>JAPXFY010000033.1:31745052-31812552 GCA_030674185.1 Monoplex corrugatus
GACCAAGGCCAGGAATTAAACCATAGTGCCGAGGACATCCACGCTGACGGTTCTGATGCGGATTTTGCACAAGCTCTTAACGCCAAACGTGGAAAACTCAATTTGCCGCCTGCCGGTGCAAAAGAACAATGGGAGAAATTAGATGAGGAACTTGTCCTTAAGCTGAATGCGCTAATAGGGAACAGTACGCTGGAACACAAACTTGACACATACGGAGACATCATATACTCTATCTGCAGGGACACTTATGGAGTGAAGCAGCCAAAGACAAAAACGCCTCCCCAGAAATCCAGAAGACAGCAACAGATGGAGAGCATCCGGAGGGAGAAAAGGAAGCTTAAAAAGCGAATGAAAACTGCCTCAGAATTCGAGAAGCAAGGGCTCCTGGAACTCTGGAAAGATCTGAAGGCCAAACACAATGCTCTCAGCAAAGTGGAATCAGCAAGGCGAAGAAAGAGCAAAAAGAAGAAGACTCAAGATCGTTTCTTCAAAGATCCCTTTGACTTTGCAAGAAAGCTGTTTGAACAACCCAAATCAGGGACTCTCACAGTGGGCAAGGAAACCCTAGAGCAGCATCTCAGGGAAACATATTCCGATTCTCAGCGCGAGGCACCACTTGAAATCCAAAATCTGGTTTGGCCTGCAGCGCCAGAAGGAAAATTCAATAACAAACCACCAACACTGGATGAAGTGAAGAACGTAGTAAAGAAAGCCAGAGCCAAGTCAGCACCTGGACCAAACGGAATACCATACCTGCTCTACAAGAAATGCCCAAAAGTGCTCGAGTGGCTCCACAAGATGATTCGATCAGCATGGAGGAACCAGAAGATCAGCGACCAATGGATGAGAGCTGAAGGAGTGTACATTCCGAAGGAGCAGAACTCCAGCAGCATCAATCAGTTCAGGCCAATATCACTTCTGAACGTCGAGGGGAAAATCTTCTTCTCTGTTATGGCAGCAAGATTGACAAAATACCTGACTGAAAACAAGTATCTGGATTTGTCAGTCCAAAAGGGAGGCATACCAGGAATGCCTGGATGCTTGGAACATGCCACGTTGATTTGGGATGCCATCCAAAAAGCAAGAACAGAGAAGAGAGACATTGACGTAGTTTGGCTTGATCTGGCGAATGCATATGGATCAGTTCCACACGATATGATCCAGCTGGCTCTTGAAATGTATCACATCCCAGAAAACATCCGAACAATGCTGAGGAAGTATTTCCAAGGGTTCTCAATGCGGTTCTCTACCAAAGAATACACCACGGACTGGATAGACCTAGAGGTGGGCATTGCAATGGGCTGTGCAATCTCTCCCATACTGTTCGTGTTGGCAATGGAAGTCATCTTGAAAGCTGCAATGAAGAGTTCAGGTCCAGTGAATCTGGGAGATGGATACCAGATGCCTCCTCTGAAAGCTTTCATGGATGACACAACAGTCTTGTCCACGGATGAGGAAGAGACACACCAAATCTTAAAGCAGCTGGATGAGCTGGTGGCCTCTTCAAGAATGAGGTTCAAACCTAAGAAATCCCGAAGTCTCTCACTGCGAAAAGGAAAAGTGGCAGATTCAGTCAAATTCATGGTAGCCAACCAAGCCATCCCCACTGTCACAGAAGAGCCAGTAAAAAGTCTCGGAAGATGGTATGATGACTCCCTGAAAGACACACAAAGGGGATGTGAAACCAAGCAAACAGCAGAAGAAGGCCTGAAGAAAATAGATAACTGCGGACTGCCAGGCAAATACAAAGTCTGGTGTCTACAGTTCATGCTGATACCAAAGCTGCTGTGGCCACTGCTAATCTATGACATTTGCACCAGCACAGTCGAAGCAATGGAAGCCAAAATCAACAAATACACAAGAAAATGGCTCGGTGTCCCACCTGGTCTCACTGATGTTGCATTCTACTGTCGTCAAGCAATGCTGAAGCTACCTCTGAAATCCATAGTGGAGGAATACAAAGTTGGAAAAGCAAGACTGTTGAGCATGCTGGAGGAATCGGAGGACAATATCGTGAGAGCAGTTCATCCAAAGCTGAGAACTGGCAGAAAGTGGAAAGTCCAAGAGGCTGTAAACAATGCCAAGAGAAACCTCAGCAAACCAACAGACAGGGACTGGGAGCAACAAAAATGCAGTGGTGGTCCAAAGCCAAAGGGAAGGAAAAAAGAGACATGATCATACAGGAGTTGAAGGAAGAAGAAGATGTCAAAAGAGTGCAGAAGGCAGTCCAGCAAGGTCAACAGGGGCAATGGACAACATGGGACAGTGCACTCCAAAGAAGTCTCAGCTGGAACGATATGTGGCACATGGCTCCTCTAAGGATAAGCTTCCTCCTCAGATCTGTATATGACCTGCTCCCCTCGAATGCAAACTTAGTGAAATGGGGGAAAGCAGACGACCCAGCATGTCCGCTCTGTCAGAAGAAACAAACAGTGGAACATGTCCTAAGCTCTTGCAAAGTAGCGCTAGCCCAAGGAAGGTATACATGGAGGCACAACCAAGTTCTGAAAGTGATCACAGATGTGGTTAGCGAAAAAACCATGACCCCAAACGCACCAATTGCTATGACAACGTTCTACAAAGCAGGAGGGAAACAGGTCTGGCCCGAAAGGGCTATGACAACCAGCACATTGCCAAAGGGTCTTCTGGATGGAGCAGTCGACTGGGAGTGTACAGCAGACCTCCCAGAGTGGAGAAATTACCCAGATGTCATCAGCAAGACAGGCATGAGACCAGACATCGCTCTCCACTCTGACTCCTCGAAACAAGTGATTCTGATAGAACTCACTGTGCCATACGAAAGCAGAATGGAAGAAGCACATATCTACAAAAGACCGAAAAATACACCGGTCTTGCCAGCACCCTGAAGAAAGCAGGTCTGCGGGTCAAAATCTTCGCCATAGAGGTCGGGGCAAGAGGGTTTGTGGGCACCTCCGCTTATGATCTCATGAAACAACTCGCCATTTCTGGGAAGAAGAGGACTAGAGCCCTTAAAGCGATGGCAGAGGCAGCAGAAAGGAGCTCAAGCTGGATCTGGGCAAGGAGGAACCAAAAAAGTGAACTTCATAAGGATTAAATTCCCTACAGATGATATGTGCCCCGTTAGCACATTGGTAAAACCGCGTACCGCAGTTCTGAAGCGCAGAATCGCCCAGGTTCGATCCCCGGCGTGGGAAAAAAAAAAAAAAAAAAAAAAATAGACAACAGCAGAAGGGCATCCAGGAGTCATGACCTGGATGTGGCCCGGCCCCCCGAGAGTGTAAGGAATTCAGGGCCGAAACACTTGTCTAAAGGGGGTTACTTCTCTGAAGACCTTCTGTTGTCTAGCTCTCCCTAGAGTTTCTTTCTACCTAGGCTTGACAAAGTCCAGTTGGCCGAAAATTTGCGCCTATCTTATCTGGTTGTACGCGTTCTGACTCTCTCTCTCTCTCTCTCTCTCTCTCTCTCTCTCTCTGTTCTGGTTCCTGATCGGCTCTGGAAAGACGGGAGAGTGCCACTCTAACCATTGTCACTTTTTAATTTTGGTTTATAAAATCTTACCCATGTTTCGTCAGTGGCAACCATCCCATTGAAAAGGCTGCCTTGCCAACTGGGTGCGTGGTTAAGTGCTGGTTAAAAAAATTGCCAGTTTGACCTAAAATTTGTTAAACTCTTCTCTCTCTCTCTCTCTTGTGAGGTTTGCTATTGAGACTGTAATTTATAATGCAGCCTTACATACTCAATGACAAGATATTCGTGTAAACATGATATTCGTGTAAATGTGAACCGAAACCTTGCTCTGTCTTCGGAGTCGTCAACAGCAAGAACATAATCTCTCTCTCTCTCTCTGTGCTACGTTCAGATGTCAGTATTTATTTGTTGTGTTCACTGATGTAAAGCACTTTGACATTCAGACAGCATTATGTCATCATCATCCTCATCATCATGTGCCCTACCGCAGCGTTATTAGTAGTATCAACAACAACAACAAAAAATCGTTTTAGTTTTGATTCGATTTCGTTAAAAAGACGTAGCTCAACTAACAACAACATGGCAGCAGACACGGTTTTCTTCTGTTGTTCATCGGGGGAATTTTGCATTCAATGATCCCGTTATTCAGTAGTTAACACTACAGTCGACAATAAGTCAGAGCATATCGTAAAGGTAAGCGACATGAGACAAATGACAACTGGCTTTTAAGTAGATGAGTTTAGCTTGTGCAGATTGATTTTACTGTAAACAGTAAAGTGTGCCTCTGTGCGCTAGCGGCCAACTCGATTAACTGAGCTTTAGGGTAAACTGATCTAAATCCGACCGATTTAGGCACAAGGTGCAGGTTTTGTGGAGTGTCTTCAGAAATATTTCCTTCCTTCCTTCCTTTCCTTTGGTGCCCACGATCTTGAGGATGATCATTCCGGCACATAAAGGGCCCGGGATGGGTGGGGGTGGGTGGTGGGTGGGCTGTAGACACAGTGACAGTCCATTCGTAAGCTCCGATCATTTCACTATTCTCATTGTCCGTAGACATAGCTGAAATCCGTTACCGTAAGGGCCACGTGGTGTCCAGAAACTCACTGTTGGGCGGAGGCTCGCGACACAAAAGCGTCGACTGTTTCGTAGATCACTAGATGACTAGCTAGAACAGCTTGATGCCTAGCCTATAGTAGACTTACTGTGATTGATTACTGGGCTTTACAAAGTTATACCCCATAATACGGGTACTGCACTGTCTGCAGTCTTACAATATCTGAATATACTAAAGAACGAACTTATGAAGTATGGGTGTACACATGAGCTAAAATCAGACCAGGGGGTGATCTAAACCTCGACCAGCATGAATACGATCAAGGCAGTGCACACTATTTGATTAACAAATGATCTGTCATAAAACAACAAAAACAATTTCTACTGGAACAGTGTAGACCTATGCCTTAATGATTTTCATCGGTGTTTTCCACATATACTGCATCCGCAAATGATCAACATCTTTCCCAGTTCCATACTTTTTATAAGGGCAGCGTGGACAGTGCTTCAGTGCGTGAAGTAGGTCTATGTAGATCTAAGTGGCTGTCATCCCTCACACTCACACACACGTGTGCACTTGCGAGCTATTGAGAGATAGACAGAGCAAGTTAGAGAGAGTAAAAAGGAAAGAAAGAAAGAGAGAGAGAGAGGGAAAGAGAACAGGAGAAAGAGAGACAGTGGGAGTTGGTCGAGAATTAGATCACTCCGGTATTCAAGCCTGATGTAATGTCCGACTGAACAGAACATGCCATTTAATGAGATGAACTGAGATGAGATGAATTGGCCTAAAATAAAATTGTGAATGTGATGATAAGCCTAATTTAATTAGCCTGTCCTATAGGCTCTTACTAGTCTTATGTCCTAGAATTTAGGCATATAATATAGGCTTGCTGATAATGCTTATCTATAGATAGGTCTAATTAGCCTAGTAATTACTAAATTAGTATAGAATTTAGGATAGTGGATTGATTGCATAGTATGCTGATAATGACAATAGGACTATCTCATTAATGATATCAGATATTGAGATATGTACCTAGATCTAGTAAATACTTGCCGTAAGTTTAGGCTTTGAGATTGGTTCCGATTAGGATCAAGCACAAAGAGAAAAAAAATGTTTGTGTTCAGCTGTGCTTGTCCTGTCAGTGATCAGTGCTGGCAGATGCACATTTTATCTTTGTTGATAAGTCATTTAACACTAATAGAACAGTATTTAAGTATTTTAACTCTGTTCTCATTGACTCTACTATTGAGATTGTGCCCTCCTGGACTTAAACATGTTTTCATTTAAGCTCGATTAAAGCCATTTCATGGGGAGTACACTGCCTGAAGTTTTGATATATACAACTGATCAAAATGCCTGAACCAGGTAGTGTGTTTTGATGAAACTGGTGAAAGACATAAAAATAGGTGTGTTCCATCACACCACTGCAGTACTGACAAATGTTACAAGGAGTATGAAGTTGAGTGTGTATGTGTAGTGCACATGGAAGTGTGTATAATGTATGTGTGTTTGTGCATTCATGTGCACGGTGTGTGTGTTTGTGTGTGTGTGTGTGTGTGTGTGTGTGTGTGTGTGCTCGTTCATTATTTCTTTTAACGTCTATTCACATAAGTGCTTTTAGACAACAACAACAACAACAACAAAAATAATAGGTGGGACTTACAGGTATAAAACAATCGGGCTGGATCAAAGAAAAACGACCTAGCAATGTGTAAATACAAAGTAAAATCAGTATGTTTCTGTTTTAAATTTGTAACTGATACATGGGAATAAGGTAGCATTTGCTGACAACACAAAAGGTGTTTAATTGTTATATAATCATTACAGATACATTTGATGGTTTTACTGAACTTACTTCGAAGTGAGTTGAGAGATAATCTGTAAGCTAAAGTTATCTCTAATCTCGTAAAACCCTGGTAATTTATGACGAAGGGACGAAGGTCACGTTGAGCTTTTACTGTGTTTTCTAATTTTTATTTAGCATTCATTTCATGTTCAGAGAATGGTACTTCAAGTTTAGTACTGTCAGCCCTATTCAATGCTGCACTTTTAGCTATTCTGTCGACCCGATCATTAGGTATGATACCACAGTGTGATGGGATCCAACAAAAAGTAACTTGTGTATTATTTGTTATTAAACAATGAATTAGAAATTTTATCTCATAGATTAACGTACTATTTACTTTATATTCGCAACTTTTTAAGGATTGTAATGCAGATTTCGAATCTACACATAATAAGATACTACACAAAGGTATGGGTAGATCTGCTATATATTTCAGTGCCATCAGAATGGCAACTAATTCAGAATAACGCTGCCCCCGATTACCTGTCAAGCCTACTTGAGATCTATGTTCCCTCACGTACCCTCCGCTCTGCCTCCGATCCTCTGACTTTTCGCTTTCCACGCACTAAGCTCAATACCTATGGTCCACGAGCCTTCTCTGTTTCTGGTCCACTCTCCTGGAACAAACTTCCTCTCTCAGTCCGTCAGCAACCTACTTTTGTCTCCTTCAAGTCCGCTCTCAAAACTCACCTTTTCTCCTCCGCATAAAATCCTAACCTCACTCAACCCCCCCCCCCCACCCCCCTCTGCAGCCTGTCTCCGCTCGGAGGGGAATCACATGGTTATAATATATAATTGTATATGCTATGCTCTCTATAATTTTCCATTGCTTTTATTCTTGCTTTTATTGCTTTTATTCTTTCTCCCCATTTATAGCCATGCGTGTGTGTGTGGTGGTGTGTGTGTGTGTGTGTGTGTGTGTGTGTGTGTGTGGGGTGTGTGTGTGTGTGTGGTGCGTGCGTGGTGCGTGCGTGCGTGGTCGTGCGTGCGTGTGTGTGTGTGTGTGCGTGCTCTGCGTGCGTGCGTGCTTGCGTGCGTGCTTGCGTGTGTGTCTGCTTCAGCGCTTAGATTTGATTTTATCAAGATTTTGCGCTATATGAATATTGTAATTATTATTATTAATTAAGTGAAGATTGAATGCCCCCGTCCTAAAGAGTAAGCCTTTTCTACTTTAAATTTTGGAATTAGAAAGTCAGCGCCTGCTGAACCATGATCATCTAGAACAGAGCCATCAGTAAATATTTTCAAAAAGTTTAAATATTTTGTATACATGTAGATGTGACAGAACGTCAGTTGCTAACAAGTGTGGATTACTATCTTTTCTCAAGTCGTTATCAGTGTAATTGATATCAAAAGTTGCTTTGGACAATTCCCAGGGAGGTAGAGGAAAACATATCATCTTAGGTGAAACTTTGTTAGGTACTACGCGGGAAATTTCGAAAAGTGTGTGTGTGTGTGTGTGTGTGTGTGTGTGTGGTAGAGATAGCAGCATAACCAAAACTTTGAATGCCAAGTAATGTAATTATCTTTAGATTGTTTATTATATTTAGAGAATATTTATGTATTTGTTGGACTGTTGTCATTATTTGTGGTTGTGATTATTGTTACGTGCATTTTCTCTTTTGATACAATAACATATCAAAGTTTTCCATAAAAGGACCTACAGTAACAACAGCAACAACAACAATGACAATTAGCTTACAAGTTACAATCACAGATACAGGAACAAAACTTTGTAACTGTAAAAAGTCACTGTCTTCCATTTGGAAAAAAAAAAATCTTTTGTTTCTTAATCCATGTTTGCTTGTACTGGCCTGGTTGGCATAGAAATATAACTCCCACCTTCCAGTCTGACTTCACGAGTTTGCCCAGGTGTAAATTTAACCTGGGGAAAAAACATGTGTGACACGCCAGCCCACCCAGCTGTGATAATTTAAGGGTACCAGAAATGGGCACCAGACCTTGTTCAGAGTTGTGAAAGGAGAAGCGCTGAGCAAGAGAGAGGAGATGGGCAGTTCCCTCATAACGCTGGATCTGAGATAAATTGAACTTTCTATCACTTCATGGCAGTTCACTTGCCTACGAAATCAGGGTCATGGAACAACCATTGTATTTTACTGAAATCAAGAAGATACTTTTCCTGACTACCTTCAGTCTCATACATCAAGAACATAACCAATATCAGTGACCTAAATATTCAAGAAATTGTCCACTAAGCCAAGACAGAGCGGCCTGGAGGGAGATGGTGGTGTCAAAATGTGCAGCGGCCAGCACGAACCTGGTGACGCCAACAGGTGAGACTTTTCCTGCCTCAGTGCCTGTTTTTCAGTGTGTTGTCAAATTTTACAGAATGAACTTACAGAGGTTATTACTATCAGTGAGTATCACTGTATTAGACTCAAGATTGTTTAGTATACCGTCTTCCCAGGTTCATTGAATTTGTAACTAACCCTAAGAAAACGTTATAGTTTCGCTGTATTGCTTCCTTAGATTGATCTGACTACTTTCTTCATGCGCATGCACACACACACACATGCACGCACGCATGCACACCTGCATCTACACACACACACAACACACACACAACCACACACACACAAACACACCAAACACACACACACACCACACACACACACACACACAACAAAAAATCTTTTGTTTCTTAATCCATGTTTGCTTGTACTGGCCTGGTTGGCATAGAAATATAACTCCCACCTTCCAGTCTGACTTCTATATGTATGTGTGTGTGTGTGTGTGTGTGTGTGTGTGTGTGTGTGTGTGTGTGTGTGTGTGTGTGTGTGTTGTGTGTTTTGTGTGTATGTGTGTGTGTATATTACATTTTGTTTTCTTCTCCAGGTTGATCAGATTTGGCTGCCTTCAGAGTTCAGTGTAGATCAAATGTCTGATTTCCAGCACTAGGACCACATGGCGTACCATGATCAGTTGGAGATGTCTGATGACAGTAAGGTGAAGATTGAGATTGATGTTGCTGAAGAACCTAGACCAGCATGGATGACACGTGAGTGGTCTTCTCATAAAGGTGCTTAGTTTAACACTACTAAATATATTGTCTTTCTGCTTTGAGTGTATGAAAGTATGAATCTTAGAAATCAATTTTCAGTTCAGTGGAGCTGTGCCTCTGGTATTGCTGACTTTTTATTTTACTACCTTGATCTGTGCCACTAAAAAAAAAGTATAGCTGGCAGATATTCACAGTATTTGTGAGCCAAAAAAGTGGTCAAAGAGAAATAACTGTGTGTATGCTGAGACTCCTTGAACAGGTTTGTAGCAGTTGTTTGTGTTCAGTACTGTAGGAATATAAGATGTACTTTCATTTGATAGCTTGAGCTTTGTTTTCAGTGCATTTGCCTTAATAGACTGCATGCATGTGTCAAAGATAAGAAAATGTACATTCAGTTTGTATAATCTGTTGAGTTCATTAGACTTCAGAAAGGATTATTATTGAGAAAGTGTGCAATACCATAGACTTGTTTTTGAACCCGCCCATCGTATTTTATCTGATATTATTCCCAGTGGTGATTTTTCTGAAAATAAATCAGTTTAGGTTAGTGTTTCTATTTGACTGCAGAAATAATAATATGCATAAAATTGTGTTTCCTGAATAAATTGTCATAGGCTAAGGCTAGAGAGTGTAGCTGAGGTCCTGTTTTTCAAAATCAGATGTAACACAGTAAAGACGTATAGTTCACTAACATGTTTTCACATATTTTATGTTTTTCTACAAGTTCTCAACTAGGAGAATTTCAAAGCTTAAGTGTACCTTTATATATCTGGTATTCCATTTTTTCATGCATTTGAGAGGTTTTCTTTTTTTTTCTTTTTTTAGCTTAACTTGATCACATTTACCATTCCAAACAAACGAGAAACACATTTTGTGAAAATTACCAACAAAATGATCTTGAGGATCTGGGAGCAGAATGAAGAGATTAATTAGTTTAGATAAAGTTGCTGATTTAAGCTCTGGGACTCTTCTCAGTGGAGGTATATTTCTCTTTATCTAAATGTGTAATAAAGCTTTTATTTCAGATAATTATTTAACACAGTTTATTTCTTCAGATCCCATTGCATCTTGTTTAACTTTTGACTCCGGCATCCAATTCACCAACTGCAAAAACTTAACCCTTTGACTCCCTGATCCTATCTATCAACTTCCTGCAGGGAGCTGCTGGATAGGGTGAGGAAGTCAAAGGGTTAAGTTTTTGCTTTGCTAGCATGGTTGACAATGCAGGATGCTGGTAGACATGGTGTAGGAGTCAAAGGGTTAAACTAAACCACTCACCTAGTATTTGGAATCTTTGAGTTACAGTTTATTGTCAGAGGCTGAGTACATTTGATTATCAGGTGTTTTAAACCCCAGAATTGAGACTGCCTGTGTTTTATCAGCATTCATAAATCACCCATCCTCCTGCTTGTCACTATGTCTGCTTGGAGGTCTCACAGCTGGTCTTTCCTTTTCATCCTGTGGGGTTTCAGTATCAGAGCCTGCGTGGTGATACATGATGCTGTTTTTTGTAGTGTGTGCCTGATCCATCCCCCACCTTCTTCCATTTTTGTTTCCTGCTGGCAGTTAATGTGTCTTCTTCTACGGATCCGTGTTGCCGATCTTACCTGGGCCCAACTACATCCAACGCATTCCTCATTTTGAGCACCAGTCTTGCATCACTTTCTCTAAGCCATACATGTTCCCATTTTCTACACACTCTTGTGTCACTATGTCAAAGCCATCATCATCATCAACATCATCATCATCATCATCATCATCATCATCATGTGCCCTGCCGTATGGCGTTGGCGATCATGGCCCTCCATACGAATCTATCCCTTGTCGCTGAGAACACTTTGCAATTTTGATATTTTTTAATTTGATCGCAGTAGCTTGCTGATGCTCGGGTGTCACCTGCGCAGCATGACGGTCCCTACCGGATGAAGGTTCTGCACAGGAGCCCTATTTACATCATTTTCCTTTTTCGTATTTTGGCTGGCCATGACAGTGTTGGGAGTATATGATAGTGGTTTCCCGTTGCCTTCCGTCGGATTTTGTACGGACTCTCCGCTAGCGTTTGTTGTTCCCATGCCTACCCACAAAGCAGTTGGAGTGATTTTCTGTCTGGGTTTACTCCTTGAGCCTTAGTTACTCCCTAGATAATCACAAGGCAGAGGGTCGAAGCCATGCATACCCATATTTTGGACCATTCTCATAGCGCTATCCCTGTGCCACTCATGCCATGTTTTCTGCACCACTTCATGTATATATATTACTACCCCTAAGCTACTCATGTCTCATTTTCTGCAACACTTCTGTGTCACTACATTACTGCCCAAGCTACTCATTTTGCTCTTCAACACACCTCCATGGGCGCTGCCCTAGTGGTGCCGGCCCAAGGAAAAGTTGAGGTCTCTGCCACTTCACTCCTCTACAACCCCAGGGTTATGGAACTATCGGGGTAGGTCCTCAGGGCCTGGCCAGCTCGTGGGTTTATGTACAGGCTTAAGCTTGTGCCATGATTATTCTGGATCTTCTCTATCACATGGCACCTGTGACGTTAGTGCATATGGAATTCTTTCCAAGCGTGGAGACATCATCTTGAGAAACTGAAACTGAAACACACCTCCAGATCCATCAATCATCACTAAGGTCACACTGTAAGAGCTTTGCAGTAAGAGTGACAGAATCTGGCACAAATGTTTACAGTGCTTTGATGATGATATTGGGGATAATAGTGATGATGCTGTTTAGTTCCATTTTGGATTGAGATTGCATGACCGGGTGGTACTCTATGCTTGCAACACAATATATTATGTTCTGGTATCAACTAGTCCTGAGAGATGCAGATGCCTGTGGTGGTGTTCAGGAAATTTGAGCAGCATCTTCAGTGATGTCTTTCTGAAGTGGATGAAACCTTCTTTGTGGTCCCAATCTTCCCAGTGAGATTATAGTACAAATTGATTATCATACAGTGTAAATGATATTGTAAGGTAATTGATTTTACCATAATGAATTGATCATTTACTGAGGTCAGCGAAAGACTGACTCAGTGATTGAGGATTGTGTGTGTGTGTGTGTGTGTGTGTGTGTGTGTGTGTGTGTGTGTGTGTGTGTGTGTGTGTGTGTGTGTGTGTGTGTGTGTGTGTATAACATATGTGTAATACAGACATCAAACAGCATTAAACTCAGTAATAAGAAGAGTTACTGTGACCTGCTGATATATATATATATGTCTATACCAAGTCTTTGGAAGGACTTGTGACAATATGGTGTTATTACTGTTAATCACAATTCTGTATCAAAGAAAAATGTCACGTTTATGAGCTTTTGGAAACTGTATGTTGCAGATGTCTCATCTGACAGGTCTCAGCATCATACAAGGACATGTGTCTATCATCATGAGATCAACACTTCCAATCCATTAGTCACCAACATCAAGTCTGAACCATTGGAAGTGGAAGACTCATATCCTTATCACTGTGATAAAATTGATATCTCAAAGGTGAAGCATGAGCCCTTTACCTGTGTTGAAGCAAAGGCAAATAACACCAACAGCTGTGTCAATTCTGAATCACTTTCAGCAAACACTGGTAGAGATATTAACACTGAATCACCCGGATCAGACAGCAGTGTTTTCAAAATCGGACCAGTCAGGGCGATCATCCATAACGTCAAGACTGAGCTGATCAAATCGGACACCGGCGATGTTGTCGCGACTCAACCAGTTACAACTGACATCAGCACTGTTGTCAAATTTGAACTAGACGCAGCGAGCACCGGCAGCAGTGATGTGCAGACTGAAGCAGTGACGGACATCACTGCGACAAGTGTGTGCTGTTCAGATAGGCCTGAGTCTGTCTCAGGTGTGGATGGAGACCAGGACAAGGCAACAGGGGATGAACAGGTGAGCAAAACTACTGCCATTTTTGTTTTAGCCAGTGCAGAATGCTACTTTTCTGTCCAGTCAGATCCTTATCTTTTACTTTAGTCTCATATCTCTTTTTGATTTAGTCTTGACCTGGATTCCCTTTTCAGAACAGGATGATTTTGTTGTTTGCTCTCTGTCGTCTTTCTGTGCTTGTCTGTATTCTTTGCATCTGTTCTTTGTGTCTGTGTTTCTCTTCTCTTTCTTTCTCTCTCTCTCTCTCGCTCTCTCTATGTTAACTCGTTGGCGACACTCCACAGCTATAGCTGTGGAGCTCCCTGTCTCGACTGTGACACTCCGCAGCTGTTATGGAGATGTTATGTTTTTTTTTACCGAGACTATTTACATACTATGATAAGGGAGATTATACTGACAGCAGAGTTTAACCATTTTTCTAAGATTTCTTTCCCTTGACCGTAGGAGACTGTTGGAAATTTATTTTTGGCTTGTTTTCGGGCTACCCCAAAAAAGGAATTTCGAAGTCAAAGTGGCAGCGAGTAAGCGGTACACGTTGAGAAAGGCTGTCAAATTATTTTGCAAGACGGTTCAGGTAGTGAAAGTGATTTCAGTGACTCGGAAACAACATCTTCAGAGACTGGGGATGTAGATTTTGTTCCCGATGATGATTTTGATAGCGACAATGAGAAGGATCGGCGGTGAAGTGAGCGATGTGGTTGGAGGAGACAACAACATGAGTACTGACAGTGATGTTGCTACTGGGCCTTCTGTTGTGCAAACTATCATGTTTGATGATGATCCAGAACCAGATTGGATGTATGACTGGGTCATAGACACTGCCAATTTTTCGCTAAATGCTCCGTTTTGTGGGAATCATGGTTTGAAGTTGCTAGATGATGCACCAGACATGTCCACTCCTGGCTATTTTTATCGACTCTTCATCACTCCAGAGTTGATAAAAATGTTCCAAGCAGAAACAAACAGATATGCTGCCACTGTTCTTGAAGAGAAAAGAGCCACCAGTGAACTGACACCAAGGTCAGTATACAGTATGTGGAAGCCAGTGACTCTTGAAGAAATGGGATATTTTGTTGCCATACTTATCCACATGGGACTTGTCCAGAAACCAAAGATCACTGAATACTGGTTGACTGACCCTTCTCTCCACGCCACCTTTGCCTCAAGACTGATGAAAAGGGAACGCTTTCGTGATATCCTTGCCTTCTTTCATCTCAACAACAATGATGAGTACATCCCCAGGGGCCAAGAAGGTCGCGATTCCCTTCACAAGTTACAGCCATTCTTTGGTCACCTTCTTCAGGTAAGCCTATCAATATTTCTCTGATTCTCTCACTTTGTGTGTGTGAATGTGCATTTGTGGTTGTGTGGTTGGTGTGTGTGTGTGTGTGTGTGTGTGTGTGTGTGTGTGTGTGTGTGTGTGTGTGTGTTGTGTGTGTGGTGTGTGTGTGGACACAACTGTAGTAGGATATATTTGAATGTGTGTCTAATGTATGTGTGTGTCTAATGTGTGTGTGTGTGTGTGTGTGTGTGTGTGTGTGTGTGTAGTTGTGTGTGTGTGTGTGTGTGTGTGTGTGTGTGTGTGTGTGTGTGTGTGTGTGTGTGTGTGTGTGTGTGTAGTATGATGTGTGTATGTGTGTTGTGTGTGTGTGTGTGTGTGTGTGTGTGTGTGTGTGTGTGTGTGTGTGTAAGAGTGTGAAAATATAATTTGAGTGTGTTCAGTGCAAACACGTATGCACCTGCCCATAGAAGCAAAGCCACACACGCATGATTTATTTTCTATCACAGTTTGATAACTTTATGTATTGTATAACACTGAAATATAATGCAAGCAAAACATGTAATACAGACATTACATTTTGCTTTTTCATAATTCTGTTTCAGAAATTTCAGGCTCTGTACTCCCCAGAAGAAAACATCTGCATTGATGAGACCATGTGTCCTTGGCGGGGACACTGCATTTCGCGTCTACATGCGAGACAAACCTACAAAGTGGGGTATGACACTGTATGAATTGTGTGAATCCTCCTCTGGATATGTTGTCAGGATGGAGGTCATGTGCCACCGCCCAGGAATAAGTAACACCCCGTTCGATATGTGTATGCATCTTGTGGAACCTCTGTGTGGCCTTGGGCATACACTGTATGTTGACAATTATTATTGTAGCCCAGCTCTAGCAGATACTCTCAGCGCAATGGACACTCAAGTAGTAGGCACCGTTCGCTCCAACTGCGTGGGTTTACGAAAGATTTTGCGCACCAGCCACTACAACCTGGACAGATGGACTGCAGGCGTACACACCAAACCATCTACCTCCGAAGGAAGGACAAACGAGAAGTAAATATGCTCTCCACCAAGCACCTTCCAGAATTGAAGCAGCACAGATCACACACAGTACAGACAAGAGACAAACCTGTGTGTGTTATTGACTACACATGCAACATGGCGGGTGTTGACAAAAGTGATCAGATGATATCTTATTTGGTGGAAAAAGTTGCTCTTCATTTTTTGACTTTTGTCATGATTCAAAACCACATCTTGTACAACAAGCATCAGACGAGGAAGAGCAGGCGCACCCCATGCAGCTCGATGCCTTTGTCAAGTCTGTGTGCAACAGTTTTGCTGCTGTTCATTTGCAGGATGCTGGCCCTCTGGCTGCCACAGGAGCTGCGGCTGGTGATGTTGGACTGGATGTGGGACGCCTTCACCCAGGAAACCATTGGCCTGAAGGCATTCCTTTCACACGACCAGAGCAGAAAAGGAAGACTCAGCTGGCATGCAAAGTTTGCTACGCCAAAATGAGCCACAGAGGAGCCACTCCGCAAGAACTTAAAAACAAACGAAAAGTAACAACAATCCGTTGTGAGGAATGTAAGGTGCCTCTCTGTGTATATCCCTGCTTCAAACTTTACCACACTGTCCAACATTACCACTTGTAAATCAACATCATTAGTTAGAGTATTTTTCATAGACATATGTGACCTCCCATCACCAATTCAGTCTTAACTCGCAGTCAGTCGAACAGCACTAGGAGCTGAAAAGGTGACTGAGGATCTGTGTGGGGTGTTTTGACTTTTTCTCAAAATTGATTTCTGTGAACTATAATCTATCCCCCCGAGAAATTTTTGTCTTGAAAAAATATTACTAATCAATTTAAAATGGTATTTTAATGCACTGATCGCAGCAGAAAGAACGCAATTTCCTACTAAACGTACCTATTTTTGTCTCTTATTATGAACCTTAACTTGTAGAGTACCCCCACATTTAATGCACTGACAGAAAGCTCTTTGGTGCACCTTTCAGATAATGACAGTTAAAATTAGAAACAAACTGGGTCAAAGCCACCAAATAAAGAAATTCAATGAAAATGTGTTGGACTTGGAGAGTACATAAAAACTTTAGAGGCCGTTTTCTCAAAATAGCTGTCATACAACTTAATGACTTTAAACATATAATAACTTCTACATTTTTTTGAGTACATGCTCTATTCAAGTACCAAAATAATCAGCAGAATGTACACTTTCCAGTGATATGTATAAAATATTCAAAATGCGATTGATTTCGTGCTGGCAGGTCACATGTTTCTTTGTAATCAGTCTCAATTATTCCACCAAGCTTCTTCAAACGTTGACATTTTTTCGTCTGGACTCTGCGCCTGTATATAATCATTTTTTGGACAAAATATTCATAAAAGCAGAACTCATAGTGACTTCCAGTGAAGGATGTACATATTGTGACATGTTCAGTGCAGTTTTGTGACATGGATATTCAAAGGATTACAAACAGCAATTTGGTAAGTCATGTGTGTGTATGTCTGAAACTTTTTTTTTTTTTTAGCTATTTGCATGCCTTTTTCAGTGGTAAACCAGAAAATAATAAAAGCAAGCATAAACATGTACGTGTAGTCTACACAGTTACAAAGTAGACAGAATGACCTTTTCAAACATATATAACATGATAGGTTTATTACCATTGGTTATTCTCCATGATTTTTTAAAAAGTACCAAAAACTGTGCGTCTCGACAGTTTCGCCAGCCATTTTCGGGTGCGTTTCCAAAGAGTTAAGGTCATATGTGTTTACATATGATCATATACTGGACTTTGTGTTATGTGATTGTCTTGTTTAGAATAAGGTGTCTAACCACCAACAGATGTGTCCTTGTCATTGCTGTCATCATCATCATTACATCACAGCTTAGATCTGTGGATGTTTTAGAGGGTTTTTTTGTTTGTTTTGTTTTTGTTTGGTTGGTTTTTGCTGTACATTTACACTACTATGTTCAAATATATGGGTTGTTCTCAGAAACATGTGTGGCATAGGAGTAACTCGACTTGAAAAACTTGAAATTTGTTTTCTGTTTGTGGATGCTTGTGATGCTTGTATTTTGCTAGTGTTTGTATTGAAGAAATAAAGTTTAAAAAAATTATTGCATATTTTTATCTTTCTTGCTGTACATTGAGCATTCAATACAAAAAACACACACTAAACAATATGGTGGATTTGTGACATGAAGAAACACTGTAAACTGATCATTTTTAAGATTCTTTAAGAAGTGTTTTTTGAAACAAAAACAACGTCAAACAGCTGTACAGATATCTATGTATCTTTGCACTAAACAAAATCTTAGCTGTATCTTGATATTAATTATATATGGGCATATGATATTTTTGTTACGGTCGTGACGCATGGTTTCCACTTTGGGTCTGTCTAATGTTTCATGCACAAAACACATTCAAAACATTTCCAGAGAGAAAACAGTGCACAACAGTAGGAACAATTGGAGCATACGAACTGCAGTTCCTGTCCTCTTAAGTCATATCGCATATTAAGTCACTTGGCATCGTTTCCATTTTTCATGGTTGCAGACTGTACAACGGAAAACCTCTGTGAACTCTGAGACTAAGGTCAGTTGACCGAGATTCCAAGTCAGGGCACTTAGCCTTGACCTGAAACATCTCTGGCATCAGGTTTTTCCGCCGTATCACCTTTATGAGTACATTTTACACTTTGGTTCCTTTGTCTTCCATTCTCTTTGGAAACGTCACGACTGTGCCAGCCTCCTGCGACTACATCATTGAAGGTGGGTGTACTGGTTTGTTTCATCATTTTTGATGTTTAATGATGAGTAGTTCTTTGGAAAAAAAGAATATTGTTACATTATCAGGCATAAAATAATGTAAATCGGTGTTTAAGACGAAAAATTTAATAATTTCGGATGTTCTCTAAGAGTGCATCTTTGCCGATGAATTGGTTTTGCTAACCAATTCCAAAGAACTTAGTCTTTTTTTTTATAAAGACAGGATGCTTACAGAGGTAGAAAATGTCATCAGGAGACATACACTTTGATTAAAGAAAACGACTGTTCCTGCGCGGGGTGAAATTTTAAAAGCATAATCTAAATAAATAGATCTGTTTGTGAGTGCGTGTCGGTCACGACAAGAGAGGAAAGAGCCATAGTTTCTTGGGCCGGCCGACCAAATTTTAGGAAACGTTTTTCTTCTGTGTGTCATTGATGTTTTTCTTTACTTCATTAATGTAAATAACCAAACATATCTGTATAGTAAATACTGAATATGATTTTCGAACTTTTGATTGTGGGTTTATTTTCCTCTGTGTCTGTAAATGTCAGGCAGATGTGTTACAGTTTGCGACGGGAAACTATTCGACGCTCTGTTTTTGCGTCGCGACTGTTAGATCCGGAAAACGAGAAAATGAAGGTACTTGCCTGTCAGTTGCTTCTTCGCATTTTTGTTTGTTTGTTTATCTATGGATCGGTTGCTAAAAAACTAAATTTACAGTCTGCGTTTCTATTACTGCTATTTATATCTGTCACTGGCGGAATAAAGATTTACGATGTGTTGGTCGCGACAGGAAATGAAATCTACTTGGTTTCTTTTACTGACCGAAATGCCTCGTCATGGTATTTCTCCTTTTCATACATCACATATTCCCATTGTTGATTCGGTGAAAGGAACAGAATTATAATGTTGCCGTTAAACCCGTGCTCCTCATCTTTTTTTTTGCCAGCAACGATGGTTTGTTACTTCTGCTGTAATCTTTGTCAGAAGTATGTATACACGGTCGCTCGCGGAACACACTGTTCCGAGTTTCTCGTCACAACGAAAATGTGTCTCTACTCATCTCCCTTTCCCGTCTTCTTCTGCGTGATTTTACTGAAGATTGACGGTGATTCGCTTTTTAGCTAAGAATTTCGTCTCGCCGATGAAATTAGTTTGTGTGCAAAACCAGTGCATACTTTGTCATTTAAAAAAAAAGTGAACGGTTGTGACATGGAAACCAGGCAGTGAACTCTGACAACAATGAGATTTTGCTTACTGTATCCATACATCACTCTCATCCAACCCCAAACTTCGTTGCTGTGTCAAGATCTAATAAACTTAAAAACTAACAAATGCTGAGCTTGACTTAAGTAAATACAGAGCATATTGGTTGATTTCAGTTAAGTTGTGATGAGAAACTAAGAACACTCCATGTTCCAAATCAGAATTAAAAATGTTTCTGTGTCTGGGGAAAAAAGCTTGCTATACACTATTTTATTTTGAGTTAACTATCACTTATTTTTGTTCTCTGTTTTATATATCAGTTGTCACCATCACTGTTTCCACTTCATTCCAAAAAATTGTAGTGCGTACGTGCACGTATGTGTGTGTGTGTGTGTGTGTGTGGTGCGCACGCACGCTTGCATGGATGTGTGCGTGCATATGTGTGTGTGTGTGAAATGAGCTGATAGCAGACAGATGTTTTTTTTATACCAAAATAAACAGATTATACCATATGTCTTCTTCTTTCATTTAACTTTTTTTTTCACGTTCTTCCTCCGTTGTCCCTTCAATCTCTGTCATCCTCATTTGCCCATAGATGTCTCATCCTAATATGGAACCAAGGAGAGTGGACGACTGGCAGAAAAGAGGGCCAGGCCAGCACCCCCAGAACCTTCACCCCCCATCCCCTCCTCCAAGCCCAAGGGAAAAGCTTTATCAAATGCTGAGAGGGTCAAAGCATACAGGCAGAGAGTAAAAGAGGATCCAGAGAAATATCAGAGATACTTAGATGAAAACAAAGAAAATTGCAAAGCATATAGAAAAAAATTATCAGACGAAAAAAAGGCAGAACAGCGAGTAAAAGCTACACTTAGGAAACAAAAAGAAAGGCAGAGGAAGAAGGAGTGTCAAAAAGAAAAAATGCAAACAAGAACAGACATTTTAGTGATAGATTCTCAAAGGGCAAAATGGAGGGAGCAGAAAAGACAGCAAGCTGAAAAGATGCATTGGAGAACTAGGGAAAAAAGAAATGAAAGAAGAAGGTTTCTGTATCAGCAGAAAAAGCAGGCAGCAAGGGAGAACAACTCCAAGTCAGTTCAGAGTGAGGGTAGCGTTTTGGCTGGGCATGATCAGCCAACAGTTTCACATCATTTTGAAGAACGCTCCCCAGAGGCCCAACGCAAAGCATTGTAGAGGGCAAGATGTGCTCTGCCAAAGAGCCCAAGAAAATTTGTATCCACTGTGGCAACACTGATTGAAAAGGCTAGCCCAAGGAAGAAGCAGTTGTTTGCACAGAGGATAAATCAAGGTGATCCTGCACAGAAGATGGGTCACCTTTTTATGAATGCCTGTCTGCGTCTAAGAAACAAGCAGCTTTCAGCTGACAGGCAAGCCAGGCGTGTTCTCCTTATTGTCTGCAAAGGCACTGGTTCTTACAGAGAGAGAAGCGCCATGCTGGGTGTCCACTGGACTACGGTGAAACGCCATGAAGTCCAAAAAGAAAAAACAAAAAAACTGAATCCAGCTGAAGTGCATGCAAGACCGTTTTTTGAAGAGTCTGCCAGAACCATTCCTGACAAGAAACTGGTGAGCAGGAAAACTGGCAAGGCAGCTGCAGTTTTGCGGAGACCCATCAGGGAACTGTATCAAGAGTTATGCACCAGTGGTCAGCAGATCAGCTTTTCCACATTTGCCAAGTGCCGTCCAGCAAACATTCGGCTTATGGCACAGGCAAAACTGAGGCAGTGGCTCTGTGATTACTGCACAAATTTAAAGCTGGAAGTGGACACCCTAAATTCAGTTGCAGCTGTCCATGACAGAACTTGCTGGATCCGGCATGAGCGGCATAACGTGTGATCCAAACAACAAAGCATGCTGCTATGGTAAATGTGGCTTGCAGAAGCTTGATCGTCATGTTGGCCCACTTTTAAGTCATGCCGGAGAACTGACTTGGCACTGCTGGGAGTCTAAAACTGCTCTCTCCCATGGTAAGCGCATTAATCCAGCAGCTTGTTGGTGATCTCCGAAAGGAGCTGACATTCTTGGCTCAGCATCTTTTCCAGGCAGACTGGCAGCTTCGACAGTTTTCAGAGATGAGAAAAATGACACCATTCCCATCTGAGACTGTCTGTATGGTGATGGATTTTGCAGAAAACTTTGCCTGCACCTACCAGGAGGAGATACAGGCAGCTCACTGGCACCATGATCAAGTGACTCTTCATCCAACAGTCACATACTACAGGTGCCCAGGGTGTAATGAAACCACCACAGAGTCCTTGGTTTTCATCTCACCTGACAAGAAGCATGACCACCATGCTGTACAGGCCTTCACCCTGAGGGCACTGTCCCATCTCAGGGAAGCACGAGGACTGACCATCTCCCATCTTGTTCAGTGGACCGATGGTTGTGCTTCCCAATACAAAAGTAAAGGCCCATTTGCTGACATTGCTTCTTCGCTTGCTGACTTTGATGCCACCTTAGAAAGAAATTTCTTTGGTTCTCGCCATGGCAAGAGTCCCTCTGATGGAGAGAGTGCAGTAGTGAAACACCATGCATCTTCCGCTGTTGTGGCCAAGAAGGCCATCATTGCCAATGCCTGGGACATGTTCCAGTATTGTCAGAGTTCATCTCCTGAACAAGCAGCCACCACAAGTTGGATGTTCCCACTTTCTGCGTTCTTTCTTCTGGGTTGGAGAGGACGACATCCAGAGACATCGCCCAATCGAAATATCAAGACAGTGGCAGGAACAAGATCGTTCCACTCTGTGAGATGCATTGAGCAGAATTCTATCCACAGCCGCCATCTCACATGCATATGTGCATGCCATGCCAAACAGGAGCAGGCCACTGTCCTGTAGAGCATGTTGTTGGTTCCTGGGTGTGCCATGACTTGCATCATCAACAAGGTCAGCAAGGACAACCACAAAGTTGTTCCAGTCAGCAACAGACACAGCATGTGGTCCATCATGTCCAGTCTGCCCCTGCACCTCAGTGCTCCGATGCATCTGTGACAGAAAATATTCCTGTCTTTCCACCCCTTCTAGTAGATAGGAAGTAGAAGATAGCGTTAGGGCAGTAGAAGATAGCGTTAGGGCAGTAGAAGATAGCGTTAGGGCAGTAGAAGATAGCGTTAGGGCAGTAGAAGATAGTGTTAGGGCAGTAGAAGATAGCGTTAAGGCAGTAGAAGATAGTGTTAGGGCAGTAGAAGATAGTGTTAGGGAAGTAGAAGATAGCGTTAGGGAAGTAGAAGATAGCGTTAGGGCAGTAGAAGATAGTGTTAGGGAAGTAGAAGATAGCGTTAAGGCAGTAGAAGATAGCGTTAGGGCAGTAGAAGATAGCGTTAGGGCAGTAGAAGATAGTGTTAGGGCAGTAGAAGATAGTGTTAGGGCAGTAGAAGATAGCGTTAGGGCAGTAGAAGGTAGTGTTAGGGCAGTAGAAGATAGCGTTAGGGCAGTAGAAGATAGTGTTAGGGCAGTAGAAGATAGTGTTAGGGCAGTAGAAGATAGCGTTAGGGCAGTAGAAGATAGCGTTAGGGAAGTAGAAGATAGCGTTAAGGCAGTAGAAGATAGTAGAAGATAGTGTTAGGGCAGTAGAAGATAGTGTTAGGGCAGTAGAAGATAGCGTTAGGGCAGTAGAAGATAGTGTTAGGGCAGTAGAAGGTAGTGTTAGGGAAGTAGAAGATAGCGTTAGGGAAGTAGAAGATAGCGTTAGGGCAGTAGAAGATAGTGTTAGGGCAGTAGAAGATAGCGTTAGGGCAGTAGAAGATAGTGTTAGGGAAGTAGAAGATAGCGTTAGGGAAGTAGAAGATAGTGTTAGGGCAGTAGAAGATAGTGTTAGGGCAGTAGAAGATAATGTTAGGGCAGTAGAAGATAGCGTTAGGGAAGTAGAAGATAGCGTTAAGGCAGTAGAAGATGTAGAAGATAGTGTTAGGGCAGTAGAAGATAGTGTTAGGGCAGTAGAAGATAGCGTTAGGGCAGTAGAAGATAGTGTTAGGGCAGTAGAAGGTAGTGTTAGGGAAGTAGAAGATAGCGTTAGGGAAGTAGAAGATAGTGTTAGGGCAGTAGAAGATAGTGTTAGGGCAGTAGAAGATAATGTTAGGGCAGTAGAAGATAGCGTTAGGGAAGTAGAAGATAGCGTTAAGGGAAATAGAAGATAGCGTAGAAGATAGTGTTAGGGCAGTAGAAGATAGTGTTAGGGCAGTAGAAGATAGCGTTAGGGCAGTAGAAGATAGCGTTAGGGCAGTAGAAGATAGCGTTAGGGCAGTAGAAGATAGTGTTAGGGCAGTAGAAGATAGCGTTAGGGCAGTAGAAGATAGTGTTAGGGCAGTAGAAGATAGTGTTAGGGCAGTAGAAGATAGTGTTAGGGCAGTAGAAGATAGTGTTAGGGCAGTAGAAGATAGTGTTAGGGCAGTAGAAGATAGTGTTAGGGCAGTAGAAGATAGTGTTAGGGCAGTAGAAGATAGTGTTAGGGCAGTAGAAGATAGTGTTAGGGCAGTAGAAGATAGTGTTAGGGCAGTAGAAGATAGTGTTAGGGCAGTAGAAGATAGTGTTAGGGCAGTAGAAGATAGCGTTAGGGCAGTAGAAGATAGTGTTAGGGCAGTAGAAGATAGTGTTAGGGCAGTAGAAGATAGTGTTAGGGCAGTAGAAGATAGCGTTAGGGCAGTAGAAGATAGCGTTAGGGCAGTAGAAGATAGTGTTAAGGCAGTAGAAGATAGTGTTAGGGCAGTAGAAGATAGCGTTAGGGCAGTAGAAGATAGTGTTAGGGCAGTAGAAGATAGCGTTAGGGAAGTAGAAGATAGCGTTAGTGTTAAGGCAGTAGAAGATAGTGTTAGGGCAGTAGAAGATAGCGTTAGGGCAGTAGAAGATAGCGTTAGGGCAGTAGAAGATAGTGTTAAGGCAGTAGAAGATAGTGTTAGGGCAGTAGAAGATAGCGTTAGGGCAGTAGAAGATAGCGTTAGGGCAGTAGAAGATAGTGTTAGGGCAGTAGAAGATAGTGTTAGGGCAGTAGAAGATAGTGTTAGGGCAGTAGAAGATAGTGTTAGGGCAGTAGAAGATAAGATAGTGTTAAGGCAGTAGAAGATAGCGTTAGGGCAGTAGAAGATAGTGTTAGGGCAGTAGAAGATAGCATTAGGGCAGTAGAAGATAGTGTTAGGGCAGTAGAAGATAGTGTTAGGGCAGTAGAAGGTAGTGTTAGGGCAGTAGAAGATAGTGTTAGGGCAGTAGAAGGTAGTGTTAGGGCAGTAGAAGGTAGTGTTAGGGCAGTAGAAGATAGTGTTAGGGAAGTAGCTAATCCTGTGTGTGTGCTTGACCTTCAAAGCTTTGAAGTTGACCCTTCCCTTTCCCTCCAGCCAAACATCTCCTCTGTCCCTGCCATCCTCCCTCTGCCCTGACTGAAGACCGTACCATCACCATGTCTTCAGTCGTCACGCTGCCTGCCATTGACACCACAGCAATGTCTGCTGGAGATGTTGTCAATGTGCAGGTTGTCTTGCCACCTGATGCCTCTCCTGGCCCAGAGGACATTGTCCCATCATCTTCCGTGGAAACAAGTCCTGCTAGCAGTCATGTGGTAAAGTATACTATGTGTGTGTGTGTCATTGTGTGTGTGGGGTGTGTGTGTGTGTGTTGTGTGTGTGTGTGTGTGTGTGTGTGTGTGTGTGTGTGTGTGTGTGTGTGTGTGTGTGTGTGTGTGTGTGTGTGTGTGTGTGTGTGTGTGTGTGTGTGTTTTATGTATGTTGTGTATGTGTGTGTCTGTGTGTGAGCATGTGTGTTGTGTGTGTCTGTGTGTGAGCATGCTTATATGTGTGTGTGTGTGTGAACATGCATGTTGTGTGTGTGTGTGTGTGTGTGTGTGTGTGTGTGTGTGTGTGTGTGTGTGTGTGTGTGTGTTTCACTGATCTTTAATGTATGTATCACTGAAGACAAGTTGTTGTCTTCCAACCTTTTTTCTCCCAACAGTCTTCATTCATTTCATTAAAGTAATTTATTAATTGGCTATTTGACTAACCACTAATTTCTTTGAATAATTAATGTCTTGTTTCTATGTCATGTATTACACATAATTTTGCATTGGAAAAGGATTGTAATGTAACTTTTAAACACCGTATGACATCACCTCACACATACGCACGGACACACGCACGCACGCACGCACGCACGCACGCACGCACGCACGCACGCACACCCCACACACACACACACACACTACACACACACACACACACACACACACACACACACACACACACACCACACACACACACACACACACACACACACACACACACACACACACACACACACACACACACACACACACACACACACACACACACACAAACACATACATACACACACACACACACACACACACACACACACACACACACACCACACACACACCCCCACACATACACACACACATACACACACCACACCACGTGCAAAAAAGAGAGATGTTGCTTTTCATTGTTACGATTTATTTTCAGTTACCCAGACTGGGCAAACAACAAATCCTTGATGGGAAGGCCAGAAATACCGCGACATCCTCAAATGCTCCAGTCAGCCACCCTCTCCCTGATCCAGAAACTTTGGTGACTGAGAAGACTCAACCTTTGAAAATCAGGTAACTGCTTTTCTTGCAACTCATTGGAAAATCTGATTACTTTGATATTAGTGTCACTGTCCACTGGTGTGTTTGTAACATTAACTCACTCGGTACGACGGAACGCTATAGCGATCATGAGGAAAGGCACGGTTCCGTATGACGGAACGCTATAGCGGTTTCGATAATTAAAAATTTTTAGACGCTCCCCTTTAGATCCTGCACGCCTACCATAGCCACACTGGTCACTGCAAACATGTCAAGGGTCAAAGGGAAAGTTACTTCGTGAGATTCCATAGCTGTACACTCGTCGGGAAACGATTGACTTTGGTACCCTACACGAATGGCTAATCTGCATTCGTTTCGAAAATGGCGTCGCAGGCGAGTACGAGTTTTCGAACAAAGTAAATCGCGACGGCGGCGTTTTACTGCTGCTGAAGTGATTGAAGTGCTTCAGACTGAAAGATTGGACATCGAGGAGTATGATGAAGATAATGATGAAAGTGTATCAAGTGATGGAAGCTGCCAGCAAGGAGGAACTGACAGTGACCCAGTTTCAGACGAGGCGAGCGGTCAGCGGGTCAAGCACAGTGAAACGCATGTCTGATGGAGGTTTCATTCACTTTCCTATGAATGACTGGCACGAAGATTTTAGTTTTTCTCCCACTTTGCCTCTGTCCTCTGGCTCTTGTGGCCTGTATGTCCCAGTTCAGTGCCACGCCCCCTTTGATTTCTTGAATCAGTTTGTGACAGAAGACTTTCTAAATTCCACTGTCATAACAGAAGGCATAAGAGAACTGAGTGGCAAGCAGAATGAGCACTTCTCCTGACCTTCTCACCTTTGACTGTGTGATCATGGAGCTGATCAGAGTGTGTGACTGTACAGTGATCCTGACCACAAAATTTGGGGTATTTTCAACGTGGCACATGAAGAAGAAATATTCAAGGAAGAACTTCAATATTTTGGCATGAACTAACCCAGCATGTAAATATTCAGATCTGAAAGTTTCATTTTGTTCCTTTATGTTTTGTATTTTTTGTGATTTTTTTCCTAACCCTTCAAAATGGGCCGTCCCTGGGGAAACGCAAGGGAAAAAACTTCCGTACCGAGTGAGTTAATGCTACAGCTGTGTGTGTGTGTGTGTGTGTGTGTGTGTGTGTGTGTGTGTGTGTGTGTGTGTGTGTGTGTGTGTGTGTGTGTGTGTGTGTGTGTGTGTGTGTTTTGTGTGTGTGTGTGTGTGTGTGTGTTTTTTCAATGATAGCCAAATTGTAGTTTTATATTGTATGCCCAAATGATACAAAACCAAAATGAAGAATAATCATACATGCATTCTGAAAGTATTAGACTGAAAGTTACTATGTCAATCTATTCTTCATTGCATTAATATATTGTGTGTGACACAAATATGTTACTAATGACATTGTCATTTTCTGTGTTGCAGTCATCTGAAAGTTAATCATTATGTGGAAGTGGCCTTTCCTAGGAAGAGTGGACAGAAGATGGAACATTATATTGGAAAGGTAAGACACTTCTTTGAGAACACAAAATCAAATCAATTTGTTTAACATTAAGCAAAATTTACCAACCAGTAGGTCCAAATTCTTCACTTATGAAGATGGCAATATTAAGAGGATCAATAATATAATTAGAAACAGCTCGGTTATTACTAACACAACTAATTTCTGCCATTAGGTGACAAGTTACCAGCCAAAGGGTCCAAATGCTTCACTAATGGTGATGGTAGTATTAATAGAGCTAACAGTATAATTAGATATAGTGTGGTTATTACTAACACTACTAATTTCTGCCATTGGGTAATAACTCTATTGTTGCTTTTAATTGCAGATTAAAACCATTGACGTAGCGGATGAGGACATCGCTGTCAGCTACCGGAAACACCATCCCTCAGGCTATTATACATGGCCAGATCGGACCGATTTGTCCTGGGTCAAGATCCAGGAAATTACAAGAGTACTGGGTGACCCATGGATCGATGGCCGTGGTCACTACACTTTTAGTAGTTGACATCATCCGTCTCCATCGCCGCTGTCGGATGATGTCAACTACTAAAAGTGTAGTTGACAAATGTATATATTATGCTTAAATTATTACACTTGTTTTATTTTCCTGAACTGAACTGTTGTATTTTCAGCTGTTCTATCCTTGACTCATATTTGCCATAGTATTTGTAGATTTCTCTCTATTTCGTAGAGTTGGATTCCATGTCACAACCATAACAGACTCCAAATAGATAACATTTATCAGTGATTTGACTTCAAATCCTTTCTATTTTCTTAATTTTGGTTGTTCTAATGTCAGTTGTTTCCTTTTTGGCTCATGTTTGCCATGTCCATAGTTGGTTTAAGTTGTTTTGTAGAATTAGATTCCATGTCACAACTGTAACGGACTCCATGTCACAACTGTAACGGACTCCATGTCACAACTGTAACACATTGTTTTCATTATATAATGAAAGACAATAAACTTGAAAATCTGGCTTGAAAATCTGCTTTGTATCTTTTGAGTGCAAGGATATGAAGTACTGCATACCTTTGTATAGTTCATTAATCATGGAGACATGAGAATGTGAAGTTGCTGCGAGCATGAAGGATTAATCGGCAACTTAAAAATTACAGAAAAGTACTCACTCCCAGTCATTCTGAAAGTTCTTTTTACATGGGAACCTTTCTTTCCTTTGATTACAAATAAATTGGAACAGGGTTTACAAAGCGTGCTGTTTTTAAACACTTCAAAGCACTTTTTTTGGGTTCCACGTCACAACCGTAACACAACCAAAAAATGATTTTTTAATCATCTACTACAAGAAGATGAATTGACAGATCATCTTTTCCTTTTTAGAATATGATGTGCATTGAAATGCTGTACTGTGTGACATAAAGACATATATCTACAATGAAATTTATTTTGGGTCTCTGTGTCACAGAAATAACACATGTTTTTGAGAACCACCTATATACGCATAGTACTAGAGAAGAAAAGAAAAGACAGTTCCAGTTGTAATAGTTGTGTACATGTAGTTTTAATGTGACTGTCGCATTGTCACACAAAGGTGACACGAGTGTGGAAAGTCTTAACTATGACTCCCGCACCCTGTCCACTAGCACCCTGTGTTGCCAACCATGCTGGCAAAGCAAAAACTTAACTCTTTGATTCCCCCACCCTATCCACCAGCTTCCTGCAGGAAGCTGGTGGATGGGGTGAGGGAGTCAAAGAGTTAAGTTTTTGCAGTTGGTGGGTAGGGTGCGGGAGTGAAAGGGTTAATTAAAACAGTTGCATTGATTGCAGCAGAGGTAGACATTCCATTTTTCAAACATCATGGATGCCTCCTTGCCACTACTGTCATCATCATCATCATTGCAACACCTTGACTGATGACATTGAGCTAATGCTCCAATCTTTCTGGTTGTGTCAGTGTTTCATAGGTCTCATCCCACTCTTGATTTCAAGGCCTTGCCTGTGTTGAGTGAATGTGTATCAGGTTGTACACACAGTCTCAGGGAGGCTGCCAGGTAACTCTGTATCTGCTGGCAAGTTGGGGTGGAACATGTATGGAATTGTCCAAGTGCAGTGAATCCCCTGTGAACAAACTTCAGACTCTGATGCAAATTTCAGACACTGACATGTACAGACTTCCTGGCTTTTTTCATGCTTATGTTGCTCGGTTGCTGTTCATTTGCCTTGCCTATGATAACGGGCAAAGAGTAAATCATTAAAATATTGTGCATTGTTCTCACAGGATGTGATAATGAGGTGATTTATTAGATTGTATTTTTGAGACACCCCTGAGGAGTGAGCTGTCTGTTGAGTGTTGTGTATGTTTGTGTTTGTGTGTGTGTGTGTGTGTGTGTGTGTGTGTGTGTGTGTGTGTGTGTGTGTGTGTGTGTGTGTGTGTGTGTGTTGTGTTGGTGGGTGGGTGTATGGGTGGGGATATGTGTGACTGTGTGTGCTTCATTTTGTGTGTGTGTGTGTGTGTGTGTGTGAATTGTACTCATTTTATATTCATATTGTCTTATACATTAAATATCATCTTGATTATTTAAACAAGTGAAAATTGGGATCTGTGGCTCATTTTAGTGGCATATTCTAGGTTAGTATTGCAATACATCAGTAGTTGTCATCTCATAGGCATTATGTTTGCTTTCTTGTATCCCTGTAGATTTGACAAGAGTTTTGTATTTTGATGTGTTATGTCATTCATGTGTGTGTGTGTATGTTATGTCATTCGTGTGTGTGTGTGTGTGCATGTGTGTGTGTGCATGTGTGTGTTTGCGTGCGTGTGTGTGTGTGTGTGTGTGTGTGTGTGTGTGTGTGTGTGTTGTGTGTGTGTGTGTGTGTGTGTGTGTGTGTGTGTCTGTCATATGCACAGGGTGATACGTGCACATGTTTTTTGTGTTGTGTGCATGGAGTGATATATGTACATGTTTTTTGTGTTGTGTGAGCAAGGAATTTTTTGTATGCAAATTTCCTCTTGAGAGAATAGGTAGCTGACATATGACATAGCATCATAGTCCACTGATGTTGATTTTGATTTTTTTTTTATGACATTATCAACTACGTCATACGAATGTAGTTAGGTCAGACCTCTTTTCATACTTTAAAATGTGAGAAATAATTTTTCAGTTGTTTTCTTAAGGGTGTGAATGTGTTGGTTATTGGTTTGTGTTTCATCCTAACGATAAATTTAGATTTCTCATGTAGACAAAGAGTGTTATGAGAGTCGAGAATTGTTGGTCTGTATGAGGTGAGGAGGCACAGGTTTTGTGCCCATGGTTTGTTTGGGGTGTAACATGATCACTTTATTGTTCATTATGATTTTGATTGTATAGCATTCAAGATTTTGGAGTTAGTTGTGAGTATGGGTAGCACTTTGATGATATTGTCCATTTTGCTCCTTTTTGAGAGTATGTGAGTGATTCTGATATTATTTTTTTTTTGATTTTGTACAAACCTAGTGCGGTTTCTTTGGTGCTTAGTGTGTGAATGGATCATTGCAGAAAATGAGTGAGGTATTTCATTATGTTGTAAAAAAAAATGCATTTCAAGATTTGACGATTTTTGGAGTGCAACTTTTGAAATATGATTTCTGGAAGGGAATTATGAATTTTCGATTAACTGTTTGATATTTTCTTCATGGTGCATAGTTTTACTATTTCTTCATAGGTTTTATCTATGTAGCAGTGGCAAATGTTTTGTAATCAATCTTTTTCTCTTTGGTGCTGGTTATGTACTTATTATTTTGGTTGTCATGATCATAAAACGATGTCATTTTATCTTTTGCTAATTTTGAAATATTTGTTGGCTTAGTTTCAAATAAATTTTTCTGGTCTGTGACCAAAAAATTTTCCCCTGGGATGGGGGTTGTCATGTGCACAGGTTAATACGTGCACATGATTTTTGTGTTGTGTGCATGGGGTGAGGTATGTACGTGTTCTTTGTGATGTGTGAGCAAGGAATTTTTTGTATGTGTGTGTGTGCGTAGTATGCTATAGATTTCTAAAAACAGCTCACCCGAGTTGGGGACTTGGGTGGAATGGGTTTTGCTGTACAGTTCGCCAAAAACCGCCTTCAGAAAAGGAACAGGAGAAAAAAAAGAAGAAGGCGAGAAAGAAAAAGGAGAAAAAAAGAAGAAGGCGAGAAAGAAAACGGAGAAAAAGAAGAAGGCGATAAAGAAAACAGAGAAGAAGAAAAAGAAGGCGAAGAAGAAGAAAGGAGAAGAAAGAGGAGAAGGAGAAGAAAGAAGAAGAAAGAAAAAAGTAGAAAAAGGAGAAGGAGAAAAAGGAGATGGAGAAGAAAGAGAAGGAGACAAAAAAAAAAAAAAAGAAGAAAAAGAAAGAGAAAGAAGAGGAGATGAAGAAAGAGGACAGGAAGGGAAGAAAAAGTAGAAAAAGAGGAGAGAAGGAAAAGAAAGAGGAGCAGGCGATGAAGAAGGAGGAGGAGACGAAGAAGGAGAAGGAGAAGAAAGAGGAGCAGCAGAAGAAGAAGGAGACGAAGAGGGAGTAGGAGACGAAGAAGGAGAAGGAAAGGAAAGAGGAGCAGGAGATGAAGAAGGAGACGAAGAAGGAGAAGAAGAAGGAGACAAAGAAGGAGAAGAAGAAGGAGACGAAGAAGGAGAAGAAAGAGGAGCAAGAGACGAAGAAGGAGGAGACGAAGAGGGAGTAGGAGACGAAGGAGAGGGAAAAGAAAGAGGAGCAGGAGACGAAGAAGGAGGAGGAGACGGAAGAGGGAGAAAAAAAATTTAATATGAAGGTGCGTGAATATGAATGTTGAATATGAATGTTGTATGTGTGTTGTATGAAAGTTGTTAGTAATAAATGTATAAATTATTGTGATTTGTCTAGTGCCATTGGTTGAAAGGAGATGCGTGGTTGCGTGACGGACAAATGTTTTTTGCATGTTTGATTGGTGAGCATGTAACAGCATGACAGTGTGTGTGTGTGTGTGTGTGTGTGTTTCAAATGCCAGTATAGCCTGGAGTGGTCAGCTGTACAATAATGAAATTGTCATTGTTAAAAGAAAGAAATGGTGAAAATTCCCTCCACCCTCCAACCTGCTCACCCCTGAGTTCTTTGCTCTTCTGTCCCGACTACCCTCCTCAGCGACTGATTATGTTTTCATGTTTAAATTGTCTTTTTTGTTTCTTTTTCTAACAGAAGTTTGCTGAGCCATCAACTACTTTTCAAGTCCCTCGGTTGGATCAGCAAGCAGCCTTCGTCAAGACGGTCCATGAGCCCTGTGAGAATGACGTGTGTCATCGAAATTCTACAGCGTCGCAGGATTTGAAAACGCAAAAAATGATCCAAGATGATCTCACAGATTTTATGCGTGACACAGCGTCAAGTCGTTTGGAGAGACCTCAGATGATTCGTTCTAATGAGAGGCGTTTTATGTGTGATGTGTGTGATAAAACTTTTGCGTACGCATCCAGCCTCAAAACGCATAAGATAACCCATACCGGTGAGAGCCCTTTTGTGTGTGACGTGTGTAACAAGATTTTTCCAGTATCTCAGAAATTGAAGAGACACAAGATGGTTCATAGCGGTGAGAAACCTTTTGTGTGTGATGTGTGTAATAAGTCTTGCAAAGCGGCGTCTGACCTCCGAAAACACAAGATGATCCATACTGGTGAGAGACCTTACGTGTGTGATGTTTGTGACAAGGCTTTCATACAGTCTAACAGCTTAACTGTACACAAGAGGACCCACACTGATGAGAGACCGTTTGTATGTGATGTGTGTGATAAGAGTTTTAAAAGTTCTGGTTACCTGAAGGAACACAAGAGGACCCACACTGGTGAGAGACCTTTTGTCTGTGATATGTGTGATAAGACTTTTACCCTGGGGTCCGATCTCAACAGACACAAGAAGACCCATACTTGTCAGAAGCCTTTAGTGTGTGATGTGTGTCACAAGACTTTTACACGCTCTGATCACTTGAAGGAACACATGAGGACTCATACGGGGAGAGACCTTTCTTCTGTGATGTTTGCTTTGAGACTTTCATACAAGCATCTCACCTCAGCAAACATAAAATGACCCATACAAATCAGAAACCTTTTGTGTGTGATGTGTGCAATAAGACCTTTACCAGATTTGGTAACTTGAAGGTACATAAGAGGACTCATACTGGTGAGAGACCGTTTTCCTGCGATGTTTGTACTAAGGCTTTCAAGGATTCTGGTGAGTTGAACAGACACCGGATGTCCCACTATAGACAGATGTCATGTGTGAAATAAGTCTTACATCTTTCTCTTGCATGGAAGAGGACTTAACTCTCTCGCTACGAGCGTCGGGATTTCTTGATCTTGCCTCAACAACGCTTGTCTACGAGCGTCAGAGAAACCCGACTTGGACTTTTGAAAATTCTCGGCTTTCATAATTTCCATTACCCGAAACTAATGGCCAGAAATAGATTCTTCAGTCATCCCTAGCCTTGCTTCAGGGCATTAGGTCACTGTACTATGCAGTTTGTGTGTCAGCAGTGCGAAGTTCACAACCTACTGGCTCTGCCGCGACCAGACGACGTAATAGCAAAATGGCCAAACAACAACCCTCGACATCTCAGTGCTCTTCAAGACGACTCCGCCGTGTATTCACTGTTGAAGAGGTGGTGGAAATGGTGACTACAGCTGGATCAGATACCGAAGATTTCAGTGAGGAGGAGTCAGGATCAGATTTTATGCCCTCAAGCCCGGAGCAAGAAGAAAGTGAGAGCGATCGGTCGGGTGAGTCAGCACAATTTGCAGTTGGAGGCGTTGACTGGCCATTCAAGTGTGAGCGAAGCATGTAGTTCTGCTGGTGGTAGTGAATCAGAGGGAGAACAGTTTAGCAATGTTTTCTGCAGTGATTGGACTGATGGTATGAGATTTTTTCCTCTCATCGCTTCGTTCACTGATCGACCAGGCCTACGTGTGCAAATGGCGAGCCACGCCCCTTGGATTTCTTTACGTATTTTTTGACTTGCAAATGTCGCAAGACATTGTTGTTCAAACAAACAAATATGCTGAAGAAAATCTTCGTTCTAGGGGTGAACTGAAACGATGCAGTTTAATTTAAAGAAGATCACATTAACTCTTTCTGTACGTTAAGTGTTTTCAGACTGGACGCAGGGTTCATATGCGACCTATTTTGGAACAGGGGGTAAGGTCAGTAAAACACTTGTAGATGTGTTTGTGTTCTACATAGAACAAAAAGGTTGTTATTGGGTTGTGCAGAATTGAATTCTAAACAACATACAGGTAATAACATCATAATTTTCATTATGATGTAAAAGAAATAGAACGGGATAGGCGTGGTCTCTTTGCAGAACAAGAAGGCCCTTCACGATCGTCAACACTCGCTTCTTCTGACTCTGCACTTGATGCACTTCAACAAAACTATCATCACTGTCACTGGCAGCTATTTCATCATCACTTTTGTCAAAAAATTATGAAAAGTGAGACATCCTGAGCAGCAGTGAGCCTAACAGGACGCCGACTGCCTGACGGAATGGCAACTCAACTTACGAAACTGAAAACATACCAACAAACGAGGCGCACACACATGCACAAAAAAAAACACGTGGAAACATGGCTGAAAAGGAAGAGGAAGTATCCGACTGTCGTTATCTGCTGTCATGCAGTTGTATGTCATTAAATGGGGAAGAACGGACAGTAGAAAGTGACGAACTGTGTCACGGCTCAGCGGCCATTTTGAAAATCAGCCGAGCCACTCACAGCGGCCCGTCATACAGGAAGAGTTAAATGATCTGCATGGTTTTTTGGCTATCCTTTTGCACATGGGGCTGGTGCTTAAACCAAAGATCTCTGACTACTGGTCGACTGACCCCATCATGCAGGATGTGTTTGCACCACGAGTGATGTCCAGAGACAGGTTCCATCTCATTCTGGCTATGCTCCATTTGGCTGATAATTCCACATTCATCCCACAAGGTGAACCAAGACATGTGTTAACCATAAACTGATATAGTGATAATATATACGTCAGGTTTTATATAAAAAGACGAAAAATAGGACTTTGGGGTAGGAGAGTTCTGGGGAAACGGCTGTGAGCTGAGAAATGGTAAGCAGTGATGAATCGGTAGAGAGAGCAGTACTCTCGGCGGCAGATCGAGTGAGGTCTGGAGGAGCAGATGATAAGAGGAATTGCAGGCGTGACGGAGAGACATGCAAGCGGGCCAGGAATGCCAGGTAAATTGTATGTATAACTTTTCATGGTAGCAGAGCGAAACATTAAATTTTCAAGATGGCGACGAGCTACAAACAACCACACTCTGCTACCATGAAAAGTTATACATGTATACAATTTACTAGGCATTCCTGGCCCGCGTGCATGTAGCAATGCTGCATGAAAAATTGAAATTGGGTTTTGAGTTAAAAGATTTATATGGTTTTGAAGATATTGTTGTTCTGTGTGTATGTATGTGTATGTGTGTTATGTGTGTGTGCATGTGTATGTGTGTGTGTTTAATTTTTAGTAGAATTTTGATCGGATGATATTTTTGGATAGACTGCAGTGTAAAAGCATGCCATAATTTTTAATCTTTCAATTATTTAAGTGATTCCAAAGTCATTGATTCTCAGATTTCCTTTTATATGTACAGAACTGATGAAATATTAAAAATTATGTATAAGACTACTGAAGTAGCTAGTCGTGACGTTTTTGGTTTAATTTGCAGTAATAAGATACTTGAACGATGAGCAAAATGGTTTTATATCTATCTCATGAAATGATTATGTATCCTTGTTTTGTTTCTAGCTTCATTTTTGTCTGTTATTAATACAATATGGGCAATTATTAATGAAAAACTGATAAAACATGCCAAATATCACGTTCGGCATACAAAAATACATCAACGACTAAAATTTCATGACTTTTGATCCTGTCTGTCTCTCACAATTACAAATGAATGTCATTTCCAGCAAAATCAGCATACCATGCATTTGATGGGTTTGTTCTGTGACAGCTGGTCCCACACATCTCTTCTTTGTCCCACTAAAACATGCTTCCAAAACTGAAGAAATTTTTGACGCTTCAAATTGCAATATCTCGTGAACTATTAGTCCGATTTGAAAAATTTTAACTGCATTTTACTCAGAACAACAATATCTTCAAAACCATATAAATCTTTTAACTCAAAACCCAATTTCAATTCTTCATTCGGCATTGCTAATCAATGGCAAGCAATTGTCCTTGGAGAATTATATCATTGCTGTTTGTGATGGACTCAATGATGTGTACCAGGCCAGAAAGAAAACACCCTGCTGCTGCCTGCCCCCACCACTGCTGGCCCTTCAACCACTGTCGACACTCCTGTTCCTGGCCCTCTAGCCCCTGCTGATGCTCCTGTGTCTGGCCCTTCAGCCTCTGCTGCCTTTGCTGTTCAGTCTGCAGTTGACAGACTGAGTGGTACTGGTCACTACCCGTGCCCACTCCCTGAGACAGATTCAGGCAACCCGGGATATCGTCGCTGCAAAGTGTGCGAAGACCGCCATAAAAAGATTGGCAGCAAGAAAGGATGACTTCATTCTGGTGCAGGAAGTGTGGCATTCCCCTGTGCTGCAAATTTTGCCCTGGGATGGACATCTCCTGTTTTGAACTCTATCACAGCAGGAGGATCTACTGGGAAGTGATGGTGACTTGTCGAGTCTTTGCGACTTGTAGAGTTTGTAAATATTGTTTACCTTTTTTTTTACCCTTTATTTGGACTTATTTTGGATATGTGTTCTTTCATCAGTATATTTGGAGTGAGTACAAGTTGTATTTTGTGTAATTTCATGCAAACTGTGACTGTAGGAACTGATATATTGACCTGACTGTATTTTACGAGACATTTTTCACCTGAAAATTACCGTATTTTTACTTGTATCAATACTCAGCAACCATGAGGTTAGACAGTCAAAATTTCAGCATAGTGTACACCAATATTTGAATATATAACCTGCCAAATTTCAAAGCTCTGTTTTCATTTGTTTTTATGAGAATTTTTCTCCTGACCTATACAAATGGTGCGTACCAGGGGAATGGCAAGGGGCATAATTGGACGTAGCGAGTGAGTTAACCTTTTGACTCCGCACCCTGCCCACCAGCATCCTGCATTATCAGAGATGCTAGCAAAGCAATTAACCCTTTGATTCCCTCACCCTATCCACCAGCTTCCGCAGGAAGCTGGTGGATAGGGTGAGGGAGTCAGAGGATTAAGTTTTTGCAGTTGGTGGATAGGGTGCCCTCAGATTTGCTGACAACATCTTTACGGAGAGTCTCAAGCAATTGCAAATTATTCTGAACTAAATGAATGCAGCAAAAAAGCGGGACTAACAGTAAACTTGAAGAAAACAAAAATTATGATCAAAGACCAAGATGGAAAAGTAACAGGCATAAAATGAAGGGCTAGAAATGGCAGACCACTACATCTACTTAGGCCAATGCATCTCAGCAGACTCCTCATACAAAGAGGAAGAAATCAAACATAGGATAACCCTTGCCTTGTCAAGCATTTGAAAGAGCATGTTCGGTTTTCAAGAATGACAAAATTCCAACTGTCCAGAAATGAAAAGTCAACGACCAATGCGTTCTACTCACAGTCACATACGGTGCAGAAACATGGAATCTGATGAAAAAGACTCACTTTGAAACTAAAAACCATGCAGCGAGCACAGGAAAAAAATCATGCTTAGTATCACACGAGAAGATCACAAAATGGCTCAGTGGATCAGAGATAGAACAAAACTGCGAGACACCCTGGAAATCATCTAAAAACTTAAAAAGGAACTGGGCAGGACATCTCACCCAGAGAATGGACAATCATTGGACAGCAAAAACCACGTTCTGGATACCAAGAGATGGCACTCACATTAGAAAAGACAGGAAACAAGATGGAAAGACGACCTAGATGGATTTGATGAAAACTGGAGAGGAAAAACACTGGAACAAAGTGAATGGAAGCAGCTGGGTAAGGCCTATGTCCAACAATGGACTTTCGATGGCTGAAAGGTGGATAGGGTGCGGGGGTCAAAGGGTTATGTACGGCGGATCAGCATATAATGACCCTACCTACAGTGAAGTTCCTGCAATAATTTACTTTTTAATTTTCCCTGCCCGCTTCCTTCTCTTGTCCTCTTGTATATTGCTGTTTATAACGAACAAGCGTGTTATGTATTTTAAATAATCTTGTCAGGAGAATTTATAGTCTAGGTAGGAGGGCCTCAGGACCTGGCCAGCTCATAGGTTTATGAGTAGGCGGCTAGGCCTAAGACTTGTGCCATGATCATCATACACATGGCACCTTGATGTTAGTGCATATGGAATTCGTTCTGAGTGTGGAGACGTCATCTTGAGAAACTGAAACTGAAACTGTTATAAGGAGCAAGCGCTCAAGACTGATACTACAAGTATTACTAGTGACAAAACTGCTCAGCATCGTACACTGCGTGTATAGCTTAGCTATCTGTGAGAGTAATGCCAGTAATGATGTGTGTATGCCATGTATTTGTGTGTGTGTGTGTGATATGTGCTTGTGTGTGTGTGTGTGTGTGTGTGTGCGTGTTTCTTTTTTATTCTTCAATGACCGAGTCATAAAATTGACTGATTAATGTCAAATGATAACATATATATGAAATATGGAATATTATGGTATAAATAACAATGGGACTCCTCCAGCTCATTAAGTTTTCTACTGTTAGAAGGAACACATAACATCTCCCTTTGAATTTCATTGTTGCCTTTAGCCCTATGGCTCCCGCACCCCATCCACCAAACTGCAGAAACTTAACCCTTTGACTCAGGAAGCTGGTGGATAGGGTGAGGGAGACAGAGGGTTGAGTTTTTGCTTTGCTAGCATGGTTGGCAATGCAGGAAGCTGGTGGATAGGGTGAGGGAGTCAAAGGGTTAATTTTTTGCTCTGCTAGCATGGTTGGCAATGCAGGAAGCTGGTGGAAGGGTGAGGGAGTCAAAGGGTTAAGTTTTTGCTTTGCTAGCATGGTTGACAATGCAGGAAGCTGGTGGATAGGGTGAGGGAGTCAGAGGGTTAAGTTTTTGCTTTGCTAGCATGGTTGGCAATGCAGATGCTGGTGGACAGGGTGCGGGAGTCAGAGGGTTAAACTTAACTTCTTCACCTTTCATGGGTGATCTGAATACTCAGTCATCTTGGTTTAGGTTGAGATCACAAAAACAGCCTGTTGTTCTTCAAAACATGTTTTAGTGTCCTTAGTTACGTTTGAATTTGTATCCAGGTATGTTTTTTTAATCCTTTGTGTGATAAATTGGACAGAGTGGTCAACACCTTGATATGTGTACTTAATTTTTTTTTCCTTTTTCTTTCCTGTTGAAGTATTGTATATGTTTTGAAATGGTTACAGCCCTGATATGGCTGTGCGCAGTCTGCTGCACTTTAAACAAAAATAATAATAAAAGGTGCATGAAACAAGTACAGTGCTAGACCCTCATACAGCAAAGAAGGTTCAGAGGACACTGGCTTTGCTTTTTTAAGAAATAAAAGACACTGCAAAAAATCCGAATTCTCTTTTCTTTTGAATTAATTTGTGATTCCGTGCATTATTCTCACTGTCACACACACACACACACACAAGAGAGAGAGGAGAGAGAGAGAGAGAGAGAGAGAGAGAGAGAGAGAGAACAGCCTTTACAACAAAATCAGAAAACAAGCACACACAAGAAAGCATGGTCAAACTCTACAAACAATAAGCTTACATGTTTTTATGTATAACAAGTACAGAAAATCCAGGTTTTGTATTTTACAAGGTCATAGTGGCACTGGAGATGCTTTACATGAAATAAATTTGATGTGAAACGAAAAGAAATGGTTGTCACAGTAGTGAAAACAGAGTGTTCAACATTCCTGAGAAACTGCTGTTCACGCATGCACACCACACACACACACACACACACATAAAGCAAGGTTACTGAATTTACGTATTTCTTTGGTCCGTGTGACTCTGACAATGACAAATTGTCCTGGAGACTTAAGTATTTGCTACTCCTCAACGGTCTGCACTAAAAAAAAAAAAAGAAAAAGAAAATATTTATAGGCCTACTTGGATTTGGACACCTTTTTTTTTTGCACTAGAAATGGTGTCCAGATCCAAACATAAAGATTTTTCTCTTTTTTTTGGTCTCCCTTTCCACTTTGCAGGCAATTGCTGGCCGAAACATCGGTCACCCTGAGCCTCTGAAGTTCTTTGAATTGTTTTCTACTCTTACAAATGAAGGTTACCGGATTGTTGTTGCTCCTGTCCATGTTGGTATTGGAGGCAATGAAAAGGCTGACTGCCTGGCCAAGAACGCCACAAGGGAAAAGACGTCTAAATCCTTCATTCCTTACACAGATGTCAAATCAAAAGTACACAGTTACGTGAGAGATCTCTGGTAGGAGGATTGGAATGAACAGACAGATAATAAACTTTTCCAAATCCACCCTAGCCTGAAAAAAAATCTCCCATCAGCTGCAGGAAACCGTAAGAAAGAGACAGTGTTATGTAGGTTACACACGGGTCACACATCTTACACTCATTCGTACCTTTTAAAAAACGAAGAAGCACTGTGGTGTAGGCCTATACCATGTGAGGAGCTGTTGAGCATCAGACATATCCTTGATTTCTGGGACTTGTATGATGTGAGACAAAAGCACTACACAGCAGACTCCTTAAAGAACCTCTTCCAAGACATACGTCCTGATGTAATTTAGTTTTCACGAGATCAGTAGATTTCACATGATATGATTTTACAGCTGTTTTTCTTTAATTGCATTTTAGACTTGCAAGATTAACGGTGAGTATGGTTTTTAACTGTTGTCTTTTATCTTAAGTGGGTTGTTGTTTTTAACATGGTGTTAGCCCTGATATAGATCTAGTAGTCAGCTGGGCTCTAAGTTCTGAGCAATATAAAGTTGTTAACGGTCTGCACATTTCACACAGATTGGTACAGATTCACCCAGAAACTGAGGAAAACTTGCAAACATGTGCGTCACAGACGCACTGACACATAGATAGATATATGCACACCTTTCTCAAACGATATGAAACAAATCTTTTTTTTTTTAAAGGGACACTGAAAGAGAAGATTGTGTAATTGAACTGACAAAGACACCCAGAGTGGAATTTAAACTGAACACACAAAAGCAAACATAACATAAATAAATAAATGAATGAATAAACATACAATGAATTAAATAGATAAATAAATGAATAAATAAAATGAAATGAAATAAAAATAAAAGCCTGGATAAAACCAGAATCACACAAAAATAGAATGCGAACGTGTATTTCAGGCTGGGTAACTCTCAGCGGATCCGCTAATTTCAGCGGATGAACTCCTAGTTTCAGAGGGAAAAAAATTTTTTTCAGCGGAAATATTACTGAATTATTGTATTTGCCATCAGGAAATGCATCCATAATGCCTCAAAATTACAGAAATTCTTCAGCTTCTGGGGAGCGAAACCCCCCAGCAGGGACGTTGCCCCTGGACCCCGGCCAATTTTCAGAGGAAACTTTCTTCTTCTCTTACCCAGCCTGGTATTTAATTCGCAAGACTATACAAGACAAGACAGTCAAGACGGTCAAGCCATTTTAAAGAAAAGAAAACAAGAAAACAAGTATTAGTTTATAACGTCCTCTTCTCTTTGCAAAGCTCAAACAGCAAATGAACAAGATTGGCACAGGTATTAAAACTACCACCATTACAATTTTAGTAAGATAACAATATAGCCTACTTACTTTCATTAATACCGATCTTTTTTTTTTCAAACACTGAAATTATGGTGAAGCCATTTTGAAAAATATGGTTAAGTCGTTCTTACAATCTATTTATACAAAAAGAAAATGAAAGAAAACCCAGGTTAAGTAGGCTACTTCTAAAGGTCACTGTGACCTAAAAGCATCACATGAAATTAAATAATGATAGTGATACCTCATTTTCCAATTGTAAAAGTTATTAACAAAATAAGGTAAGTGATGACGGTACAAATGGGTCATGCAATGCATGGACATTCCCACATTATTTGATGAAATGGCTATTGAGTGGCCTTGGGAGCATAGAAGGTGACTGTCTGGAGAGTGGTGAGGCATTGGTGCTCTGGGTCCCATCCAGCATCCTCGTGTTTATCTTATTAATAAACACACAGAACAACTGACACATATATAAACTATCATCATCATCATGTACCCTGCTTCATGGCGTTGGCGATCATGGCCCTCCATACGAATCTATCCCTTGTTGCTGCAAGTACATCTCCCACCCTCTCTGTCCTCAGCCACCCTCCAGTATTTTCTCCCTGGGTCTACCTAGTGTTTTCTTTCTCTCCACTACTCCAGCTTTCCCGTTGTGACTAGGTGGTGTTCTAATTTCTCTTTCCTCATAGACTACACAGGCCTAACATAACTACAGGTAAGTCAATATAATTGTATCATAAAAGTTTTGCTTTGTTGAAACTGTCCACAGCCTAAGAACAGATTAAAACAGAGTTGCAGAGAGAGAAAGAGAGAGAGAGAGAGAGAGAGATCAGACTTCAGATGCCCTCATAAAGAAGTGTGATTATCAAAAATCTGTCAAGTTATAGAAAATATATGTTGTAAGCACAAGCATTATTTATCAATGTAAGCGAAACAGTTTTGCAACAACCAGACATATAACAAAAATTACACACACATTCTCTCTCTCTATATATATATATCCACACACTGTGTTTATGTATATATACAGATATGTATATAGATAAATATTTGACCACAGGTAGGCCTATATGTATATAATGAGATACTGATAATGTAAATGTACATGAAACTTATACACGTATTTTGACGTGTATGTAGGCCTATGTGTGATGTATAAGTACTTCTATGAGCATTATAAGAAAAGACGAAGAAAATAAAATCAATGCAGCAGAAATGTGGCTCTAAGGACGACTTCCCAGAGCCAAATGGACAGACAGAAGAACAAACAATAGCATATTAAAGGAACTGAATGTTAAGCGAAATTACTAGCGAAATAAGTAGGCCACTCGATCAGAAACACCAAAACAGATTTGATATCAAGTCCTGCAGGGGAAAGTTGAGGCGAGGAGAAGAAAGGGAAGTCCGCACACCTACTTCAACAACATCGCTGATGTCTGTGATCTGGGGATCCTAGAAGTCGCCCACAGATGTCTCAATTGTGTGACCTGGAGAAGACTAGTGACGTCGAGTGTGGCTCCCACCGCCAATCCTGGTGAAGGAGTGAGGCAAGGTGATGTGAGGTGTATGCCTTGTACTCTTGTGTCTTATAAAACGTGTAATGCAGAGAGAGTCCAGACAAGTTTAAAGAACAGTGCTACACAAGAATGATTTAATATCATGACATACTCCACTCACAGATGCACACATAATTCAGATTTAGGTTAACAATTTAATTTCGTCAGTAAATCAAAAAGAAAGAAACAAGAAAAACAGTAAATCAAAAAGAAAGAAACAAGAAAAACATAACTAACAACAGCAACAACAGAAAAAAGTCAATCGCCACCCATATACTAACAACAGCAACAACAGAAAAAAAGTCTATTGTCACTAAGTGTATGGATTATTCCAGTGTATAAACAGTTACAAAATATTCAGTAGCAGTTTGGAAAACTGCACCTTAAAAAGCCAGGTTCATGAACATCATATTACAGAAATTTCATAGTATACTGTATTCCTATCAGCACTAAAAAAGTCAAAAAATATAGACCAATTCCCTGTAAAAAGATAGTGTCACAATGTCATTTCTTGCTCAAATGGAATTATTTGTTATCTAAATTGCTCTTCCTTCTGCATTTTTTATTTTCCCATTCAGATTATGTAGATATATCACAAATAAAGCCACCAAACTGTACTCTGGAAAAAAAATCATCTCAACCTGAAAATGATACTTTTAGAAGCATTGATTTAAGACACTTCTGAAAAAATGAGAATTCGTATCATCAAAATACATATATATGCAAACAATGTAAAAGAGTACCAATCTTTCAAATACACATTTGTATACAAATAATTTCATATCTGTTGTCAAAAATAACAAAACCCAAAAACCCCACACAATTTCCAACAGCTTCCATCTACCTAACAATTCTAAACACATCTTAAAAGTTGGGGGGGGGGGGGAGTGGGCAAAACAAAACTGTCATCCCTCTGCTCAAAAAAAGTGAAAGTGACAGTTCACAAGCACCATGTTACAGCACAAAATTTTACTTTCTGATAAATTTACGTTATCCGAAAATTCCTAATTCTAACATGAACATGCGGAAAACAGGATTGTTTCCGTTCCTTTTGTTACAGACTGTTCGATAAATTCAAACAATAATGTAAAGAGAATAGGACTGTTTCATTTATTATTGTTAATAAATTCAAACGTTAATATACACAGAATAAGAATGTTTTATCTGTTTTGTTGTTGTTGTTAAGGATTTTTTTTCTTGTTAAGAATCAGTTATAAACCATAACTGAATTAAAAAAAACAAAAAAACAGCAAAAGGGTAGTTGACTTCAGCCCCATTCAAGAGAAAATCAAGTTATCTGTCTCAATTTTCGGTTGTGCTTCTGTCTTTTAACAATATTCAAAGCAGAACCAATTGTTATTAAAACTGCAGTTGGTTTAAAACAATATGAATTGACCCACCGTTCCATAACCCTGCAGTTTAAAAAAACCCCAGATGGTAGTGATTATATAATAATAACAACAACAATAATTACTATTATTATTATTATTGCTATCATCATTTCCATTATCATTATTACTACTACTATTTTTTTTTCTTTATCAAAATCATTATTTTTATCATTATTATTATTATTAATTTCATCAGAATTATTATTCACCTTAAGTGCTTTACAAAAACATGGGTGACAGAGGCAGGCACACTAAGAACAAAGTACCTGTCAACCCCTACCACTAGCATGAAAACAGATGAACTAATATATAAAACAATAGATGACCAAACAATCCGAAATCCAAAACAAGTGAGACCAACCGCGGTCAAGCAAACAGGAACTGGAAAAAAAACCACACAAAAAAGAATAAGAATGCGTATTTATTACAACTAGACAAGACAGGCGCAAATTTTTGGCCAACTAGCTATTGTCAAGTGTAAGATCACAAACAAACACCAGATACAAAAATTAGGAGAAAAAGACTGAAACTTCCCTGCTGCTTTGTCCAGTCGTTTCAGTCTTTTTCTCCTAATTTTTGTATTTGGTGTTGGTTTGTTAGTGATCTTTCTTACACTTGACAAAGGCCAACTTGGCCGAAAATTGTCTTTTTCTCCTAATTTTTGTATTTGATGTTGGTTTGTTAGTGATCTTTCTTACACTTGACAAAGGCCAGTTGGCCGAAAATTTTCGCCTGTCTTGTCTGGTTGTATTAAATACACATTCTTATTCTTCACTGGTTTCCAAACAAACTGACTCAAAAAAAGGTCATGAAGTTTTATCATGGTCGCAAAAAATGGGCCCAATAATATATGCAGAATACTCAACATGCATATTTTGCATAATTTCACAACTTTAGCCAGGTTTTGCCGTGCTGTGTCAAAAAAAAAAAATCTTCCACAGCAGACAGCGTGGTACAATTACCACCGACACAACCCCCGTCACACTTCTACACCCCCTCAAGGAAATCTTTCCCCTCCCCTTCCTTCCAGTGTGGTGGCATTGTGGCTTTCACTGAAGGTCTGCCCATCTGCCTCTTATAGTATTCGTTCAGACAGGGGAAGGGGGTGAGGTCCAGTTTGCAGCGCACCCCAAAAGCCAAAAAGGGGATGAGGAACACGTCCGCCATGGTGAACTCTTTTCCCACTACGTTGCATCCATTCCCCTCCTGGAGAAATAAAGAAGAACAGGGTTTTTAACCCTTTGACTCCTGCACACTGTTCACCAGCATCCTGCATTGTCAGCCATGCTAACAAAGCAAAAACATAACCCTTTGACTCCCTTGCCCTTTCCACAAGGGAAGCTTGTAGAAAGGGTGAGGAAGTCAAAGGGTAAAGTTTTTGCAGATGGTAGATAGGGTGCGGGAGTCAAAGGGTTAAACAAGCAGCCAAAGCCAGAATTGCACTCAGCACTCACACTTCAGCTCAACCCTTTGACTCCAGCTCTAGCATCTTGCATTGCCAACCATGCTAGCGATGCAAAAAGTTAACTCTTTGATTCCCTCACCCTATCCACCAGCTTCCTGCAGGAAGCTCATGGATAGGGTGAGGGAGTCCAAGAGTTGAGCTTTTGCAGTTGGTGGATAGGGTGCGGGAATCAGGATCAAAATGGATGCAAAACCCCATATCAGACACCCAAAGCTGAGAAGAAAATGCCAGGAAGCAAGAAGTCAGTGCACACACCAAATAAGAGAGAAAGAAGGGAGGAAAGGAGGAGAGAGAGAGAGAGAGAGAGAGGAGAGAGAGGAGAGAGAGAGAGAGAGAGAGAAGAGAGACAGAGAGAGAGAGAGAGAGAAGAAGAGAGAGAGAGAGAGAGGAGAGAGAGAGAGAGAGAGAGAGAGAGAGAGAGAGAAGAGAGACAGACAGACAGAGACACAGTCACAAAAGAAGTGAATACTGGATCTTGTAAAACAAAGCAAAAATGATTCAAATCATTGTGATTTTGTTTTCCCCTTTCTTTGCTGGTACCTTCCTTAAACCAAGTTTGTTTGTTTTTGTTTTTTTTAAACTTTGTTGATGTACCGTATTTTGAAAATAAACGACTTTTCCAGTGCTGGAGAGTTGGCTCGATATGGTTGAAAGCCACGGCTCTATTTCAAACTATGCGTCTGAAGACAGTGGTTTTTGATATCTTTGCTTGGGGACTTAACAGTACACACTGCATGTTTAGATTCAGTCTCACCTGTCGTGTTCGCCGGGTTTAGTGTTGGCTGCTGCACTCTTCGACACTGCTATTTTCCTCCACATGGCTCTGTCTTGATTTTAGGAATTGCGGACAACTTCTTGAATATTTAGGCCACTGATGTTACTTATGTTCTCGATGTATGAGATTGGAGGTCTGCCTTTCTTCCTTTTTGCCTGTTTTTTTTTCTTGAAAAGTGGCTGCCATGAGAGGTCTGTGTTCTTGCTATGTGAGCATGGCCAGTCTAATTTAGTCTTCTCTTGTTGATGTCTGCAAGTAATTTTCTGGTGGTATCCAGGACACTTTCATTGGTTCTTCTATCCGTCTATTTGACATGTAATAGCCTCTGATAAATCGCATCTCTACTGCCTCGATTCTTTTGCAATTAGCTTTTCTGAGATTCATATTCAGTGCCAGTAACTAATTGCAGCATTAACAGTAGTCGTACCAACATGTGGTGGCAGCAACTTACTTTGGAGCCGGAGAGCCCTCGTGCTGCTGGCCCTGGGAAAAGTTGAGGTCTCTGCCAAGTCACTCCCTTAGACCCCAGGGTCATAGAACTACTATCTAGGTAGGACCTCAGGAACTCACCAGCTCATGGGTTTATGTACAGGCTTAAAGGCTTGTGCCATGATCATTCTGGATCTTCTCCATCACAATGCACCTGTGACGATAGTGCATATGGAATTCATTCCAAGCGCTAAGACGTCATCTGAGAAATTGAAACTGAAACTGGCGAACAGTTGGATCACAAAGACAGACTGCATTAACTTCTGCCTTCATCCTGCAGTTCAACCAATTTACAATGCCAAGAAGACTGTGGATATTCTTTCCTCCTAGTGGAACAAACTTAGTCATGTTTAAGTATTAGTGGTATTAAGGAGTTAATAAAGTGTGGACATTAAATTTTCATTCTTGTGTCAATTTCTTTGTTGGAAAGAATCAAAAGCCACTGTGCTGGGTAGACTGTTAGGCAGCCATCAAAACCTCTCCCTGATGAGACTCATGAGTAGAAACCAAAGGCAAACAGGCAGTCCCAAAACCCTATGACAAGACTGTATGAGAGTGAGGAGATAAAGCCTCACTATCTTGGGTAAGTCTTACCATCTCTCTTGTTGCTTTTCCTTACCAGATGCTGAAAAGGGTTAGGTTAAACACTCATGAAGAGCTCTGGCGTCAAGTTTCCCCAGCAGGGTCGAACACATGCACTCAAATTGGCTGGCATGAGCTGTAGGATGAGTACTTATGCACTAAGATTGATGGGCAAGAGCTGTAGGATGAATACACATGCACCAAAACTGGTTGGACAGGAGCAGGACTAAATGTAAGCAGACTGGCTGGCAGAAGCTGCAGGATGAGTACACATACTCAAATTTGCAAGCAGGAGTGCAAGTCAAGTACACGTAAATTCAAAACGGCATGCAGGAGCTTATGACAAGTACACTATGCACCCAGATTAGCATGCTGGAGCTTCAGGATGAGTACACATGCACCGAGACTGTCAAGCAAGAGCTAGGGGACAAGTACATATTGTAATCATGAAACATTGACCTGTTTCAGGTAATTCTCCCATCGCTCCAGCTCTTGTTTAGCCTCCTTCTTCTTTTCCTTCACATGTTTCTGAAAACAAATCAAAGCAAAACAAAACAAAACAGATGATAATGATAATGACAACAATGATGATATAGTTATGAGGAACAATAAGAGAGCTAAATGTAATAGCAATACTTCTGTGTTCATGCAGTGTCATTCAGATGTATGTGTACACCTGAAGATGTTGTGTGTGTGTGTGTGTGTGTGTGTGTGTGTGTGTGTGTGTGTGTGTGTGTGTGTGTGTGTGTGTGTGTGTGTGTGTTTGTGTGTGTGTGTGTTTGTGTTTGCGTGTGTGTGTGTGTATGTGTGTGTGTGTGTGTGTGTGTGTGTGTGTATGTGTGTTTGTGTGTGTTTGCGTTTGTGTATGTGTGTGTGCGTGTGTGCGCATGTGTGCGCGCGTGTGTATGTGTATGTAGCCTATATATGTGTGTGTGTGTGTGTGTGTGTGTGTGTGTGTGTGTGTGTGTGTGTGTGTGTTTGTGTATGTGTGTGTGTGTGTGTGTGTGTGTGTATGTGTGTTTGCGTTTGTGTGTGTGTGTGTGTGTGTGTGCGCATGTGAGCGCGCGTGTGTATGTGTATGTAGCCTATATATGTGTGTCTGTGTGTGTGTGTGTGCGAGTGTGTGAGTGTGTAAGTGTGTGTGAGCTCTCACTGAGGACGGGCTACTTCGATCATAGTAACAGACGGTCTAGGGTATATAACTCCCTCTACTTTTGTTATGCTAATGATTTAGTAGTTGGCAGTTGCTTCCCTTGTGGAGGGAACTTCCGTTGAATGCTTCAGCGACGTTTTGCCAGTTTCTTTGTCTAAAATCAATGGAAAATGGCTCAAAGGTGACAGTTCTCAGTGATTTCACTGTGGCAGCCCTAGGCCAGCAGGAGAGCTCAGCTGTGGCAAGTGCAGTCACAATAGAGTTAATGGATGGTGGGATGATGTGTGGGGATGGTTATTAAAAAAAACATAAGGCATTGGAGATGTTTTAGATTGTTGTTATTCAACACTAATATGGATTTGGGAAAAAAGATGATTGTTGTCATCATTAGACATTGAAATGTCTAATTTTGTTGTAATTCAACACTTGAAAGTAGATAGTGGTGAGTGTTGTCAAATAACACTCTGATCAAACTATATTTCTATTTAAATTTTAATAAAATATAATCTATGGAATAATCTCTGTTGAGATATGGAAACTTGTCTAGGATGATAGTTTCCAGGAAAGCATAATGGGAGTAAATTATGTACGAAACGGTCAATGAGTAAGAGTAAACAGAGTCAATCTGTTTAGTATGTTTTTTATGATTGATTGAATATATTTTTTCCTTTCAGTTGGTGTATTTCATGAGTGGATAATTAGAACAAAATATTAAATACTTGGTGCTATTTATGTTTCAGAGGCCTCTTAAGTCCCTTGTTCGCCATCATTGTTACATCAAACAATATTAACCCTACCAGACCTTAGCCCCTGAGCGTAATTGTGCCCCCTGCCTGGCCTCCTGAGCAAAATTTTGAAAAAAATGTATATACGTTAGAAAACTTCATATCATGCACACCAATGGTTAGAATTATATGAAACGTGGAGAGATTGTAGAAAATAGGCCTACCTTTCATCTAACGCCAGTCCAACCCTCAATCACACAAGCATCTCCCCTATCACTTGGTTGGGGGGTACGGGCATGCCCCCTTCTTCCAACACTCTGTCTCGACCTACTTCTTTCATTGTCAGAATCATCACTTTCACTCAATGCTTCATCAACGTAATCATCGTCACTTGAATCGGAAACGTATTCCTGATCAAATTCTCCAATCTGCAAAATGTCCACCACTTGTTGAACTGTGAAGCGAGTTGGCCTCGCCCGTTTACCTGTTGAAGTGCTTGGTTCATCACTAGCTCGCTTCATGGTCAATTTTGCACCCAAATCACCTCAAAATACCATCAACACAAAGGCAGACATTTGCAATAGGCTGAACACACGCTCACGCGACGCTTAGCAACGGTTCGGTGGCTATTTTTAGCTCTTGATAAAGTGACGATCATGTGAGTGTGCTATTCCCGCTATAGCGGGAACTCGGTATATAGTCATTTTCGTCATTCCCGCAATAGCGGGAACTCGGTCTGGTAGGGTTAAAATCATTTTGTGATTTGATTTTTTTCATTTCATTGTGCTTTGTTTTATTAGGTTGCTTCTTTCCAGTGTTTTGGAAAATAAAAAAAATATAATTGGAATTATTGGAGTTGTTATTTTTCCTTTGATCTAAATTCTAACATTTCTTATTTACTTAGATCCCCTCTCTTGTCTATTTTTCTTATTATTTTCTTTATTCTGAATATTATAAAATTTTTACTGTTAGATCCCCTCTCTTGTCTATTTTTCTTATTATTTTCTTTATTCTGAATATTATAAAATTTTTACTGTTTCGAATCCGCAATTCTTTTTTTTTTTTTTTACTGATACCCTCCTGAAGTTTGGTTAAATTCCTCAATGGAAGGAGGGTTACACACACACACACACACATATATATATATATATATATATATATATATATATATATATATATATATATATATATATATATATATATATATATATACAATTCTTCAATGGAAGGAGGGTTACATATATATATATATATATTATATATACACACACACACACATATATATGGATTGATAGATATAGATATATACATAGATATACATCACTGAAAGATATAGGAAACGCTCTATCCAGTGGTGTTTTGGTCAAATCTTTAACATCGTATGCGTATGACATGAGAACACTTTTCAATACACACCCACATACGCACGCGCGCACCCACACACGCACGCACACACACACACATACACACACACAAACAAAAACACACACACACACACAAACAAACACGCAGGCACATACGCATGCATGTATACACATACTGACGTAAACACACACAACGACAAGTACCGATCAGTAAGATATGGACAGTCCTACCTCGTCAATAGCATCAGCTTTGGTGCGGAAATAATAGTAAACCACTCCTTCTAATAGGAATTTCTGTAAGTTCTGTGTCTGCAATATAAAACAGCAAATGCATATTTAGATAAGTAGCCTGCACAACAGAAGAGTGAATACATATTCAAATAAGTAGCCTGCAATACAGAAAAGTTATTACTGTTATTTTGTTTACAGCCCAGCCAACTGCGTACAGCCCTATTAGGGTCATAACTATTTCAAAATATACACAATGCTTCAAAAGGATAAAAAAAAAAAAAAGGAAAACAAAATTAAATGCACCTATCAATGCACCTGCGCACATAATCTAAGGAGATGCCCCTGCTGTTGACCACTCCATCCAATTTATCACACAGGAGATTTTAAAAAACACAGACCTGAACACAAATTTAAACATAACTAAGGACACGAAAAGATATATAAGAACAGGCTTAATTTATGTAAAACTGCTTCCATGTAATGATGTATCTCATTTCCCTAGAGTCAAAAATGCGCTTAACTCCCTCGGTACGGATAGTTTTCCCCCTTGCGTTTCCCCTGGTACGGCCCATTTTGAAGGGTTAGGAAAAAAATCACAAAAAATACAAAACATAAAGGAACAAAATGAAACTTTCAGATCTGAATATTTACATGCTGGGTTAGTTCATGCCAAAATATTGAAGTTCTTCCTTGAATTTTTCTTCTTCATGTGCCACGTTGAAAATACCCCAAATTTTGTGGTCAGGATCACCGTACAGTCACACACTTTGATCAGCTCCATGAACACACAGTCAAAGGTGAGAAGGTCTTTGTATGCACAAAACAACATGAATAAAGTAGACTTTGCTCAGGGTAAAAATAAAAAAGATTATTAGTGATATTATATGAATAAATGTTACAAATTGTTACACAGGGGAGTTATAGGGGCGTGGCACTCAAATGAGACATGCAGGCCACAAGAGCCAGAGAAGGACGCAAAGTGGGAGAAAAACTAAAATCTTCGTGCCAGTCATGCTTTCATAAAGTGAATGAAACCTCCATCAGACATGCGACTCGCTGTACTTGGCCTGCTGACTGCTCGCCTCTCGTGACGTGTACGCCCACCTCCCTCTCCCACTTCACTGTCGTCTGAAACTGGGTCACTGTCAGTACCTTCTTGCTGGCAGCTTCCATCACTTGATACACTTTCACCATTATCTTCAGCATACTCCTCGATGTCCAATCCTTCAGTCTGAAGCACTTCAATCACTTTAGCAACAGTAAAACGCCGCAGACGCGATCAACTTTGTTCGAAAATTCGTACTCGCCTGCGACGCCATTTTCGACACTGGGGTGCCGAAGACAATCGCTTCCCGACGAGTGTAGTGTTATGGAATCTCACTAAGTAACTTTCCACTTGACCCTTGACATGTTTGCAGTGACCAGTGTGGCTATGGTAGGCATGCAGGCTCAAAAGGGGAGAGTCGAAAAATTTTTAATTATCGAAACCGCTATAGCGTTCCGTCGTACGCAACCGTGCCTTTCATCACGACCGCTATAGCGTTCCATCGTACCGAGTGAGTTAATACATGTACCCAATTATCAATCCTAAGAGAAAACATGTAAGACTTTATCGAACACATACAGGTGAATGGACCAGCAAGGCAGAAAATAATAGGAAAAAATGACAGAAAGCAAAAGACAGGCCTTAAAACAGGAGGAGGAAAAAACCACTGAAACTAGTCCGACCGGAAAATTCTTCCAAGAAAAATCAGGGGCCATAACTTGTGTGCCATTGCTATGAACGCTTGCAAGCCGATCATGGATGCCTTGCTCCTTTCGTTTTTTTTTTTTTGTTTTTTTTTTTTTTGTGACAAACCCAAATCGTGGAATTCCGCCCAGACGCGGAACGTTTTAAGCCCTGAAAGGAGGAAGAAAGAAACAGAGTGACAGAAAAGATGAAATTTCTAGCACAGAATATCCAGGTGGGGGATACTATTTATACTGAAAAAGCCCCCGTCATCCACACGAAGGAATATAGAAGAGCAAACACATATTTAGATAAGTAGCCTGCAATACAAAAAAGTAAATGCATATTTAAATCAGCAGCCTGCATTGTAAAACAATTAATACATATTTAAATAAGTAGTCTGCACTGTAAAACAATTAATACATATTTAAATAAGTAGCCTGCACTGTAAAACAATTAATACATGTATATTTAAATAAGCAGCCTGCACCGTAAAATTAATACATATTTAAATAAGTAGCCTGCATTGTAAAACAATTAATACATATTCAAATAAGTAGCCTGCATTGTAAAACAATTTATACATACTTAAATAGGTAGCCTGCACTGTAAAACAATTAATGTATTTAAATAAGTAGCTTGCACTGTAAAACAATTAATCATATTTAAATAAGTAGCCTGCACTGTAAAACAATTAATCATATTTAAATAAGTAGCCTGCACTGTAAAACAATCAATAAATATTTAAATAAGTAGCCTGCACTGTAAAACAATCAATAAATATTTAAATAAGCAGCCTGCACTGTAAAACAATCAATAAATATTGAAATAAGTAACCTGCACCGTAAAACAATACATATTTAAATAAGTAGCCTGCACTGTAAAACAATTAATACATACATATTCAAATAAGCAGCCTGCACTGTAAAACAATTAATACATATTTAAATAAGTAGCCTGCACTGTAAAACAATTAATACACACTTAAATAAATAGTAAACACATAACTGAAACTTTCATCTGCATGTCACATCATCATATGCCCTGCCGCATGGCGCTGGCAATCACGGCCCCCATACAAATCTATCCCTTGTCACTGCAAGTACATCTCCCACCCTCTCTGTCCTCAGCCATCATGCAAGTCAGTCCAATATTTTCTCCCTCCAGCTTTCCTGTTGTGACTAGGTGCTCTAATTTCTCTTGCCTCATAGAACGTCCAATAAATGTATCTGTATCTTTCTAAGGGCAGAAACGTGAGAGAGAGAAAGAGACATGTATGAGACTTTTGTTGTTGTTGTTGCTTTATTTTTTTCAAGTTTTAGACTTAGAGAGTTGCAGATCTCTCAAAGTCTAAAACTACTTAAAAAAAATTAATAAATATAAAAAAAAAAAAAGAAGAAAACAACTAAAAATCTCAAAACCTATCTCTCTCCCTCTCTCATATCTCTGCCCTTTCATTTTATTATGAAGCGACAAGTCAATTACAAAATTACACCCAATGAAAACAGGCACTGAGTGACTTATGCTATCATATATGGACAACTGTCTGAAAATTGCAAGGCAAAATAATATCTCTCTCACACATACACACACACACACACACACACACACAAACACAAACACTCACACGCGTGCTTGTGCCCCCCTTCCCACACTCTTGCATGTACTTGCAAACACATGGTCATATCTATGCAACAAATTTAACTGGACACTAAGTATATTTGGTTAGACATTTTGTAGTGTATATTTATCTCTGCATGTTCATTAACCCTTTGACTCCCGCACCCTTTCCACCACCAGCAAAAAGTTAACTCTTTGACACACTTACACTATTCACCAGTTTCCTGCTGGAAGCTGGTGGATAGGGTGAGGGAATCAAAGGGTTAAGTTTTTGTTTTGCGAACATGGTTGACAATGTAGGATGCTGATTGACAGGGTGCGGGAGTCAAAGGGTTAATGTGTTATAGTGATGTGTATGTATGTGTGAAATGCCAGTGCTTGTGTATGTTGTATTACAGTCTGTCTTGTAAAAATAAGTCATGTGCAACAAGTACAAATGAGTTCGGAAAACAGTGCTATACAAAATGATTTTCATAAGCAGTAGTAGTATGTAGTAGTAATATTATTTATCATCATCATTATTTTTATGAGGTATTACTATTTCTATTATATTATTATTGTTACTATGATCGTTATCATCATTATTAGTATTCTTATTATTAATATTGTTATTATTATTGTTACTATTATATTATCATCATTATTTATCATCATTACTATGTTTATCAGATATTACTATTTCTATTATTATTGATGTTATTATTATTATTATTACTCATATTATTATCATAATTATTATCATTATTATCAGCAGCAGCAGCATTCTATTATTATGCTGGCACTTAATTACAAACTATTTTACTGTTTACAAAAACCCCCAGTAATTCAGATAGGACAAATATAAAATAAGCAATAAATCAGATTATACAAACACCCACACATCCACACATGTGCACACACATGGACCGTACACATACACCGTTATTGCTATTGTTGTTTAAAGCCCAGCTGACTCCATAGAGCCATATCAGGGCTATAACTATTTCAATGCACACACAATACTTCAACAGAGAAAAAAAAAAAGGAAAATAAAATTAAGTATTAATATGCTCTCTATAATTTTCCATTGCTTTTATTCTTTCTCCCCATTTATAGCCGTGTGCGTGCGTGCGTGCGTGTGTGTGTGTGTGTGCGTGTCTGTTTCAGCGCTTAGATTTGATTTTATCAAGATTTTGTGCTATATAAATAAAATATTGTATTGTATATTGTAAGTACACCTATCAATGCATTCCTTGCACGTAACCTGAGATGTCCCTGATGCTGAGCACTCTGTCCAATTTATCACACTGGGGATTTAAAAAACATATACCTGACTACAAATTTAAACATAACTATGGACCAAAAGCATACATAAAAACAGGCATAAATTACCAAAAATTGCTTCTGCATGTTTGACCTCCCTAGAGCCAAAAATACATTTAATACATGTACCCAATTATCAATCCTAAGAGAAAGTATGTAAGACTTTATCGAACACATCCAGGTGAATGGACTAACAAGGCAGAAAAAGACAGGAAGAAATGACAGAAAGCAAAGGAACAAGGTAGAAACAAAGACAGTGACAGAAAAAAGGAAATTTCTAGACCAGAATTTCCAGAAGGTGGGGATACTATTTTATACTGAAAGAGTCCCGGGCATCCCCATGGGGATACATACATACATACATATATTATATAGATACATACACACACACACACACTAAAAAGGGATTGCAGCACCAATAGTCTGCACACACTGACCTGGGAGATCCAAAATATCCCCACACTTAGGCAGGGTTCAAACTACATTTTCTGACTAGAAGCTGATATTTTATCTACCTGAATACTCTGCACATTGATTGTATATTGTTGGCAGGGTTTTGTTACAAAACTGTTTACAGAACAACCTTCCAATTACTGGGATAACATAGATAAAAGCAAACACACACACACACACACACACACACACACACACACACACACACACACATACACACACACTAACACTAACATTAACACTAGCACACACACTCTCTCTCTCACAGAACCTGCAAATTACTGGGATAGCATGGATAAAAGTGCACACACACACACACACACACACACACACACACACACACACACACACACACACACACACACACACACACACACACATATTCTTTCTTGTGTCAGGGTAAAACGACATATTCCTATACTATCTACGAAGACAGTTTCTGACATATTTGCCTCTTTGCCATTAATATATGAATTTTTTGTCTGCCTGTTGAAAAGTCCTATAGCGAATTATCTTTAAAATGTTATTTCATTTTTTCAGTGTTATGGTTAGCCAATTTTTAAGTTTCAGTTCCTTTCATTTAGTCTATACATTTATAAATTTTGTTTTGTCAGTTTGTTTGTTTAAATCGCTAATTATGGTAACGTTATTAGTTAGTTTTACCTTCCCCTCCTCGAAAGAGTTGTTTTCTGGATTGTCTTTTCTCAAGATCAAAATTGATTCTTTTCATAAATCTTCATTCCTCCCCTGTCCCCGGCCCTTTTTTTGTTGTTGTTGTTGTTGTCTAAAATCACTTTAGTGAATAGACATTAAATCAAAGACTACCACCACACAAACACATACCCACACAAACACACCACTGCTCCCTACCCACATACCCCTACAGCAATAATAATGAAATAAATCAACATAACGATTATCACTATTTAACCCTTTGACTCCTGCACCCTGTCCACCGACTGTCTACATTGCCAGCCATGCTAGCAAAGCAAAAACTTAACCCTCTGACTCCACCACCCTATCCACCAGCTTCCTGCAAGAAGATGGTGGATAGGGTGAGTGAGTCAAAGTGTTGTTTTTTGCAGCTGGTGGACAGGATGTGGGAGCCAAAGGGTTAAAGAAAAGAAAGAGAAACAGCATACAACACCTCATGTACTCTCTGCAGAACTCGAGCTCGCAGCGCAAGATCTGTTGGCAACAGACGTGTTCCCTTGTCACCATATTTCATCTGGAAAGGAAAAGGTTAAAAAAAAAAAAAAAAAAAAAATTAAAATGCACAAATATATTCCAGCTGAATTTTTGAATGATAACAAAAAATCAAAACAAAACACACAAAAAAACCCCCCAAAAAACCACAAAGAGACAAACAAGACAACCACATAGCAAAAATTGGGTGAAGATGCACTGATATTGAGCTGAGAAGTTCTGTCACAGATTGGCAAAGACACAGACACATGCACAGTCGCACGCGCGCGCGCGCACACACACACACACACACAGAGACTTGCACACACACACACATACACACACACACTCACACTGACTCACACACACTACCTAAAGTCACTGGGGTTTTTTAAAAGAGGTAGATTATAAAAAAACCCAGTAAACATGTACATATATGTATATATATATGTATAAACACTGGTCACTTTCATTAATAATACAATGAATTAAAGAAACAAACAAAGGATGACCTATAGCCTGCTACTGCTAGAATTATTGGTAAATTACCTGTAGAACATGTAAATAGAAAAGAAAGGAGACACTATTAACTAGGTACGTGTGCACAATGAACATGTATGATGTTACACACACACACACACACGCACACACACACACACACACACAAACATACACGCACACACACACACACAAATATATACCCACCCACACACATGCTTACACACAGACATACACACACATTACCCACCCACAGGAAGTTGATAGGGCGAGGTAGTCAAAGGGTTAAGTGTGTGCTTTTCTATCAGGGTTGACAATGCACGATGTTGGTGGATAGTGTGCGGGAGTCAAAGGGTTAATTCGATAGGACAATCCTCTTCTACCTGACCAGATAATAACAACAGATGACTTGTCATACGCCAACACAGGACAATACACGCTCATCCACCCACACACACACACACACACACACTTGTACGCGCGCACGCACGCACGAATACACACAACCCTGAGCAATCTGATGAAGCCTGGTCGTTCTAATGTTTGGAGTGTTTTTCTCTTGTTTGTCAGTTTGTTTGATTTTCATCTTATACGGTACAATGCCTTTATGATTTCATAGATTCATTCACCCCATAGACACCTCTTATCTTATCTTATTCATTTACTTACTTACTTACTTACTTGCCTTGGCTTTTTTTCACCATCTAAAAGCACATATGTGAATAGACATTAAAAGAAATAACACACACACACACACACTTTCTCTCTCTCTTTCTCTCTCTCTCTCTCTCTCACAAACAATCTCTTTCTACATACCATCAACAACATACCTCCAAGTAATCACAGATGGCCCCAGACTCACAGATAACAGTATCGCCATCTTGAAAAGTTGGGACCTGCACAGACATAATTTCACAGCACTTATGCTAATAATATACTTCAATAATCACAATGGCAATAACACTATATATCATCATTGTGATCATTATCATTATTATTCTAATATTATTACAATCATACTATTATTATTATAATTATCATGACTGTAATTATTGTTAATGTTATTACTATTCTTTCTATTACTGTTTATTTATTTATCATTACTGCTTAACCATTTGACTCCAGCACCCTATCCACCAACTAAATCCTTTGACTCCCTCACCCTATCCACCAGCTTCCTGCACGAAGCTGGTGGATAGGGTGAAGGAATCAATGGGTTAAGTTTTTGTTTTGCTAGCATGGTTGACAATGCAGGATGCTGATGGACAGGGCGCGGGAGACAAAGGATTAAAGACCATTCAACTGGGCAGAGCAAACAGGAACCAGAAAATACATGAAAGAAGAATAAGAACGCATATTTAATTTAATACAACAAGACAAGACAGGCGCTGTTGTATTAAAATATACATTCTTATTCTTCTTTCGTGTTTTACCCAGTTCCTGTTTGCTTGAACACGGGCAGTCACACTTGTTTTGGATTGGGCTGAGCAAATAGTATAACCATGTCAAAACATACCACTTCACTGACTGGGAAAGAAAATTAAGAATACATTTATAAACAAGAGTTAAAAAAAAAACCCCAACAGAACACATACATACATGTATACATACACTGGGACCCTTTTTTTTTAAACTGTTATTTATTTATTTATTCATTTATTTTTTTGTTTAAATCCCAGCCTACTAAGTACAGCCATATCAGGGCTATAACTATTTCAAAACATATACAATACTTCAGCAGGAAAAAAGAACAGAAAAGTAAGTACATGTATCAATGCATTTGCACACATCATCTAAGGAGATGCCCCTGGTGCTGACCACTACATCCAACTTAACACAGGGGATTTAAAAAAGCATGTTGAATACAAATTTAACACAACTAAGGATACTCTAAAACATATGAAAATGAGCCTAAACTACCCTAGAATTGCTTCTACGTATCTCATTTCCCTAGAGTCAAAAATGCACTTAACACATGTGCCCAATTACCAATCCTAAGAGAAAGTAGCTATGTAAGACTTTATCGGACACATACAGATGAATGGACCAGCTAAAATGATAGGAAGAAATGACAGAAAGCAAAGGAACAAGGCAGAAACAAAGAGAATGGCAGAAAAGAGCAAATTTCTAGCACAGAAGGTGAGGATACAGATGCACATCAGAAATAGCCGGCAGAATCGGCCAAGCCAAAACAGCATTCGGGAAGATGACAGGCATTCTTACCAACAAACGCCTATCAATTAACATCAGGAAGAGAGTTCTTGAATGTTATATAGAACCAATACTGTTGTATGGATGTGAGGCGCGGACAGTCAACAAACAAAGCCAGAACAAGATTGAGGCTGCCAAGATGTGGTTTCTAAGAAGAATGTTGAGAGTTCCATGGACAGCAAAGAAAACAAATGAGACAGTCTTGATGGAGGCAGACACAAATAGATCACTCATATTCATAAGGAAGATTAGGAAAAGACAGGCAACATTTATAGGCCATTTTATGAGGAAGGAGAATTTGGAGCACCTGGTCACAACGGGAAAGCTGAAGGGAAAGAGAGCACCGGGTAGACCCAGGGAGAAAATGCTGGATGGGCTTGCAGAGTGGCTGGGGACGAGGGGGGTGGGGGGGATGCTAGGGGCAACGAGAGATAGAGACAGATGGAAGTCCATGATCGCCAACGCCATGCGGCAGGGCACCTGATGATGATGAGGAGGAGGATACTATTTATACTGAAAACGCCCCACGCTCAACATCCGCATGGGGGACACTGGGACCATACCGCTCGTAAAATAATACTAGGCCTAAAAAAAACTCCAAAAGAAAAAGCATTCGCCGAAGTACAATGAAAGGCTATGTCTATTTTTCTTATGCATGCTTTAACAACATTATCCTATCAGTATCTGCGATATTTTCTGCTGAAAACAAGGAGTGACGACAAAGCATCATGATCATGTCCGCCGTCCTTCTTGTGAAGTGAAGTTTTGACCACAGGCACAGGAGATGCAAATAAAAAAGTCTCTATCATATGGAGTCCCTACCTCAAACAGGACATTGACAAACTGGAAAAAGTGCAGCGCCTGTCTGCCCGGTTTATAACCGGCGATTATAAATCCAGAACACCCGGCTCCATCACCAAGATGCTTCACACTCTGCAACGGCCAACACTCCAACAGCGCAGACGTGATCTAGGTCTACGCCTCATCTTCCTCTACAAGATGGTTGAGGGGTTGGTACCGGCCATACCATTTGCTGAGTACTTAACTCCACACAAACCAGAACGACTCATAAGGCCACGAACATCTGGCGACCAGTACAATACCATCAGTACAATCTCTAATTACGTAAGAAATAATACAAGAACATTCCAAGTCAGCTGATGCCAGACAGAGCAGTTCAAACAGTCATTTTTTGTCAGCACAGTGAGAGATTGGAACCATCTGGAAGAAAACAACGTGAGAGCACCAACCCTTGAAAACTTTAAAAGACTGGTATCATCCCAACAGTAAACCTGCTGAAGCTGCGCACACCCCCACCCGTCACGATAATGCCATAGGTCTTAGCGACAGCGACATATCTTACAGATACAGATACAGAAGTCTACTTAAAAGACAGTCAGCATTGATAGAGAAGATACAAAGAAGAGCTACCAAATTAATTCATGGTTTTCAAAATTATTCATATCTATAGAGAAAGATTAGAATTAGTTAATTTACCAGGTTTAAAAGCAAGAAGAAATGAGGGGAGATCTGATCCAAAGTTTCAAGATTTTTAACAATATAGATGACGTAGATAGAACACATTTTTTTTAAACTGACAAATTATGACAAAACAAGAAATAATACTGATAAAATATTTATAGAATATTGCAAGACTAACATTAGAAAGTTTTATTTTACAAATAGAATTGCACACGTATGGAATAAATTACCAAACGAAATTAAAAGAGCACAAAACACAAACTCGTTTAAAAACCAACTTGACCATTGGAAACATTACATTGAACTTAAACACGAATATGATGAATGAATCATCAAAAAAACTGGGCGTACGACAAACCTTGACTACGAGTGTTAGAAAATAAAAATAAAAATGATGGACTCGAAATAGCCAAACGGCTAATGTGTTATGTCCCTATCGCTAAGCTAAGCTAAGCTAAGCTGCGTTAAGACGACTATCAATTCCTGCATTGGAATTCTAATTACTAGGCTAATACACTGTGCGTTTGACTTCGTTTTCGCGGAAGCAGACCCTGTACGGGGCGCATGCGCGGAAAATGGCGGCGTTTTTCAGTTCAGCGTTAGGAAATTAGGGAAACTGAAGTCATATTATATATTATTTAACTTTGTGAAAGATTGTGCATATTTACTTGTATTAGTGAAGACTGTCAGTGCTGCTGATAGCCAGAACGTGCTTCCAGGATTTTATTAGATAGCAACAGTGTTGTGTTGTTGGAGCACGCACAGTACTCAGTATTCACTCTTTCTTACTTACGTTCACAGTTTCGTTTTTCGTTTTTTCATTACTAACCAAAGTTTTTGTCAGGCTGTAAGTATACTGCTCAATAGTTAGTACAATTGTAGTTTTATTACTTAGAAGGCTAAACTAAAATGTTCTGCAGGGGTCGTGGAGGTAGAGGTGGAAATCAGGGTTGCGTGGGGAAAGGGCAAAGAGGAAGGAGCAAAATAGAGGAATTAGGTACATGGCAATGTACGGTGTGCGACACCCCTAGCGAGGGACCTAGAGACCTTGAGTGTTTCGTCTGTAAACAGTGGACACACCAGAAGTGCGCCCAAATGAAGGACGAAATGTATGATACACTGAACTGCCTGAATGTGCAGTATGTTTGCCTTAAATGCATGGACAGTCAGGACATACAATCGCGTTCCGATGTCCGCCTAGACAAACTATTGCAAATGGTTTATGATCTGACCGAACAGGTGAAGGATCTAGAGCAAGGGCTAGGAGGAGAAAGTTTGGACAAAAAAATCGATGAGGCAGTGAGTAAGAAAGTTGAGGAGGCGATGGAGGAGAGAGAAGAGAAAGAAAAAAGAAAGATGAATGTGATCATAGTGGGTGTTAGAGAGAGCTCTGAAGAAAGTGCAGAGGATAGGAAGAAAGACGACTTGAAGGCTGCCAAAACGATTCTGGGAAAACTGACAAAGATAGAAGACAATGATGTGAAAGAGCCTGTCAGACTGGGAAAGGTGGGAGGAAATAGGCCCAGGATGTTGAAGGTAACCATGACAAATGAGGAAAAGAAGAAAGAAGTAGTGAGAAAGTCTCCTGAGCTGAATGCCGGAGTGACAGATCTGACAAAAAAAATCTATGTCAACCATGACTACACTCCCAAACAGAGGCAAAAGTACAAAGAGCTGAGAGAAGAACTGATTAGAAGAAGGGATGAGGGCGAACAGAACATAGTAATCAGGAATGGACAGATTGTGACTGTGAGTTCCAGGCCAAGAGGAGCAGAGGGTGGGAAAGGGCCAACAGGAACTGAGGAAGTGGGAGGGAGAAAGCTACATATTGAACCGACAAAGGAGATCATGTACATAATGTAAATAGAAGTGAACATGTAACTCAGGAAGAGTGCATTGTTGTATACTCAAATGTTGACAGTTTGTTAAAACAAAAAAGATGAGTTTTTGGCCCTCATAGATGATTTAAAACCAAGTGTGATTGGGCTGACAGAAATCAAGCCGAAGAATGTGAGAGATTTTATTGAGAATCAATATTCTTTTCCTAATTTTGATATGTTTGTGTCAAAAAATCCCCAAAGGGGAGTTGTATTATATACTGAAAAAAGGTTGAAACTTGAATGCAAGAGAGTGTGAAGAGTTAAATAATGAAGACCTTGAAGAAAGTGTGTGGTGCTCTTTTAGTGGTGCTAATGGTGAAGAAGTATTGTTAGGATGTATATACCGAAGTCCTAATACAAGCACAGTAGAAAATGACAAAAAGCTGTTTGATGTTTTAAAATCTGATAAACTTAATAAGTATGATAAGATTTGTATTGTTGGTGACTTTAACTTTCCAAATGTTGGTTGGGATGGAGAGTGGAGAGGTGATAAAAGTGACAAAATAATTGAGAATTTACGTGATGCATTTTTAATTCAAAAGGTATCAGAACCTACTCGAAGAAGGAAAGGACAAATTCCTTCTCTGGATGACTGGGTACTAGTAAATGAAGAAAACTTAATCTCAGATATAGAGCACTTACAACCGGTTGGTAAAACTTAAAAGTGACCACGACGTATTGAAATTCAAATTGTATGTCTCAATGTACAGGGTGTTTCAGAAGTCTTGGGCACATTTCAAGTCCTCATATCTGCTGAACTATGAGCGGTAGTAAGATAAAACTGGTATCATTTTAAAGCTGAATCCATGAATTTTATTTGGGACGATAATGATGGTTTTGTATGTTTTTGTGTGTTTAGACAGAAGCAGTAATGGCGTACACTCCACAAGAAAAGGCGTTTTGCGTCCTTGAATTTGCAAAAACTGAGTCATGGACACTTGTTCAACGTGCATTTCGCAGAAATTTCCGGAAAGAGGCCCCAGAACGGAAGTCCATTGTGAGATGGCATGCTAAATTCATGAATGATGGGTGTTTGTGCCCAGGTAAGAAAACAGGACGCCCCTCAACTGCAGATGATGTGGTTCAGCGAGTTCGAACTGCCTTCCAGCGAAGCCCCCGTAAATCGGTCCGAAGAGCTAGTAGGGAACTCCAGATTCCACCAACAACTGTTTGGCGTGTCTTAAGAAAAAGACTGCACATGACTCCTTACAAGCTACAGTTAGTCCAAGAATTGAAGGACACTGATAAACCAGCTCGTCGTGACTTTTGCATTGCAATGCAAGAGAGGTTGGAAGATGACGAATTCGACGACCGACTTGTTTTCAGCGATGAGGCGACCTTTCACCTGAATGGCAAAGTTAACAAGCATAACACTCGCATATGGGGCACCGAGAACCCGCATGCATGTCTTGAGTATCAGCGAGATTCCCCTAAGGTGAACGTTTTTTGTGCTTTGTCCAAGAAAGCTGTCTATGGACCTTACTTTTTTGAAGAAGCAACAATCAAAGGTGACAATTACCTCAACATGCTGGAAACCTGGTTAATGGATCAGTTGAGGGCGGAAGAGTCCAACGATTTCATTTTCCAACAGGATGGGACGCCAGCGCACTGGAGCCTCAGGGTTAGGCAGTTCCTCAACACAACACTGCCTGACAGATGGATTGGTTGGTCTGGGCGGAATGATCGCGCTTTTATGCCCTGGCCTCCAAGGTCTCCAGATCTCACACCGTGCGATTTCTTTTTGTGGGGGTTTGTGAAACAACTGGTCTATGTGCCTCCTCTGCCAAATGATGTGGATGAATTGAAAACCCGAATAACGGACGCTGTTGGAACAATCAACAACGCACTGCTGGAACGCGTTTGGCAAGAATTTGACTATCGCCTTGATGTGTGCCGAGTGACCAACGGTGCTCACATTGAGCATCTTTGAACAGTCAACAGAAAACTCAAAACAGCCAGCTTTCGGAATATGTAACATGCATTGTTGTATTCTTCAGGGTTTTTGGGGTAATCAATGTTAAAATGTGCCCAAGACTTTTGGAACACCCTGTATAATGCACCTATAGTAGACAAATACAAGTATGATTTTAATAAGGGTGATTACAGAAAACTTAATAATATTGTGAAGGATGAAGATTGGAGTGACTTGGTCAATATGGATGTTGAGAGTGCTTGGGGTATGATAAAAAAAGTGTTAAATGATGGTGTTGAGGAATGTGTCCCAAAAGTTAAAGTTAGTAATTATAAACATTTCAGACCTATATGGTTAGATAAAAAGGCTCTGAGGAAAATTAAAAAGAAGTATAATACATATAAAAGATATTTGAGAACCAAAAAAGGTAGTGATTATGATAGATATATAACAGTAAGAAATAAATGTGCCAAATTGTTGAAGAAAACCAGAAAAGAGTATGAGAAAAATATTGCTAAGGAAAGTAAAAGTAACCCGAAAAAATTTTGGAAATATGTACAAGAAAGGACAAAAGTTAATACAGGTATTAGCCCCTTAAAAACCAATGATGGAAAACTGGTTGTTACAGATAAAGACAAAGCTGAAGTTTTAAATAAATTTTTTGCAAGCGTTTTTACAACAGAAGATATCAGTACATTACCAGATTTAATAGAAAATTCAAAGTCAGATGGTATATCATTATGTGATATCAGAGTTACTCCAACTGCGGTAGAAAAAAAGTTACAGGAACTAAACCCCAATAAAGCTAAAGGACCAGATTTGATATCCCCTAGGATACTAAAGGAAGTAAGTAAAGAACTTGCAAAGCCACTCTGTATATTATTTAATAAGTCCTTAGAATCAGGTGAGTTACCAAAGGATTGGAAAACAGCCGATGTTAAAGCCTTGTTTAAGAAAGGAAATAGGAGTGATGCTGGGAACTATAGACCTGTAAGTTTAACTTGTATTGTTTGTAAAGTACTGGAATCACTAGTAAGAGATTGTATCATTTCTCACTTTGAAAGTAATAAATTTTATGCAAAATGTCAACATGGATTTAGAGGGAAAAGATCCTGTGTAACCCAGTTATTAGAAGTTTTGACTGTCGGT
>JAPXFY010000033.1:31817552-31825052 GCA_030674185.1 Monoplex corrugatus
AGCTAGGTTAACCACACAAAAAAACAAAAACAACAACACAAAAACAAACAAATGAACAACCAAACAGCCAACCAACCAAACAAACAAACCAAAAAAAAAAAATTTTCAAAACCAATTCAGTTTCAGGTTCTCAAGATGACGTCCCCGCGCTCGGAACGAATTATATATGCACTAACGTCACAGGGTGCCAAGTGTATGGTGATCATGGCACAAGCCTTAATCTGCACATAAACCCATGAGCTGGCCAGGTCCTGAGGCCCTACCTAGATTATGTTTTACCTAGTCTGTATTTTGTACTGGTATTTTATCAGCCTACCACGGGAATAATTTTGGTTACATGTAAATGACATGTGTATCTGCGTACAACCAAAACCAAAAACCAATCAAGCAAGCAAGCAAGCAAGCAAGCAAGCAAGCAAGCAAGCAACCAACCAACCAACTAAAGAAACAAACAAACAAAAACCCACCACGAGGGTGTGGATAGAACCCAGAGCACCAATGCCTCGCCACTCTCAGGACAATCACCTCCCAAGCTCCCAACACCATCCGACAGTCATCTCTTCAAGCAAAAGAAAAAAAAAAAAAAAAAAAGAAAAAAGAAGAAAAAAAGGAAAAAAAAAAAGGGGGGTGGGGGGGGGGGGATGTCCATGCCTTGCAAGACCCATTCGGACCCAATCATCAGTTACCATGTTTTTTCAGACCGAATGACAAGGTGGGGGAGATGACAAACCCCAGGACATAGCCACACGGCCTGAAAGGAAGCAATGAGTATACAGCCTTGTCATGCAGTCTCAATCCACACTGGAACTCTCTAGCATCATGATTGTCATCCCCCATCGTCCTCCTCCTCCTCATTTTCATAGCATGATGAAAATTTGTCCAAAATCTTCACTTCACTTCAGCTTGTTTGGTTCCGTTGTTGGACATAAGCTTCGTCATCGCACGCCACTGTTGCCGGTTAACTGCTGTTCTGGTCGGTTGTTTGTCGAACTTTTCTAGATTGTCTCGCTCTCTGACGACCTCTGTTCCTTTTTTGGCTTTGAGGGATCCAGTGCGTCACTTTGGTGGTTTATTTGTTGTCAGATCTCCTAATGACATGACCTGCCCAGTTCCACTTTTTTTTTCACAAACTGTGTGTGTTATGAAATACCAAAGAAATAAGAGGGAAGCAGGGAGAATTTTTATAATATTAATCAAAGAACATAACTCTTGAGAGTCACGTAGGAATTATCTCCCATGTTGTAGAACTTCTCAAATCTAACAGTTTGCGCTACCCATTCAGCTAGCATTTATGATATTAATCAAAGAACATAACTTTATAATATTAATCAAAGAACATAACTTTATAATATTAATCAAAGAATATAACTTTATAATATTAATCAAAGAACAAACTTTATAATATAATCAAAGAATATAACTTTATAATATTAATCAAAGAACATAACTTTATAATATTAAACAAAGAATATAACTTTATAATATTAATCAAAGAACATAACTTTATGTGTTATGTGTCTATTATTACTTGGGCCTTCGTTTTTCCTCTTACCCATGCTGCCGTTTTCCGGTCCTTCCAGGTGATTCCCATCATGATCCGTTCGTGGGCCCTTTGCATGGTTCGCAGTTTTAGGAGCTGACGTTTCGTCAGGTTCCATGTTTCAGCTCCATAATCTACTGTCTATCAATTTAATGTTACGCAGAAAATCGGGGTGGAAAAGAATAACATTTCAAATCACAGTTAAAGGCTTATCTATTCGCCTGAGCCTTCTATTGTTGATATCATGGTTGCTAATACACCGATATGCACTTCCACTCCTAACTGTCGATCATGTTACATTAATGAATGACCGTATGTACATGAGTTTCGCTCAATCCATTGTATATGAATCTTGTTCAGTAATAGAATAGTAGACTTACCAGTACAAAATATAGACTAGGTAAAACATAGTCTAGGTAGGGCCTCAGGACCTGGCCAGCTCATGGATTTATGTACAGGCTTAAGGCATGTGCCACGGTCACCACACACGTGGCACCTGTGACGTTAGTGCATATGGAATTTGTTCCGACGCGGAGACGTCATCTTGAGAAACTGAAACTGAAACTGAAACTTGTTCAGTTTTATCAATGATATCATAATAATGTCTCAGCAAACGTTGTCTTTATTTGTGTTTTGTCAAAAACGAATCAAACCTAAGTTTGAAAAAAAAAAGTTACATTATATAATCATTCAATATGCATTCGGTTCTTGAACACAGGTGTATGTGTATGTATGGTGAGATATTGATAATGTGTATCCATTCGTGCACATATATTTATACGTGTATTCTGATGTGTGTATATGTGTGTGTGATTTATCGGTGCTTCTGTATGTATTACAGTCTTGTATTTTGTAAAAAAACAACTTCATGTGTTATGCACAGTGAGTCCAGATGAAACTTGAATAACAGCGCTCCACAAGAATGATTTCAGTGTTATTACACACTCCACTCACAGATGCACACATAATTCAGATTTAGGTTAACGATTTAATTCTGTCAATAAATCAAAAAGTAAAAAACAAATAAAAACATACATCAACAACAAAGCAACAACAGAACAAAACTTCTTTACCACGAAGCTGTATGGATCATTACCGAAGTATAATCTGTTTTAACAACAACAACAACAACAAAATATTCAGGAGCATTTCAGAAAACTGTAGCTTGGAAAACTAAGTTCATGAGTGTCTTATTACAGAAATCTAGTAGTATACTGTTTTCTCACCAGCACTTAAAAAATGAAACATTATAGAGCAATTGCCTGTATACAATAGTGTCATAATGACATCAGTTCTCGCTGATATGGAATTATTATTATTTTTTTTAATCCAAGCTACGTTTCCTTCTACATTTTCATTTTTCCATCCATATTATGCAGAGATGTCACAGATATAAACCACCAAATCCTATATCGGAAAACGTTCATCTCAACCTAAAACTGATACTTTAAAGCATTATTACATTTCTAAAAATATGTGAATTCTCATCATCAAAATACATCTGCAAATAGCAAACAACGTAAAAGACTACCAATCTTTAAAAAAAATATGTTTCTACACAAATTATTTCATTTGCATTATTCAAGAAGAAAAAAAACAACATACCCCCACACACTGTTTCTAATAGATTCCATCTACCAGACAATTTCAAACTCTCATCTTTAAATATAAAATGAAAACTAAACAAGGGGCATAACACAAAATCCTCACCCATCACCTTTGCTCACACAAACTAAAAGTGACACAGTTCAAAAACACCATGTTACGGCACAAAATTTTACTTTTTGATAGTTTTACGTTCTATGGCAATTGCTAAGATGAAATAAAAATTTAAAAAAAGGATTGTTTCTGTTACATTTTGTTAAGGACTGTTTAATAAACTCAAACATTAATATACACATCATATGAATGTTTTTTTTTCTCTGTTTGTTATTGTTGTTGTTGTTGATGATGTTGTTGCTGTTGTTGTTGTTGTTGTTGTTGTTGTTGTTGTTGCTGCTGCTGCTGCTGCTGTTTTTTGTTTTCGTTTTTTGTTAAGGATCGTTCTTTTTTCCTGTTAAAGTTCAGTTACAAATCATACCTGAATAAAAAAAAAAAAAAAGAAAAGAAAAGAAAAAAAGCATCAAAAGGGTAATTATACTTCAGGCTCCATACAAGAGAAAACTGAGTTATTTGACTCTGTTTTCAGGTGTTTTTGTTGTTTTGTTGTTGTTTTGTTGTTGTGTGCTGTGCTGTCTTTTAACAACATTCAAAACAGAACCGGTTGCTATTAAAAGTGCAGCTGATTTAAAACAATAAAAATTGTCCCATTTTCCCCTAAACCTGAGATCGTACACAACGTACAGTTTTGACAGAGATAGACGCAGTGATTATATGATAATAATAATAATAGCAATAAAAAAAATAATAATAATAATAACAACAATCACGATAATAATTGTAATGATAATAACAATAATAATGATAGTAATAATTTATTATCATTGTTATTATTATCATCTATTATTATTATTACTATCATTGTTTATTATTATTATTATATCATTATTATATCATCATCATCATTATCATTATACTATTATCATTATTATTATTATTCGTCTTCAGTGCTTTTCAAAAACAAGAGTGACAGAGGCAGGCAGGCACATCTAGAACAAATTACGTGTCAACCTCTAGCACTATGATGGAAACAATGAACTAATGTGTTAGACAACAGATAAACAAACAATCTGACACGAGCAAGGTCATGAATTTTTCACCATGGTGGTAAAAAAAAAAAAAAATGCGCCTGACTAGTACACGCAGAATACTCAAACACGCCATATTTTGCATAATTTTTTTTTACCATTTTAGCATATTTTTGCATAATTTTTTTTAACCCTTTTTAGCCAAGTTTTCACAAACTACGTCAAAAACTTATCTTCCACAATAGACAGTGTGGTACAATTACCACCGACACCCCCACCTTGTCACATTTTCTACACCCCTGTAAAGAAATCTTTCCCTGGCTCTTCACTCCAGTGGGGAGGAACTGAGGCTTTCACCGAAGGTCTCTCCATCAGCCTCTTGTAGTATTTGTCCAGATGGGGGAGCGGGGCAAGGTTCAGTTTACACCGCACGGCAAAAGCCAAGTAAGGGAAGAGGAACACATCCGCCATGGTGAAATCTTTCCCTGCAGCGTAGCTTCCATCCCCCTCCTGAAGAAATAAATAAAGAAGAAGAATATTTTTTTTAACCCTTTGACTCCCGGCACCCTGTCCACCCCCCCCCCCACCCCCCCAATCCTTCATTGCTAATCCATCCATGCTAGCGCCGAAGCAAAAAAATTAACCCTTTGAAACCCTCAACCTATCCACCAGCTTCCTTCCTGCAGGAAACTGGTGGATAGGTTTGAGGGAATCAAAGGGTTAATTTTTTTGTGTGCATTTGGTGGATAGAGTGTGGGATTTAAAGGGTTTTAAACAAGCCAACCAAAATCAGAATTGCACTCTACGCGTACACTTCGGGTTGAGTGGATGCTTAATTAACACAAAGTCAGACACCCAAAGCTGTACGCCAGAAGAGAAGAAAACGCCAAGAAGTCACCGCACACCCAAAACAAGAGAGAGAGAGAGAGAGAGAGAGAGAGAGAGAGAGAGAGAGAGAGAGAGAGACGAGACAGAGAGAGAGACAGAGACAGAGACAGAGAGAGAGAGACAGACAGACAGACAGAGTGAGAGAGAGAGAGACAGACAGAAACAGAGACAGACACAAAGAGAAAGACGGAAAGAGAGAGAGAGAGAGAGAGAGAGAGAGAGAGAGAAACAGACAGACACACAGACAGACACACAGATAGACACAGACAGAGAGAGAGAGAGAGAGAGAGAGAGAGAGAGAGAGAGAGAGAGAGAGAGAGAGAGAGAGACAGACAGAGACAGAGACACAAACAGACAGAGAGACAGACAGACAGACAGACACACACACACACAGACAGACACACACAGACACACAGAGAGAGAAAGACATAGAGAGAGACAGAGAGACAGACACACAGACAGAAAGAGACACATACACACAGAGAGACACACACAGACAGAGACAGACAGACAGAAAGAGAGAAAGAGGAAAAGTGAATTGGAGAAAAAGAGACAGAGAGAGACAGAGAAACAGATAGTGGCTGCGCCGGATTACTATGTGTAAAACAAACAAAGAAAACAACAAGAACAACAACAACAACAAAAACCGAATACAAAAATGAACATTTTCACAGTGCAAATGCTACACAGTACCTCATTACACCGCGAGTCAAAGCATAAAAGATTGATTTTCACAGAATCAACAAAATGGTCCCATTAGCTCAGTTGCTTAAATTAAATTAAAATTAAATTAATTAAAACAACATGCTGATAACGGAAGGGTTGGGGTTTTCCCACATACGTTATAAATAGAATAGGTTTTTTAATTTAGGCAGGGGAATGAACTCTTTAAAGAACATGGGAATTAACTATTTTAATTAAGGAATGGCTGCTTCAAACAGCACTTTCAGTTCGATTGTAGCACACGGCTATTTTTGTACTTTACTTTTTTTTATCTTAATGGATTTAATGTGCAAAATTTTGATTATTTTTACCCAGAGACAGCAAGTCACTGCAGTGTAGTGCTGCAGATTGGGTGGCATGAGCTTTAGGATGAGTGCATGAGCACTAAGATTGATGGGCAAGAGCTGTAGGATGGGTACATGTGCACTACGATTGGGAAACAGGAGCTGTAGGATGATTAAAATGTACACACACTGGCTGGCAGGAGCTGCAGGTGAAGTACATGTAAATTCAAACTGGCACGCAGGAGCTTATAACAAGTACACATGCACCCAGATCAGCATGCCGGAGTTTCAGGAACAAGTACACATGCACTGACTCTCAGGCAGGAACTCTAGGACGAGTACTTAATTGTAATCATGAAACACTGACCTGCTTCATGTAATTCTCCCATCGCTCCAGCTCTTGTCTGGCCTCCTTCTTCTTTTCTTTCACATGTTCCTGAAAACAAAACAAAATCAAATGATAATCATGATGACAACACGATGATGATGATATAGTCATGAAGAACAGTAAGGGACACTAATAGTGATGAAGAACAGTCAGGGACACTAATAGTCATGAAGAACAGTAAGGGTCACTAATAGTCATGAAGAACAGTAAGGGACACTAATAGTCATGAAGAACAGTAAGGGACACTAATAGTCATGAAGAACAGTAAGGGACACTAATAGTCATGAAGAACAGTAAGGGACACTAATAGTCATGAAGAACAGTAAGGGACACTAATAGTCATGAAGAACAATAAGGGACACTAATAGTCATGAAGAACAGTCAGGGACACTAATAGTCAGGAAGAACAGTCAGGGAAACTAATAGTCATGAAGAACAGTAAGAGACACTAATAGTCATGAAGAACAATAAGGGACACTAATAGTCATGAAGAACAGTAAGGGACACTAATAGTCATGAAGAACGATAAGGGACACTAATAGTCATAAAGAACAGTAAGAGACACTAATAGTCATGAAGAACAGTCAGGGAAACTAATAGTCATGAAGAACAGTAAGAGACACTAATAGTCACGAAGAACAGTAAGGGACACTAGTAGTCACGAAGAACAGTCAGGGACACTAATAGTCATAAAGAACAGTAAGGGACACTAATAGTCATAAAGAACAGTAAGGGACACTAATAGTCATGAAGAACAGTAAGGGACACTAATAGTCATGAAGAACAGTCAGGGACACTAAAAGTCACGAAGAACAGTAAGGGACACTAATAGTCATAAAGAACAGTAAGGGACACTAATAGGCATGAAGAACAGTAAGGGACACTAATAGTCAAAGAAGAACAGTCAGGGACACTAATAGTCATGAAGAACAGTAAGGGTCACTAATAGTCACGAAGAACAGTCAGGGACACTAATAGTCACGAAGAACA
>JAPXFY010000033.1:31832552-31837552 GCA_030674185.1 Monoplex corrugatus
CTTCAAGCATAAACAAGCACATACACACAGAGACAGACAGACAGACAGACAGACACACACACACACACACACACTCATTCTGTCATTATCTCTCTCTGTCAAGGCGCAAGCATACACACACACACACACACACACACACACACACACACACACACATTCACACCACTTGATTTCACACACACAGACACACACTCACGCACACGCACACACACAGACACACACACTCATGCTGTCATTATCTCTCTCTTTCACACACACACACACACACACACACACACACACACACACACACACACACAGAAAGAGAAAGAGAGAGAGAGAGAGAAAATGAGAGAGAGAGAGAGAGACAGAGACAGAGACAGAGAGAGACAGACAGACTAGACACAGACACAGACACAGACACACAGACTCTCGCTCTCTCTCTCTCTCTACTCTATACAACAACAAACCTCCAAGTAATCACAGATGGCTGCAGACTCGCAAATAACAGTATTGCCATCCTTGAAAGTGGGAACCTGCACAGACACACACTTATAAGTACTTACGCTAATAGTATAGTGCAATATCACAATGATACTGATACGGATACTAATACTAATACTCTACGACTACTACTGCTACTACTAATAATAATGATCATCATCATCATCAACATTCTTATGGTACGAGCAGCACTTGGCGTCTTCTACCCAGACCGACTCTCGACAGACGAGCTCTTCAACCGGTCGAAGCTCTCTCGTCTCAGCATCACACTACGCAAACGGAGACTTCGACTTATTGGCCACGTCCTCCAGATGCAAAATAGGTCACAGTCGCCACTCGGCATGCTCCTGATCGACTTCGACGACAACGGATTCCACCTGCGACAAGGACAAGCGAGAACGCTCACGTTGAGAGCCGATTTGAACGATGACTTGAATTCGATCAGTATTAGTACCGTAAAATCTGTGATAAACATGCCAAAGAGACAGTATTCAAATTTGATTGATTCGTTTGATGCTTGATATGCTATTATGCTATCTAATATTTGAACGTAAAATATATTATTATTATTATTATTGTATTATTATTATTATTACTATTATTATTGTAGTTGTTATTATTATTGTTATTATTATCATTATCACTGCTGTTGTTGTCGTTATTATTATTATTATTATTGTTTTTGTTTTTGTTATCATTATTATTATTATCATTATCGTTGTTGTTGTTGTGGTTGTTATCAATATAATAATTATTATTATTGTTGTTGTTGTTGTTCCTGTTATCATTATTGTTATTATTATCATTATTATTGTTGTTGTTTAATACTATTGTTCATTATTGATATAATTATTACTATTATTATCATTATTACCCCCCCCCCCCCCCCCCATGGGGATGCCGGCAGCTCTGTCAATATAAACAGTATCCCTACCTTCTCGAGATTCTGTGCTAGAAATGTCCTCTTTTCTGTCACTCTCTTTGTTTCTTTCTGCCCTCTTTGCTTTCTGTCATTTCTTCCTATCATTTTCTGCCTTGCTGGTCCATTCACCTGTATGTGTTTGTAAAGATCTCACGTACTTTCTCTTAGGACTGATCATTAGGTACATGTATCAGGTGCATTTTTAGCTCTAGGGAAATGAGAGATGCGGAAGCAGTTTTAGGTACAGTGGTGCCCCCCCCCACCCCCCAAGTCGAAGCTAATTGGTTCCTTGGGCCATTCGACTTGAGAATATTCAAGTTGGGAGGCAATTTTTCCTATTAAAGTTAAAGTAAAAAGCATTAATTCGTTCCAGGCCCCAAAATCCCCATATCTATTTTACATTTTTATGGGTTTCTGTTGTGCCCTGTGGCCAGAAAACTGCAATATAAGTACAATGGCAAGCAGAAATAGACTTAAATAGACTTAAATAAAACAGAAATATCTTAAGTAGTAATACTTTGCACTTTCTTGGGAGGCATAATGAGGGCTAATTTGAAGAAGAAATGCAAAAAAAAAAAAAAAAAAAGCCAGCAACAACAGAGGATGATGTGCACGGCACGGGGGAGTGAGCGGGACTGGGCGGGCAGCGCGCGCCTCAGGTCCTGGCTTTGTTGCCAGACGTTCGAGATGGGAGTGAGATTCGACATGGGAGGCGAAATTTTGCCGAAATTTTCGTTCGACATGGGAAAATTCGACTTGGGGGTGGGTGGGGGGGTGGGTACCACTGTATTTCATACCCGTATTACATGTTTTAGCGTCGTTAGTTATGCTTAAATCTGTATTCAGGTATGTTTTTTTTTTAACACCTTTGCGATAAATTGGATGGAGTGGTCAACACCAGGGGTATCTACTTAAATTGTGTGCGCGAATGCATTGATATGTGTATTTATTTTTCTGCTCCTTTATTCCAGTTGAAGTACTGTGTGTATATTGAAACGATCATAGCCCTGATATGGCTCTACGCAGTCGGCTGGGCTTTAAGCAACGATAAAAATAAGGGAATATTATTTTGATTATTGCTTAAAGCTTAGCCGACTATGCAAAGCAATTTTCTTTCTTTTCTTTTTTGTTGTTTAAAGCCCAGCCGACTGCGCAGAGCCATATCACGGCTATAACGCTTCAAAACACACAAAACTTCAACAGGGAAAAAAAAAAAAAAGAAAATTAAGTACACAATATCAATGCATTCGCACACATATCTAAGGACATGCCCCCGGCGTAGGACCATTCCGTCCGATTTACCGTACAGGGGAGATTTAAAAAACACACCTGAAAACAAAATAAGCATACATAAGGACACCAAAACATATTATAAAACAGGCATAAATTACCTAAAATTGCTTCCGCATATTCACCTCCTTAGAGCCAAAAATGCATTTAATACATGTACCCAATTATCATCCGAAGAAAAAACACGTAAGACTGTATCGAAAAAATACAGGTGAATGGACCCATTAAGGCAGAAAATAAGTAGAAATGACAGAAAGCAAGGCAACAAGGCAGAAACAAAGAGATGACAGAAAAGAGGAAATTTCTAGCACAGAATTTCCAGAAGGTGGGGATACTATTTATACTGAAAGACCTCCCGGCAACCCAACGGGGGATGCAAAGCAAATCATCATCATCAGGTGCCCTGCCGCATGGCGTTGGCGACCATAGACTTCCAACCATCTCTATCTCTCCTTGCCCCTAGCATCTCCCCCATCCTCCTCATCCCCAGCCACTCTGCAAGTCCGTCCAGCATTCTCTCCCTGGTCTACCGTCTCTCTTTCCCTCCAGCCTTCCCGTTGTGACTAGGTTCTCCAAATCCCCCTTCCTCATAAAATGGCCTATAAATGTTGCTCTGTCTTTTCCTAATCTTCCTTATGAGTGATCTACTTGTGTCTGCCTCCATCAAGATTGTCTTATTTGTTTTCTTTGCTGTCCATGGAACTCTCAACATTCTTCTGAGAAACCACATCTCGGCTGCCTCGATCCTGCTCTGGCTTTGCTTGCTGACTGTCCTAGCCTCGCATCTGTACAACAGTATTGGTTCTATATAACATTCAGGGACTCTCTTTCTGATGATAATTGATAGGCATTTGTTGGTAAGAATGCTTGTCATCTTCTTGAATGCTGTTTTGGCTTGGCCGATTCTGCCAGCTATTTCCGATGTGCTTCTGCCGTCTGATGAAATGACCGTTCCCAGGTATTTGAACTTATTAACTTGTGTCAAGGTTGTGCCATTTGCTGTTATTTTGCATAAGGGGATTTCATGTTTTTTTACTGATCACCGTGACTTCAGTCTTCCTGCAAAGCACTATAACCATCTTCAAATACATACAACACCTCGCTCACTCGGGGGAAAAACTGGAAAAGAAAATCAAGAATACACATCAGTGCTTTTACGTATATAATCAAAGGATATGCCTCTGGCGTTGACCATTCCCCACAATCAGTCACTGGGTTTTTTAAACAAATCCGAATACTACGTATAAACGTAAGTAAACACACTAATATGAATGCAAAAAACAAAGAAAGAAAGAAAGAAAAAAAAAGAAACAAAGAAACAAACAAACAAACCAATCTGGCCTAACTTATCTAAAATATCATGAGATTTTAACTAAACAAAACTATTCAACCTTTGATACTGATACAGTCTGACATTTGTGTAGGGTTTTGCGCGCGCGCCAGGTGTGGTGTGTGTGTGTGTTGCAGGCTGTGTGTGCGTGCGTGGTGCGTGGTGCGTGCGTGCGTGCTGCGTGCGCGTGCGTGCGTGCGTGCGTGCGTGCGTGCGTGTGCGTGCGTGTGTGTGTGTGTGTGACTTTTTTTTTTTTTTTACTAATTTTTTGTTAAAAATTGTCAGTTCAGTTTCAGTTTCAGTTTCAGTTTCTGAAAATGCTGTCTCCACGCTCGGCATAAATGTTTTACCAATATACCACTGATGCCACAATTGGCACGTGACGTATCGACAAGATCCACAATGATCAACTTCTAGGGGTTAAAACCATAAACTTTTCAGTTAACCCTTTGACTCCCGCACCCTGTCTACCAGCATCCTGCATTGTCAGCCACGCTAAGCCGAGCAAAAACGTAACCCTTTGACTCCCTCATCCTTTACATCATCAGCTTCTTTGACGCGGGTGACGGAGTCAAGGTAACTTTCAGTTGGAAGGGGGGGAGGGGGTGGGAGTCAAACGTGACAGCTGAACGCGTTGCCTGATTGCGCGAGATGTTAAAAAGAATTGCATATAAGCTGGCCGGACACCTCGTGTTAAAAATGTGACCCGCTCTGACTAAAGATACAATAAGTCGGGTGAGGCCTTCTGCTGCTGTGGGCTGAAAACTCTGAACAGGGACAATAAGTCGATTTTGAGTTTTCTGCTTTTTCATGCTTTATAACCACTTTTACACCATGTCCTAACACAATAAAGTCAAATTCAATCGATAAATATCATTTTTTGTGTGTATTTTAATGTCTTCTTCTCCTTTCAAAATATTCACAAGTTCCGTAACATTTTGGTGATTAAAGTACGCTTTTCTTAAATCTATTTTT
>JAPXFY010000033.1:31855052-31857552 GCA_030674185.1 Monoplex corrugatus
GGGTTAAAATGAAGCACACAGAGTACATGTAGTGTATGCAAAGTCACTGTGCCTGATAAGACAGTGTTTGACCAAGGTCAGGCTCGATAAACACGCCCATCGACTGACACCATGGTTTTCACAGGACTTGGCTGGAGTATGTTTGAAGTGTTTTGGCGTTTGGGCGGGTAAAGCCAACAGTTTCAAAGTAAAGGGTTAAGTTTTGACTTCGGCGGGAGTCTTCTCGCTGTGACCCCATTTTGAGAGCGTCCCCATGCTGAGTCATATTTCGCTGTGTCTTCTCCTATTTCTTATCTCCTTCTGTGTGTGTGTGTGTGTGTGTGTGTGTGTGTGTGTGTGTGTGGTGTGTGTGTGTGTGTGTGTGTGTGTGTGTGTGTGTGTGTTGTGTTGTGTGTGTGTGTGTGTGTGTGTGTATTTGTGTGTATGTGCCCGCATGCGTTTTAGTAAGATTTTCGAAAGCATGTTCACAAGTTTTATGAACAAGTCAAAAGAGAGATTATATAAAGTAGTAGAGAAAACATGAAGAAGAACAAAAGAAAACAAAAAAACAAAAACAAAAGAAAACAAAATAAACAATACAAAGCAAAACAAAAAGTGATGGACTGACAATATCATGGAATGGACAAAGAAACCATTTTGCAGAGACCCAGACCCAGAACTGGAGGACTCTGGTGAACAGTTCTTTAGTGCGGCACCCCATTGAGTGGACTCTTTACAGAGTGAAGACACAAGAAGAAGAAGAAGAAGAAGAAGAAGAATGCGAAGAAGAAGAAGAATGCGAAGAAGAATGCGAAGAAGAGAAGAAGAAGCGAAAGGAAGAGAAGAATGCGAAGAAGAAGAAAGAAGAAGAAGAAGAAGAAGAAGAAGAAGAAGAAGAAGAAGAAGAGAAGAAGAAGAAGAAGAAGAAGAAGAAGAAGAAGAAGAAGAAGAAGAAGAGAAGAAGAAGAAAGAAAGAAAAAGAAAAAGAAAAAGAAGAAGAAGAAGAAAAAGAAGAAGAAGAAGAAGAAGAAAAAGAAGAAGAAGAAGAAGAGAAGAAGAAGAAAAGAAGAAGAAGAAGAAGAAGAAGGACGACGAAGATACTCAAGCCATGTTGAATTTTTCCCTCTGGTGTGTCTGCTTGGTCTAAATTAATCGTGTTTCCTAGTGAATCCTGCATGTACTAACAGGTGCAGGTTTTCCCCACAATAATACTGGACAGTTGATAGGGAGTGAGCTTGTATGGGCACTGGTATTAACCTGACAAGACAGAGTTTGACCAAGTTCATGGTGTGTGTGTCAAAGGTTCACTTTAACCCTTTAACTCCCGCACACTGTCCACCAGCATCCTGCATCGTCAATCATACCAGCAAAGCAAAAGCTTAAACCCTTTGACTTCCTCACCCTACCCACCACCAGCTTCCTGCAGGAAGCTGGTAGATAGGGTGAGGAGGGTGGGGAAGTCAAAGAGTTAAGTTTTTTTGCAGTTGGTGGACAGAGTGCGGGAGTTCAAAGGGTTAAAATCAAGCACACATAGTACATGTAGTGTATGCAAAGTCACTGTGCCTGATAAGACAGTATTTGACCAAGGTCAGGCTCGATAAACACGCCCATCAACTGACACCATAGTTTTCACAGGACTTGCTTGAAGTATGTTTGAAGTGTTTTGGCGTTTGGGCGGGTAAAGCCAACAGTTTCAAAGTAAAGGGTTAAGTTTTGACTTCGGCGGGAATCTTCTCGCTGTGACCCCATTTTGAGAGCGTCCCCCATGCTGAGTCATATTTCGCTGTGTCTTCTCCTGTTTCTTATCCTTCTTGTGTGTGTGTGTGTGTGTGTGTGTGTGTGTGTGTGTGTGTGTGTGTGTGTGTGTGTGTGTGTGTTGTGTGTGTGTGTGTGTGTGTGTGTGTGTGTGTGTGTGTGTGTGTGTGTGTGTGTGTGTGTGTGTGTGTGTGTGTGTGTGTGTGAATGTGCCCGCATGCGTTTTAGTAAGATTTTCGAAAGCATGTTCACAAGTTTTATGGACAAGTCAAAAGAGAGATTATATAAAGTAGTAGAGAAAACATGAAGAAGAACAAAAGAAAAAAAAAAAAAAAAAAACAAAATAAAACAAGTACAATCAGCAAAACAAAAAGTCATGGACTGACAACATTACAGAATGGCAAAGAAACCATTTTGCAGAGACCCAGACCCAGAACTGGAGGACTCTGGTGAACAGTTCTTTAGTACGGCACTCTGATGAGTGGACTCTTTACAGAATGAAGACACAAGAAGAATGCGAAGAAGAAGAATGCGAAAAACGCGAAGAAGAAGAATGCGAAGAAGGAAGAAGAAGAAGAATGCGAAGAAGAAGAAGAAGAAGAAGAATGCGAAGAAGAAGAAGAATGCGAAGAAGAAGAAGAAGAAGAGAAAGAAGAAGAAGAAGAAGAAGAAGAAGAAGAAGAAGAGAAGAAGAAGAAGAAGAAGAAGAAAGAAGAAGAAGAAGAAGAAGAATACGAAGAAGAAGAAGAAGAATGCGAAGAAGAAG
>JAPXFY010000033.1:31862552-31937552 GCA_030674185.1 Monoplex corrugatus
CCTGGAAGATGGCGCCTTGACCAAGGTCCACAAGCGCAGGCAGTGCCACGGCCGCCAGAACCTCGTCCCGGTACCGGACCCCGTTCAGGATGCCGTCAATGGGGAGCAGGGGGGTCCGGGTACCACAGCTCATGCCACCCCACACCATCACCGACCCGCCGCCGTACCGGTTATGCTCTTGGACAGTGGCGTCAGCGAACCTCTCCCCTTGACGTCGCCACACCCGAGCCCGGCCATCGTTAAAGGTCAGGGTGAACCTGGACTCATCCGAAAACAAGACCCGGGCCCACTGTTGCCTTGTCCAGGTCACGTGCTCCCTGGCCCAGGTCATGCGGCGCACTCTGTTGACCAGTGACAGCACTGGTCGGACGGCCGGTCTCCGTGACCTCAAGTTTGCCTCATGTAGCCGTCTTCTCACCGTGCTGCAGCTGATGTTAGCACCTGTTGCGTCCCTCAGCTGACCCCTCAAGGTCACCGCAGTGGATGCCCTTTCCCTCAGGACGGAGAGGGCAAGGTAGCGGTCTTGCTGTCTTGTCGTTACTCTGGGTCGACCCGTGTGACGCCTTTCCTGGACTGCTCCAGTCTCATTGAAGCGCTCCAGCAGTCTCTGGATTGTGGAATGCGACACTTCAAGTCGTCTAGCAACTTCCCGCTGCGCTAGGCCTTCATCAAGCAGAGCGAGGGCTCTCCCCCGCTGCTCATCCGTCATCCGTCGTCTTGCAAGCATGGTTAAAACGAACCAAGAACGGGTCCTTTTTATCCTCGTCTGCGGGCAACTTTGGCTGGAGTAGTGTTCAAAAAGGGCTTGCCTTGCACGTGCAAAGCGAATTTTGTCGCTACCTTGCCTGCGTCGTCAGAGAGACCCTGCTGAAGATTCGACAATTTCGTGTGGAAATTGTCTTCCTTGGGCCGCCCATTGCAAATCGGCAAATCCCCAAACACGTGCCAAAAGGAAACTGCAATGTTGTCTGAGCTCTTATCCATTCAGTTACGGCAACGAATTGGAGAAAAGAGTAAGAGAAAATAGGTTATTTCTCATTTCAAAAATTGACTCAAAAACGTTCCTGGCCCTTCAATAATGACGTGTAGTATATCTCAGCATCAACCAGGCAAGAGAGATACAGAAAACTGCGGTGTTGGTCAGAAGATTTGAGTAACACCTTCAATGACATATCCATGAAGTGGATGAGACTCAACTGTGTGGTCCTATTTTTCCCACTGAGCCCATATCATGCTCAACTGTAGGTAGGAGCCAGTATAAGCCGAAAAATCCCACAAAGCTTTTTGAAAAGGCTGATGGGGATTCAAACCCACAACTTCCCAGTCTGTAGTCGCTTGTGCTAACCACTACACCACACGAATGGTTGTTGAAATAAAACGTGACGTGTATCGAGGATAATGGTAAACTGCCACAGCCAAGGAAACACTGTAAACATTGCAGTAGTTCCCTAGAAAGTGCTGTTCAGAAATGTGTCACATGAAGTGCTGATTTTAGGCTTATTCTTATACTTTTGATTAGTCTTTGTTACCTTGTTACTTTGTTCGCCAAAATTCTGCATTTATAAGTCCCTAACGTTCTGGAAATGATCCGTCTAGAAAAGGCTTAGAACATCTTGTTGACACATTTTCATAACAAACAGACATTGAAACACACACTCATCGTCAGTTGATATGAAATAGTCTCTCAAGTGTTTTGTTGTTGTTGCTGCTGTTGTTGTTGTGGCTGCTGTTCCATATCCTGATGTTGCTGCCGCTACTTTCTGTTTTTGTTTTGTTTTTTTGTTTGTATGCATGTATAACTGTTTGTTTCCTTGTTTGTTGTTTTGTTTCCAAAAAGGAAAACGGATCGAGAAGTTGACATGAGAAGGACAAGAACGCTTCTGTGAGGTAGACTTACTCAACAGGCCTGAAACTAGTACTGTCCAACCTGAAGGTCTCCAATGACACGTGTGGCTTCCCCGATGAAATTAGTTGCTGATCTCTTGTACATAACAGTCATTGACAGCATAAACAAAAAGGAAAAAAAAATTGGGTCAAGAAACTGGCATGTTTGCTTTTGACTGTCTCTCAATTATGAAAGAGCAACTAGGCTTAACAGTATCGCTTTTCACTGTCTATTTTACCTTGGTCCACGCTCGCCTGTTAAAAGCGGAATTATACCCTGCTGCGCACAACTAAGCTTACTTTCTTTTTGAATTTGAACATATTTCTATACTTCAAAACACACCTTTTCTGAATTTACTGGTGTTTTGCAGACACACAGACGCGATACAAAATGTTATTTAATCATAAATATTACATCCAAAATATCAAATATGTCCGTTGCTTTTACTGTCGAATCTGTGCTCAGATTCTACGTTATTCACAAAGCTGCACTTAATATCGACGGCTTGATAGGATTGTAGAATACATTCGTTACTCTTAACGTATTCGTAGTGCTGTTTATCGTAGTGCGTGCGCGTCGATCTAAATATAGACAGTTTTTGATTATATTTTTTATCAGCATTGTCTTTATTTATTGGAGTGAAAGCTGCACCTGATATACTTTCCATGACTAGTTCTAGTGACGATACCCACAAGCCTTTCCCTTCATAGACTACCTACACCTCTCATCCTACAAAATTAATACTGCAAATCAAGGCTAAGAGCCTGTTGTCCAAGGGAAATAATGACAGGGGCGTGAACGAAATGAACGCAGTAGCTTCCCTTGCAATCCTAATCGCTAAGTGGTAAAAACATCTGCGCGCCACAAAGGTCAATTAGCTTTGAGACGCCAACCACCTTGGAAGAATAGGTTCTTACCTAGGTGGAGCATCAAAAATACAAGATGGTTGAGCCATTTTATAAGCTTCTATTTCAAACAAAATCAATAAAACCCAAAACAAACATTTCTTTCAAACACGCGTATTTCTCATTGAAAAACTCCATCCAACTAAGAAATTCAAACATCATAGTTACTAAACAATTCCAGTAGCACAGTAGTGTTCAGACATTCGTAGAATTAGTGTAAATAAATCATAGTAGTATACTACAAAGCACTGAATTTGTTTTGTGAGGTAGGTTTATTACACAGGCCTGAACCTAGTACTGTCCAACATAGAGATCCCCAATGACACATGTGATTTCACTGACAAAAATTAGGCCTAGATGGTGTTGGATTGATATATATCATTAACAGCATGAACGAAAATTTCAACAACAACAAAAAAAGGGTTTCAACCCACTTTTCAATCATTTGTTTATCACGATTAGAGAACATCCAACGCTGATCGCTTCATTCCCATTGCTGCGCACAGCTAATTAGCATTGGAGGTTCACCTACTTATACATTTCAAAACACACGTTTCCGAATTTACTGGTGTTTTGCAGACACACAGACGCAATACAAAATTTTATTTAATCACAAACAGTACATCCAAATTAAGAAATATGTTAGTTGCTGTTACTGTCGAACTTGCGCTCACATTCTGTATTATTTACAAAGTGCAGTTAATATCGACGGCCAGATGATTGTAAAATAAATTCGTTATGCTTAACGTATTCGTAGTCACTAGTGCTGTTTAATTTAAAGTAGTACGCGCGCGTCGATCTAAATATAGACAATTTCTGATTATTCTTGACAGCACTGTCTTTGATTACTGGAGTGAAAGCTGGAGTGGATATAATATCCACAACTAGATCTAGTGATGATACCCCCAAACCTTTCCCTTCATAGATTACCTACATCTATGATCTTACTGACACTATACGTCAAGGCCACGAGCCTGTTGTCCAAGGGAAATAATGACAGGGGCGTGAACGAAATGAACGCAGTAGCCTCCCTTGTAATCCTAATCGCTAAATGGTAAAAACGTCTGCCACAAAGGTCAATTAGCTTTGAGACGCCAACCACCTTGGAAGAATAGGTTCGAAGCTAGATGGAGGGTATCAAAAATACAAGATGGTTGAGCCATTTTATAAGCTTCTATTTCAAACAAAATCAATAAAACCCAAAACAAACATTTCTTCCAAACACACGCATTTCTCATTGAAAAACTCCACCCAACTAAGAAATTGAAACATCATAGTTACTAAACAATTCCAGTAGCACAGTAGTGTTCACACATTCGTATAATTAGTGTAAATAAATCATAGTAGGCCTAGTATACTACAAAGCACTGAATTTATTTTGTGAGGTAGGTATACTACACAGACCTGAATCTAGTAGTAGTACTGTCCAACATGGAGATCCCCAATGACACATGTGATTTCACTGACGAAATTAGATGCTGTTAGATTGAATATATCATTGACAGCATGAACCAAAATTTCCACCAAAAAAAAAAAAAAAAAAAAATTTGCCTAATTTTTCGTCAGTTGCTTTCCACGATCTGTGTGAACACCGTACCAGCTCGATTCCTTCACCATTGCTGCGCACAGCTACTTAATATTTCAGGTTGAACATACTTATACATTTCAAAACACACGTTTCCGAATTTACTGGTGTTTTGCACATACACAGATGCAATACAAAATGTTATTTAATCACAAATAGTACATCCAAATTATCAAATATGTTCGTTGCTTTTACTATCGAACATGCGCTCACATTGTGAATTATTTACAAAATGCAGTTAATATCGATGGCCAGATGATTGTAAAATAAATTCGTTACGCTTAACGTATTCGTAGTCACTTGTGCTGTTTAAAGTAGTGCGCGCGCGTCGATCTAAATATAGACAATTTCTGATTATTCTTGACAGCACTGTCTTTGATTACTGGAGTGAAAGCTGGAGTGGATATAATATGCACAACTAGATCTAGTGATGATACCCCCAAACCTTTCCCTTCATAGATTACCCACATCTATGATCTTACTGACACTACACGTCAAGGCCACGAGCCTGTTGTCCAAGGGAAATAATGACAGGGGCATGAACGAAATGAACGCAGTAGCCTCCCTTGCAATCCTGATCGCTAATTAATGGTAAAAACGTCTGTCGCAAAGATCAGTTAGCTTTGAGATGCCAACCACCTTGGAAGCGTAGGTTCCAAACGAGATGGAGGGTATAAAAACACAAGATGGCTGAACCATTTTCTAATCTGCCATTTCGAGCAAAAATCAATAAACCCAAAACAAACATTTCTTTCAAACACACGCATTTCTCATGGAAAAAATCCATCCAACTAAGAAATTCAAACATCATAATTACTAAACAATTCCAGTAGCACAGTAGTGTTCACACATTCATAGAATTAGTGTGTAGCCGTGCACACCCAACGGCGTGTAGCCTAGCAGACGTCTTTTCTTCTCAAACGATTTTGAGTACAGTTAACTCCCTTGGTTCAGGAAATTCTATTATTTAAACCCTTAAAAGTTAAGAAATGAATAACTTGTGCACTCTAATTCAGCAGAAAAGTATGTATTTCTTGTAGGAAATGTCCTCGAGGCGAAGTTTTCCCTCGTTTGCCTGAAATCAATAATTTTGTTGTCCGATCGTTCAGTACTATTCAAATTTCCGACTAGTGAGCCGTGATGATGATCGGAAATTTGTATAATAATGAAATAAATTGTGGAAATTTTAAGATCGCGATTAGAATGTTGGTATTCTAATCTTTCATTTGGACTACATCACACTTTTAATCATTAGATATTAAGCTTGCATTAAAGAAAGTTCAGGCCAAGTCAAAGTGTGACAAACCGCCACGAGCCTGTTGTCCAAGGGAAATAATGACAAGGGCGTGAACGAAATGAACACAGTAGTCTCCCTTGCAATAGCTAATTAATGATAAAAACGACTGTCGGAAAGATAAGTTAGCTTTGAGATGCCAACCACCTTGGAAGCGTAGGTTCCAAACGAGATGGAGGGTATAAAAACACATGATGGCTGAGCCATCTTATAAGCTGCCATTTCGAGCAAAAAATCAATAAAACCCAAAACAAACATTTCTTTCAAACACACACCTATCCTCAGTCGATATCAAACAATCTCTCATTTGTTGTTGTCGTTGTTGTTGTTGATACTGTTGAATATGATGCTGCTACTTTCTGTTGTTTTTTGTAGTTTGTATGTATGTATGACTGCTTGTTTGTTTGTTTGTTTGCTTGTTTGTTTGTTTGTTTGCTTGCTTCCAACTTGCTCACTTTTTTGTTTGTTTGGTTGTTGTGAAACACTAAGCTGACACCACTACAATGATGGAAGTATTAATATAAGTAGTGAAGAGGCCAATTCTTACTGTCAGTAACAGGCAGGGATTGAATTGGAGATATCAGATCTTTAATATCACAGCTCTATCAAAGCAGCTGACAAAAACACTTATCCATCTAAGAACTGAACCCATGAGCCTTCTATTACGAGCACGGCACTCTAACCAACTGAGTTTCTGGGCACTGAAAAAAAAAAGGAAGGATAAGACATTCAAGGGTATCAGAAATTCTCAAGTAGGAATAGCTCAACAACCTCACTTCGGAGCTCATTGCTGAAAGGAGTCAGCTCCATCAAAAAGTGTCGAGATAGCTCCATCTGAAGCAAAACTACAGTGCCTCAGACAACAAAACCTTCTACCAATCTGACATCAGTAAAGACAGTAAAGCCAAACACAGTACCCAAATAGGCGGGTTGCCATCTAAGCCAGTTAGTGTAAGCAAGGGCCTGCAATCATAATGATTTATATCAAAGTCAGTTGTTATTTGTTTGTTTTTAGTCAAGCGAATCACCTGCATGACTTCATCAAGATCTGGCTATGTGGAATCCAAAAAGGAAACAGATAGAGAATCTGACAAGATGGACAAGAACACTTTTGTGAGGTCATCATCTTCATCATCATCATCATCATCATCATCATCATCATCATCATCATCATCATCATCATTAACATCATCATGTGCTTTGCCGCATGGCGTTGGCGATCATGGCCCTTCATATGTATCTATCCCTTGTTGTCGCAAGCATATCTTCCACCCTCTCTGTCCTCAGCCACCCTGCAAGTCCGTCCAATATTTTCTCCCTGGGTCTACCTGGTGCTCTCTTTCCCTCCATCTTTCCTGTTGTGACCAAGTGCTCTAATTCCCCTTTCTTCATAAAATGGTCTATAAATGTTGCCTGTCTTTTCCTAATCTTTCTTATCAATGATCTTCTTGTGTCTGCCTCCATCAACACTGTCTCCTTTGTTTTCTTTGCTGTCCATGGAACTCTCAACACTCTTCCTAGAAACAACATCTTGGCTGCCTCCATCTTGTTCTGGCTTTGTGTGTTGACTGTCCATGCCTCACAACTGTATAACATTATCGGTTCTGTATAACATTGAAGAAGTCTCTTCCTGATGTTAATTGATTGGCATTTGTTGGTCAGAATGCTTTTCATCTTCTTGACTGCTGTTTTGGCTTGGCCGATTCTGCTGGCTATTTGTGATGTGCATCTGTTATCTGTTGCAATGATCGTTCCAAGACATCTAAACTTATCAACCTGTCTGAAGGTTGTGCCATTTGCTGTTATTTTGCATGAGGGGATTTCATGTTTTTTTTATATATATATATATTTTTTTTTTACTGATTACCATGACTTCCATCTTCTTGCCATTTAGCTCCAACCCTTTAGTTTTGTTTTCTATTTCTATTATATTTACAAGGTTTTTAGGTCCCTTTCATTTTCTGCAATTAGCACAGTGTCATCTGTGTAATGAATGTTGTTTATCATTTTTCCTCCAACCTTTTTTCAAGGGCATTCTTCTAGGTTTCTCATGATGGTTTCACTGTAAATTGAAAACAGATCTGGTGACAGAACACAACCTTGCCTGACTCCTCTTTTGATATTTTGGAAAGAGTTCATATCGCTTTCTATTCTCATTGCAGCTGTTTGTTCCCAATACATATTTCTGATTATTCTTTGATCTTTTCCATCAATTTTGAGCCCTTCTAGCCCGGTTGATCAATTCTTCATGTATTACCCAATCAAAAGCCATGGTATAATCTACAAAGCATAAATATAAGTCCTTATTCAACTGGATTGACCTCTCTATGATAGTTCTTAGGATGTATATGACATTAATAGTTCCTTTCCCTTCGACAAATCCACACTGTTCTTCTGCTATTTCTCTTTAGATTCTATTCCTTGTCCTCATCGTGATTATTCTTTATAGGATTTTTGTTACATGACTCCTCAAGTTAATTGTGCGATGCAGTTTGTATTCTATAGCCCGTGTTTTCTTTAGAAGTGCAATGAAAATTGATTTTGACATATCTTTGGGGATTTTTCTGGTGTCATAAATTTCATTTAGGAGGACTGTTGTTTTTTCTATGCCAAATTCCTCCAGGGTTTTAATCATCTCTGTAGTAATTTTGTCTGGTCCTGGGGCTTTTCCTGGTTTCATCTTTTTCAATGCAGCTGTAACTTCATCTTTCATTATGGGTAGTCCTTTAACGTTCTTTCTTATAACGTGTTCTTCATTTCTAAAATCTTGAAAAACTGTCTTTATTGTACTCTCCCCATCTATGTAATATTTTGTCTTTTTCAATGATAAGCATACCATCTTTCGATTTTTAGCAACCAGTTGATGTGCATGTCTTTTATTAGTGGACAATTTCTTCAATTCTTCTGTACATACCGTGAGGATCTGTTTTGTGTTGGTCTTCTATTCTTTGCACTTTGTTTTCAGCTAAGCTTCCTTAGTTTCATTGGATCTATTCGTTATTTCTTTGTTTATCTTCCTGTATTTTTCCTTTTTTCCCTTTTCTTCCTCCGTCCTTCCATCAAGCCTATAATTTCTTTTGTCATCCAGTTCTGTTTTGCTTTCCTATCTACTGTAGGGATTTCTTCACAAGCTTCATTTATGGAGTTTCTGTACTTTGTCCATTGTTCCTCACTGTCACCAACGTTTTCCAAAGCACTGACTTTGTTTTGTGAGGTAGGTTTTCTAAACAGACCTGAACCAAGTACTGTCCAACATGGAGATCCCCAATGACACATGTGATTTCACTGACGGAATCAGATGCTGTTGGATTGAATATATCGTTGACAGCATGAACCAAAATTAAAAAGAAAAACAACAAAAAAATACTTCGAGTTTAACGATCTGTGTCATTAGCCAGTCAGATCGATTCCTTCACAATAACTGCGCACAGCTATCTAACAGTCCAGGTTGAACATACTTATACATTTCAAAACACACGTTTCCGAATGTACTGGTGTTTTGCAGACACACAGATGCAATACAAAATGTTTTTTTTAATCACAAACAGTACATCCAAATTAAGAAATATGTTCGTTGCTGTTACTGTCGATCTTGCACTCACATTCTGTTTTATTTACAAAGTGCAATTAATATCGACGGCCAGATGATTGTAAAATAAATTCGTTACGCTTAACGTATTCGTAGTCACTAGTGCTGTTTAAAGTAGTGCGCGCGCGTCGATCTAAATATAGACAATTTCTGATTATTCTTGACAGCACTGCCTTCAATCACTAGAGTGAAAGCTGGAATGGATATAATATCCACGACTACTTCTAGTGATGATACCCCCAAACCTTTCCCTTCATAGACTACCTACATGTATGATCTTACTGACACTACACGCCAAGGCCACGAGCCTGCTGTCCAAGGGAAATAACGACAGGGGCGTGAACGAAATGAACGCAGTAGCCTCCCTTGCAATCCTGATCGCTAATTAATGGTAAAAACGTCTGTCGTAAAATTCAGTTAGCTTTGAGATGCCAAACACCTTGGAAGCTCAGGTTCCAAACAAAATGGAGGGCATAAAAATAGAAGATGGTTGAACCATTTTATAAGCTGCCATTTCGAACAAAAATCAATCAAACCCAAAACAAACATTTCTTTCAAACACACGCATTTCTCATGGAAAAACTCCATCCAACTAAGAAATTCAAACATCATAGTTACTAAACAATTCCAGTAGCACAGTAGTGTTCACACATTCATAGAATTAGTGTAAATAAATCATACGAGTATACTACAAGCTATAAGTCAAATGGAAGAACAATTAGAAATAAGACATTAATCCCTTTTAGTATTTTACATTTAATAATTACAGAAAATTAACACTTTGTATTTCTCATGATCGTTTCCACACTGAAGAAGATTCAATTAGAATTATTTTTTTATCATTCCATTTTTTCTCAGATGCTTGTATGTGTGTTGTTATGTCTGTTCTACCCAAGTGGTATGTTGTTGCACAGTCTGCACACTCTGTTGTAATGAGCGTGCATGTTGTGTGTTTTCATGTCTCCCCAATCCAACCATTGATACCGATGACTTACAGGATCTTTAACGTGTATGTTTGATATATCTTAGCATCAACCAGGCCTGAAACATACAGACAACTGTGGTGTTGGTCAGAAGATTTGAGCAACATCCTCAATGACGCATTCATGAAGTGGATGAGACTCGACTGTGTAGTCCCAGTTTTCACAGTAAGCCCATACCATGCTCAACTGTGGGTAGGAGCCGGTTAGAGCCGAAAAATTCCACAAAGCTTTTTGAAAGGGAATTGGAACCCACAACCTTCCAGTCTGTAGTCTCTTGTGCTAACCACTACATGAGACTGGTTGTTGAAATAAAACGTGATATGTAAACATTGCAGTAGTTCCTAGAAAGTGCTATTCAGAAATGTGTCGCAAGAAGTGCTGTTTTTGTGGCTTATTATTATAACTTTCTTTAGTTCTTGTTACCTTCATCTTGTTTGCCAAAATTCTGCATTCATGAGTTCCTAATGTTCTACATCTTTGACCCAAGTCTGGAAATGATCTATCAAGAAAAAGCTTAGAACATCTTGTTGACACATTTTCATGTGAGACAAATATTCAAACACACACCTATCCTCAGTCGATATCAAACAGTCTCTCATTTGTTGTTGTCGTTGTTGTTATAGATACTGTTGCATATGATGCTGCTACTTTCCGTTGTTTTTTGTAGTTTGTATGTATGTATGACTGCTTGTTTGTTTGTTTGTTTGCTTGTTTGTTTGTTTGTTTGCTTGCTTCCAACTTGCTCACTTTTTTGTTTGTTTGGTTGTTGTGAAACACTAAGCTGACACCACTACAATGATGGAAGTATTAATATAAGTAGTGAAGAGGCCAATTCTTACTGTCAGTAACAGGCAGGGATTGAATTGGAGATATTGGATCTTTAATATCACGGCTCTACCAAAGCAGCTGACAAAAACACTTATCCATCTAAGAACTGAACCCACAAGCCTTCTATTACGAGCACGGCACTAACCAACTGAGATTCTCGGCACTGAAAAAAAAAGCAGGATAAGACATTAAGGGTATCAGAAATTCTCAAGTAGGAATAGCTCAGCAACCTCACTTTGGAACTCATTGCTGAAAGGAGTCAGCTCCATCAAAAAATGTCGAGATAGCTCCATCTGAAGCAAAACTACAGTGCCTCAGACAATAATTTAAATCTACATCAGTAAAGAAGTAAAGCCAAACACAGTACCCAAATAGGTGGGTTGCCATCTAAGCCAGTTAGTGTAAGCAGGGGCCTGCAATCATAATGATTTATATCAAAGTCAGTTGTTATTTGTTTGTTTTTCATCAAGCAAATCACCTGCATGACTTCATCAACATCTGGCTATGTGGAATCCAAAAAGGAAACAGATAGAGAATCTGACAAGATGGACAAGAACACTTTTGTGAGGTCATCATTATCATCATCATCATCATCATATGTTTTGCCGCATGGCGTTGGCAATCATGGCGCTCCATATGTATCTATCTCTTGTTGCTGCAAGCACATCTTCCTCCCTCTCTCTCCTCAGCTACCCTGCAAGTCCATCCAATATTTTCTCCCTGGGTCTACCGGGTGCTCTCTTTCCATCCACATTTCCTGTTGTAACCAGGTGCTCTAATTACCCTTTCCTAATAAAATGGTCTATAAATGTTGCCTGTCTTTTCCTAATCTCTTTTATCTTCTTGCATCTGCCTCCGTCAAGACTGTCTCGTTTGTTTTCTTTGCTGTCCATAGAACTCTCAACACTCTTCTTAGAAACCGCTTCTTGGCTGCCTCCATCTTGTTCTGGCTTTGTGTGTTCACTGTCCACGCCTCACAACCATTCAATATTATCAGTTCTGTATAACAGTCAAGAAATCTTTTCCTGATGTTAATTGATAGGCGTTTGTTAGTTAGAATGCTTTTCATCTTTTTGAATGCTGTTTTGGCTTGGCCGATTCTGCTGGCTATTTCTGATGTGCATCTGCCATCTGGTGAGATGATCGTTCCAAGACATTTAAACTTAGCAACATGTCTCAAAGTTGTGCCATTTGCTGTTATTTTGCATGAGGGGATTTTATGTTTTTTACTGATTACCATGACTCCCATCTTCTTGCTATTAGCTCCAACCCTTTATTTTTGTTTTCTATTTCTATTATATTTACAATGTTTATAGGTCCCTTTCATTTTCTGAAATTAGCACGGTGTCATCTATGTAACAAATGTTGTTAATCATTTTTCCTCCAACCTTTATTCAAGGGCATTCTTCTAGGTTTCTCATAAAGGTTTCACTGTAAAGTGAAAACAGATCTGGTGACAGAACACAATCTTGCCTGACTCCTCTTTTGGTATTTTGGAAAGAGTTCATATCGTTTTCTGTTCTCATTGCAGCTGTTTGTTCCCAATACATATTTCTGATTATTCGTAGATCTTTTCCAGAATTTTGAGTCTTTCTAGTTGGTTGATCAATTCTTCATGTTTTACCCAATCGAAATCTGTGGTATAATAACCCTTATTCAACTCGATTGACGTCTTTGTGATAGTTCTTAAGATGTATATGGCATTAATAGTTCCTTTCCCTTCCACAAATCCACACTGTTCTTCTGCTATTTCTCTATTGATTCTTTCATTGTCGTCATCATGATTATTCTTAATAGGATTTTTTTTTACATGACTCCTCAAGCTGATTGTGCGATGCAGTTTGCATTCTATAGCCCGTGTTTTCTTTAGAAGTGCAATGAAAATTGATCTTGACATATTTTGGGGATTTTTCTGGTGTCATAAATTTCATTTAGGAGGACTGTTGTTTTTTCAATACCAAATCCTCCAGGGCTTTAATCATCTCTGTAGTAATATGTCTGGTCCTGGGGCTTTTCCTGGTTTCATCTTTGTCAATGCTGCTCTAACTTCATCTTTCATTATGGGTAGTCCTTTAACGTTCTTTCCTATAATGTGTTCTTCATTTCTAACATCTTGAAAAAGGTCTTTATTGTACTCTCCCCATCTATGTAATAATATTTTGTCTTTTTCCATGATAAGCGTACCATCTTTCGATTTTTAGCAACCAGTTGAAGTGCATGTCTTTTATTAGTGGACAATTTCTTCAATTCTTCTGTACATACCGTGAGGATCTGTTTTGTGTCGGTCTTCTATTTCCTTTGCACTTTGCTTTCAGCCAAGCTTCCATAGTTTCATTGCACCTATTCGTGATTTCTCTGTTTATCTTCCTGATTTTTCCTCTCTTCCCTTTGCCTTCCTCTGTCCTTCCATCAAGCCTACAATTTCTTTTGTCATCCAGTTCTTTTTTGCTTTCCTATCTACTCTTGGGATTTCTTGAAAAGCTTCATTTATGGAATTTCTCTAATTTGTCCATTGTTCGTCACTGTCACCAACGTTTTCCAAAGCACTGAATTTGTTTTGTGAGGTAGGTATACTACACAAGTACTGTCCAACATGGAGATACCCAATGACACATGTGATTTGACTGACGATATTAGATGCTGTTGGATTGAATATGTCATTGACAGCATGAACCAAAATTAAAAAAAAAAAAGGGTTGGGGGCAGTCTCTTTTTCATTATTTATTTTTCACGATCTGTCAGAACAGTCCAGTTTAGATCGATTCCTTCACCGTTGCTGCGCACAGCTAATTAATATTCGAAGTTGCACCTACTTATACATTTCAAAACACACGTTTTCGAATTTACTGGTGTTTTGTAGAGACACAGATGCAATACAAAATGTTATTTAATCACAAATAGTACATCCAAATTATCAAATTTGCTTGTTGCTTTTATTGTCGATCTCGCGTTTACATTCTGTATTATTTACAAACTGCAGGTAACATCGACGGCCAGATGATTGTAAAATAAATTCGTTATGCTTAACGTCTACGTAGTCAATAGTGCTGTTTAAAGTAGTGCGCGCGCGTCGATCTAAATATAGACAATTTCTGATTATTCTTGACAGCACTGTCTTTAATCACTGGAGTGAAAGCTGGAGCGGATGTGAATATCCACGACTAGTCCTAATGATGATATCCCCAAACCTTTCCCTTCATAGACTACCTACATCTATGATCTTACTGACACTACACGTCAAGGCCACGAGCTGTTGTCCAAGGGAAATAATGACAGGGGCGTGAACGAAATGAACGCAGTAGTCTCCCTTGCAATCCTGATCGCTAATTAATGGTAAAAACGTCTGTCGCAAAGATCAGTTAGCTTTGAGATGCCAACCACCTTGGAAGCTTAGGTTCCAAACGAGATGGAGGGTATAAAAACACAAAATGGCTGAGCCATTTTATAAGCTGCCATTTCGAACAAAAATCAATCAAACCCAAAACAAATATTTCTTTCAAACACACGCATTTCTCATGGAAAAACTCCATCCAACTAAGAAATTCAAACATCATAATTACTAAACAATTCCAGTAGCACAGTAGTGTTCAGACATTCGTAGAATTAGTGTAAATAAATCATAGTAGTATACTACAAGCTATAAGTCAAATGGAAGAACAATTAGAAATAAGACATTAATCCCTTCTAGTATTTTACATTTAATAGTTACAGAAAATTAACACTTTGTATTTTCAAGATCATTTCCACCCTGAAGAAGATTCAATTAGAATTATTTTTTGTCATTCCTATTTTTTCTCGGATGCTTGTATGTGTGTTGTTATGTCTGTTCTACCCAAGTGGTATGTTGTTGCACAGTCTGCAAAACTCTGTTGTAATGAGCGTGCATGTTGTGTGTTTTTATGTCTCCCCAATCCAACCATTGATACCGATGACTTACAGGATCTTTAATGTGTCTGTTTGATATATCTTAGCGTCAACCAGGCCTGAAACATACAGACAACTGTGGTGTTGGTCAGAAGATTTGAGCAACATCCTCAATGACGCATCCATGAAGTGGATGAGACTCGACTGTGTAGTCCCAGTTTTCACAGTCAGCCCATAGCATGCTCAACTGTGGGTAGGAGCCGGTTAGAGCCGAAAAATTCCACAAAGCTTTTTGAAAGGGAATTGGAACCCACAACCTTCTAGTCTGTAGTGTCTTGTGCTAAGCACTACATGAGACTGGTTGTTATTCTTAATAGGAGTTTTGTTACATGACTCCTCAAGTTAATTGTGCGATGCAGTTTGCATTCTATAGCCCGTGTTTTCTTTAGAAGTGCAATGAAAATTGATTTTGACATATCTTTGGGGATTTTTCTGGTGTCATAAATTTCATTTAGGAGGACTGTTGTTTTTTCTATGCCAAATTCCTTCAGGGTTTTAATCATCTCTGTAGTAATTTTGTCTGATCCTGGGTCTTTTCCTGGTTTCATCTTTTTCAATGCAGCTCTAACTTCATCTTTCATTATGGGTAGTCCTTTAACGTTCTTTCCTATAATGTGTTCTTCATTTCTAACATCTTGAAAAAAGGTCTTTATTCTACTCTCCCCATCTATGTAATATTTTGTCTTTTTCCATGATAAGCGTACCATCTTTCGATTTTTAGCAACCAGTTGATGTGCATGTCTTTTTCCTGCGGACAATTTCTTCAATTCTTCTGTACATACCGTGAGGATCTGTTTTGTGTCGGTCTTCTATTCTTTGCACTTTGCTTTTAGCTAAGCTTCCTTAGTTTCATTGCATCTATTCGTGATTTCTTTGTTTATCTTCCTGTATTTTTCCTCTTTTTCCTTTTCTTCCTCCGTCCTTCCATCAAGCCTACAATTTCTTTTGTGATCCAGTTCTTTTTTGCTTTCCTATCTACTGTAGGGATTTCTTCACAAGCTTCATTTATGGAGTTTCTCCACTTTGTCCATTGTTCTTCACTGTCACCAACGTTTTCCAAAGCACTGAATTTGTTTTGTGAGGTAGGTTTTCTAAACAGAACTGAACCTAGTACTGTCCAACATGAAGATCCCCAATGACACATGTGATTTCACTGACGGAATCAGATGCTGTTGGATTGAATATATCATTGACAGCATGAACCAAAATTTCAAAAAAACAAACAAAAAAGAAATATTTAGAGTTTAACGATCTGTGGCGTCAGGTAGTTAGATCGATTCCTTCACGACAGCTGCGCACAGCTAATTAGCAGTCCAGGTTGAACATACTTATACATTTCAAAACACACATTCCCGAATGTACTGGTGTTTTGCAGACACACAGACGCAATACAAAATGTTTTTTAATCACAAACAGTACATCCAAATTAAGAAATATGTTCGTTGCTGTTACTGTCGAACTAGCAATCACATTCTGTTTTATTTACAAAGTGCAGTTAATATCGACGGCCAGATGATTGTAAAATAAATTCGTTATGCTTAACGTATTCGTAGTCACTAGTGCTTTTAAAATAGTGCGCGCGCGTCGATCTAAATATAGACAATTTCTGATTATTCTTGACAGCACTGCCTTTAATCACTGGAGTGAAAGCTGGAGTGGATATAATATCCACGACTACTTCTAGTGATGATACCCCCAAACCTTTCCCTTCATAGACTTCCTACATCTATGATCTTACTGACACTACACGTCAAGGCCACGAGCCTGTTGTCCAAGGGAAATAATGACAGGGGCGTGAACGAAATGAACGCAGTAGCCTCCCTTGCAATCCTGATCGCTAATTAATGGTAAAAACGTCTGTCGCAAAATTCAGTTTGCTTTGAGATGCCAACCACCTTAGAAGTGTAGGTTCCAAACGAGATGGAGGGTATAAAAACACAAGATGGCTGAGCCATTTTATAAGCTGCCATTTCGAACAAAAATCAATTAAACCCAAAACAAACATTTCTTTCAAACACACGCATTTCTCATTGAACAACTCCATCCAACTAAGAAATTCAAACATCATAGTTACTAAACAATTCCAGTAACACAGTAGTGTTCAGACATTCATAGAATTAGTGTAAATAAATCATACGAACATACTACAAACTGTAAGTCAAACGTATTTTACATTAAATAGTTACAGAAAATATACACTTTGTATTTCTCAAGATCGTTCCTACCCTGAAGAAGATTCAGTTAGAATAATTTTTAATCATTCCATTTTTTCTGGGATGCTCGTTTGTGTGTTGTTATGTCTGTGCTAACCAAGCGACATGTTGTTACACAGTCTGCAAGCTTGTTGTAATGAGTGTGCATGTTATGTGTTTTTATGTCTCCCCCAAGCCGACCATTGATACTGGTAACTTATAGGATCTTTAACGTGTATGTTTGATATTCTGAATGCTTATTCACAAGAAGGGGGTACAGGCAATGGCAGGTATGCTCGGATGTTGACCTGAAAGATAAAACAAATTTCTCCACCTAGCAGCTACACATGTCCGGGCAGATCAAACCCAAGACCTGACAATTGGAAATCTGACATTTACCCACTTTACTATCACACCCCATCAACTATTAGTTGAAATAAAACTTTCCATTTTTAAGGATCTTAGAACTCATTGAGATTTCCTTAGTGTTACCTTTATTTTTTTTTTTATTATTATTTTTTTGTTTGTTTGTTTTGACCCATTTTCTACACCACTTTAATACATTGGAAGTTTAAAAATGAACATTAAGATTTAGATTTAGTACATGGCAGCATTTCCCCTATGAACCCGTTTCATAAATGACATCCCTTTGCTGAACGACAATCAAGCATCATCGAACAATGTGGTAACAGAAATAATATCAAATTATACATATACGTTATATATGGACTTGCAACTTGTCATGTCCAGGTCGAAACCTGACACTGAATGAGCAGATATTCTGTCCATGGCAAGCAGCACTTGCCACGTGATGTTAACCCCTTGACTCCTGCTCCCTCTCTACCAGTATCCTGTATTGTCAACCAAGCCAGCATAAACAAAAACTTAACCTTTTTGATTCCCGCACCTTGTCCACTAGTATCCTGTATTGTCAACCAAGCTAGCAAAGCAAAAACTTAACCCTTTGATTCCTCGCACCTTGTTCACCAGCACCTTGCATTGTCAATGATGCTAGCAAAGCAAAAACAAACAAACAAACAAACAAACAAACAAACAATCAAAATCCCCAACCAACCAACCAAACAACAAACAAACAAACAAACAAAAAACCAACTTAACCCTTTGACTCCCTCACCCTATCCCACCAACTCGAAGCTGGTGGGATAGAGTGAGGGAGTCAAAAGGTTAATCATGTGCAAATACATTTGCTATAACTGGTTCGGTCAATTTCGCAGCAGTACATCCGGTCACTCAATAGTTCTATAGCAACAATGACACAGCAGTCTTTGTGGCAAATCTCCTTAATGCAGACTTGATTTCACCGCGTGTATAGAGCGCTCTGATATTCCCTTATCAGAATCATAGTGGACATTTCAGATTATCCCTAAGATACGCAGTTATGCAGCCAATCTTACCAGAGAGATTTAACCCTTTGACTCCCGCACCCTGCCACCAACTGCAAAAACATAACCCTTTCACTTCCTCCTCATCCTATCCACCAGCTTCCTGCATGAAGCTAGTGGATAGGGCGGGTGACTCAAAGGGTCATGGTTTTGCTTTGCTGACAGGGTTGGCAATGTGGGATGCTGGTGGGCAGGGTACGGGAGTCAAAAGGTTAAGAGAACAGAGTGCAGACACGTTCTGGACCGATCAAAGGTGAAACCAGTAAACTTGTAATGTTAGAAACATGCTGTGCAACAGTGACGTACTCCAGACAGTGCAGCCCCGAATTTCGCATGGTGAATGTACAGTCACCCCACCCCCCTCCCAACACACAGACACACACGCACAGCCAGACACACACACACACACACACACACACACACACAACACACACACACACACACACACACACTACAATACTATACAATACAATTCAGTTCAGCCAAACACTTGCTGGTGATGCTACTGGCGTATGAAATGAGAGAGACTGACTGAAAAACAAAACAAAACAAAACGAAACAAAACCAAAACAAAACCAAAACAACAACAACAACCACCAATGGCATCAAACCCATACTACCTGATTACATATTACGTAAACTACCGTAACTCAACAGATAGACTAAATCGATTGAAAATCCATCTGACTAATGACAGAGAAGAGTGTCTAAAAAAACAAACAAACAAGACCAAAAAAGCCTACAATCTGATAAATAAACAACCAGAAACAATTCTTACATTGTAACATTACGCTCAGTCCTCAGGCTAACTCGATCCCAAATTTCAAGAGGAACAGAAATTTTCATGAATCGAGGCCACGAAGAGAAGATAATCATGACAATCGTCTGCTTTCTTGCGCGTGCCGGCAGCGTTGCCAAACACTTGTCATTTAATTTAGCAAAGAAGCAGACGAGAAGTATGGCGTCTTCTTCAAATATGTTCCTGTTTTGGGGTTCTGGCAGCGTTCCTTGTTGGAAAGCCATGCTGGCTTTGGAAGAAAAAGGACTCCAAGGTTACAAGAATAAGCAGATCAGTTTCAGCGATAACGAAACGAAAGGGGAGGACATTATGAAGTTGAACCCACGAGGCGAGGTCAGTCAAAGTTCACTCTTTGTCTTACGTATTATTATGCACCATTGCATGCTTGCTTTCATGCGCTGTTTTCGCAAACGTAAGCGCACATTATTTTTCAGGGGTTTCAGAGCTTTATGAAAGATTTGAGTACAGGTCAAGGTTTAATTTTTATTAATAAAGCTTTATGTCAGATTTGAGTACAAGTCTTACAAGGTCAAGGTTTAAGTTAATTTTAACAAACGAAGGAAATATAGGCCAGTTTACACGAAATCGTTGCTATTGCCGGCGTTGGATAAAGGTCTTTATGCTGCCAAAAATCATGTAGGCCTAGCAGCTGTGTTTATTATCAACCATACTCGTAATCAGATGATGATGACATGATTATGATGATGATTGATACTGTGGAATAATTGTTGCCACTGCGAAAGTTTAGACTAGACTGACCAGTAGTAACCAGTTGCGTCAAGATTTTCATGTAATTTTATTTCAGCGATTAAAAGCGTGGTGCCCAGTGTCACGATCGAAGTTTCACAAATAAAAAGTGGGCTGCAACATTAATTTCAAATATTGTAGAGATTAAGTGTTTTGCGATCGATCCAGGCCTGAGCCTGAGGCCGCCACCACAAAATGGACAAGGCCAGATTTTTTTTTCCTTTTGTGTGTCACTGTGTGTGTGTGTGTGCTGTCAAAGTTTTGAAGGCTTTGATGAAACTAAAAAAAGAATATACAATGATTGAATGAACGTACTGCGTTATAGTTGTACTCATGGCTTTACAGTTTTTTTTGTTTTTTGTACAGAGTGGCCTAAGTGCTCGTTTTACAGCCCCCCCCCCCCCCCCACCACCAAGGGACAGTAGGGTTCTCTCCCATGCATTAGTAAGCTCTTTATGCAGGCGAAGTCACAGTAGGCGAGGAGGCTGGGGGGTTGATTGGCGGGAAATTGTGCTTGACGCTCCTTTTCTTTATCAGCTCTGGGCCTATCTCAGCCAAGTCATTAATACGGGTTACCGGTTTGTTCAAGAGGGATTCATCGCATTTAGGCAGTTCCATCTGCGCTCTGCCAGTAATTATTTGGCAGATTCCCTGAACTCCCAAAACGTGTGCGCTGAAATTACGGATGTAGGGTGTCTTGAAATCAGGGTTGGGGGGGGGGGGGGAGTGACGGGATCTATGAAATATTAACCCATTGACTCCCACATTCTATCCACCAACTGCAAAAATTTAACCCTTTAACTCCCACACCCTATCCACCAGCTTCATGGGTGAGGGAGTCAAAGGGTTAAGTTTTTGCATGGCTTGGCTGCATCAATCCTAAGAGAAAGTACACGACTTTATCAAACACATACAGGTGAATGGACCAGCAAGGCAGAAAATGATAGGAAGAAATGACAGAAAGCAAAGAACTAGGCAGAAACAAAGAGAGTGACAGAGAAGAGGAAATTTCTAGCACAGACTTTCCAGAAGATTGGGATACTGTTTATTCTGAAAGAGCCCCCGGCATCCCCACAGGTGGAGTGGGCACGCATGAAATTTACAAGAGCAAGAGAGACCTAAGCTGCATCATTACCCAATTTCAATAGGTAGTGTGCTCCATGCTATTGGGAAGCATATCTCCAACAGCTATTGAGATGAATTCGTTTAAGGAGTTATCTGATGATGATGCTCTTTTCACTGCAGCTAGCACTGTCGTCTGGTTAATCTTTCTAGGCCCCTATTTTTGCCAGTTCATCTACTGTTCATTGCACAAAATGTGATATTCACTTCATTGCAGTCTTAGTTTGTTAATCAGACAATAAACTATCACTGCTTTCCGGTGGGGATGCCAGGAGCTCTTTCAGTATAAACAGTATCCCCGCCTTCTGGAAATTCTGTGTTAGAAACTTCCTCTTTTCTGTCACTCTCTTTGTTTCTGCCTTGCTCCTTTGCTTTCTATCATTTCTTCCTATAATTTTTTGCCTCACTGGTGTATTCACCTGTACGTATTTGATAAAGTCTTTTGTATTTTCTCTTAGGATTGATAATTGGGTACATGTATTAAGTGCATTTTTGGCTCTAGGGAAATGAGATAAGCAAAAGGAATTTTTAGTAATTAGGGCTGTTTTTATATATGCTTAAGTGTCCTTAGTTATGTTTTAATTTGTAGTCAGGTATGTTTTTTAAATCTCCTGTCTGATAAATTGGGACGGAGTGGTCAGCGTCGGGGGCATCTCCTTAGATTATACATGTGCACAAATGTATTGATATGTGTAATTAATTTTCTTTTCCTTTTTTTCCTGTTGAAGTATTGTGTATGTTTTGAAACGATTGTAGTCCTTATATGGCTCTATGCAGTCAGCTGGGCTTTAAGCAAAAATAACAAATAACTGTCACTTGATTAAAATGGGTTAGGGTGCTGAATGTGATATTGTAACATATGGCTTTACCATCTTCTTGTTTTCCACAGGTGCCAACCTTTAGAGATGGTGACACTGTCATAAATGAATCTGGAGCCATCTGTGATTATCTGGAGGTATTTTTCAATTAATGTTTTTGTGGATGGAGTGAGAGAGAGAGAGAGAGGGGGAGAGAGAGAGAGAGAGAGAGAGAGAGAGAGAGAGAGAGAGAGAGAGAGAGAGAGATTAGAACATTTTTATAGTGATGGGCATGAAGTCCATAAGAAACTTAGAGGGGAAGAGGTCACTCAGTCTTACAGTTTACATTCAAATTCTGTTAAAAATTGTTTTATTGTAATTGTTTTTAGTATTCTGTTTGTTTCATTTATTTATTTATTTATTTGTTTGTTTATTTTATTTATTTAAAAAAAAAAATTTTGTCAATAGATTTGCCATATGAAATTCGGGCAGCTCTCCTTTGGGAGAGCGTGTTGGCACAGTGCAACTCTGCCCATTTGTGTGTGTGTGTGTGTGTGTGTTTGAAATTCTGTTTACTTACACTACAGATTTTTTTTCAAGAACTACTCAGTTGTTGATGTGAACTTTTCAACTGAGTGCATACTGCACACACAGACTATGGTTTATTGTCTCAACTGAAAGACAAGCACCCAGACCTTCATTTAACCCTTTGACTCCCCCACCCTATCCACCAACTGCAAAAACTTAACCCTTTGATTCCCTCACTCTGTCCACCAGCTTGCTGCAGGATAGAGTGAGAGAATTAAAGGGTTAAGTTTTTGCTTTGCTGGTATGGTTGTCAATGCAGGATGCTGGTGGGCAGGATGCGGGAGTCGAAGGGTTAAGATCTAGGGGTGGAAGGGGAGAAATCCCTGTCCAGTTAGTAGTTACTGAACCAGAGTTTTTGGCATCCTATATAGGTAATTTTGTCCTCTAAAGATTCATCTTTTTCAGCTGTATTCTGTGTGTATGCAATGTGTGTGTTTGTGTAATGTGTGAGTGTGTGTGTGTGTGTGTGTGTGTGTGTGTGTGTGTGTGTGTGTGTGTGTATGTGTGTGTGTGTGTTAAAGGAGTGGATGTTTGAACATGTATGTTTATTTTTAATTTGTGTGCAAGTGTGTGTGTGTGTGTGTGTGTGTGTGTGTGTGTGTGTGTGTGTGTGTGTGTGTGTTAAATGAGTGGATGTTTGAACATGTGTGTTTACGTTTTATGTGTGTGTGTGTGTGTGTGTGTGTGTGTGTGTGTGAAATGAGTGAGTGTTTGAACATGTATGTTTATGTTTTATTTGTGTGTGTATGTGTGTGTGTGTGTGCGTGTGTGTATGTGTGTGTGTGTGTGTGTGTGTGTGTGTGTGTGTATGTGTGTGTGTGTGTGTGTGTGTGTGTATGTGTGTGTGTGTGTATTCATTGTTTTTATACTTTTCAGCTGTTTTGTTGCTGTGTAACCTATTGACATATGCTGATACTGAACTGGATATTTTATTGTAATTTATTTGTATTGCTTTTTTTTTTTTTACATAATATCTTAGTTTATCTGTTTTCATCATAGTGATAGAGTACATACACTTGTTTGCTTTTTGTGTTCATGTCTTTTGCATCTCAGTCTTTTCTGAAGTGCTTAGGGCATTCTGAGATGAAAAGATGTACAAGCAGTCATTATTATTAATAGTAGTATTAGTATTAGTAATAGTAGTAGTTATAGTAGTAGTAGTAGTAGCAGCAGCGGTATTAGTCATATTACATGTACTATCATTGTATTATCAACAAGAACATTGTTGTTGTTGTTTTGTTTCTGATTACTTTTTACTTTGACATTATATATTGCAGGCAACATGTTATAGTATACAAACACGCATGCATGCATGCACACACGCATGCACGCACGCATGCACTCACACACACACACACACACACACACACACACACACACACACACACACACACACACACACACACACACACACAATAAGTGATATGAATTTGAACTTAAATTTCATTTATTTTTTTAAGCATGACTCTCACCTGTCTCACCTGTCGGCGTCACCGGGAACAGTGTTGGCCGCTGCACATGATGTCCTCACAAGTTGCCTCCAGCACTCTCGATCTTGGCTAAGTCTGACCACCTCCTGGAGTTTCTTGCCACTGATGTTTGTGATGTTTCTAGCAAGTGATGCAGGTGGCCGTCCTCTGTTTCTCTTTCCTTCCACTTTACCTTGGAGGACAGTGGACATCAAGTCTGTTCTCTCATTACGGATTGCGTGTCCAACATATTTCAGTTTCCTCCGTTGTATGAGTACTAGAAGCTTGCGTGTAGTACCCAACTCATTCAGTATGCTTTCATTTGAGCGCCTATCCGTCCATTTGACCCTCAGCAGTCTTCGGTAAAACCACAGCTCTGCTGCTTCCACTCGTCTTTCATCCTCTTTCTTCATTGTCCATGCCTCGCAGCCGTATAACATCACTGGCCAGACAAGACATTTTAAGAGTTTTATCTTAAGGTCTGCTGTTATGCTGTGGTCTTTCCAAATATTGTTCAATTGAACCATACTGTTCTTGGCCATTCCAATTCTCATCTTTATGTCTTTTGAGCATGTTCCATCGTGTGTCTTGACTGAACCTAAATATCTAAAGTCCTTGACATTTTCTAGAGGGACTTGGTTTAGCATGATCTGGTCCTGTCTAGTGTTATATTTGCCTGCAACATGCATAACCTTTGTCTTCTTTGAATTTAAGTCCAGCCCAGCTGCCTTTCCAACCCGGTCTACCCTGTACAGGATCCTCCTAGAGCCTGTAATGTTGTCTGCCAGTAATCCTGTGTCATCTGCGTAGCGTAAATTTGACAGGTTTCTACCACCAATATTTACTCCCATGTCTTCTATGTCTGCTTCTCTCATGATATGTTCAGTGTATATGCTGAAGAGATGTGGAGACAGGATGCAACCTTGCCTTACCCCTTTAGTGATGTTAAAAAATTTGCAGTTTTGATTATTCCATCTGATTGTTGCTTTTTGATCATTATATAATGAAGCTATGAGGGAAACCAGATGTCTTGGAAAACCCATTTTGATCATGAAGTGGAAAAGACTTTGGTGAATCACGCTATCAAATGCTTTGCTGTAGTCAATGAAAACGATGAACATCTCTTGGTCTGTGTTTCTAATCTTTTCTATCAATATCTGGAGTACAAACAGCATATCTATTGTTCCCCTGTTTTTCCTATAGCCTGCCTGACAGTCGGATAGCTCTTCCTCTACTTTTGGCTTTAACCTGTTTAAAATTATTATCAGCAGTATTTTACTGGCATGACTGATCAGTGCAATTGTTCTATAATTGTTGCAGTCTTTGACATTTCCACTCTTATGTAACATGACAAATTCTTGGAGCTTCCAGTCTGTAGGCCACTGACAAGTCTTCCATATCTTGCAGCATAAGTGATGCATTACTTTGAGTCCACCATCACCTGAGTGTTTCAACAACTCTCCAGGAATATTGTCAAGACCAGGAGACTTTCTGCATTTTAGATCTTTAATGGCAGATTCAACTTCGCTGAGCAGAGGTTCAGGTTCCGTATCTCCAGGGATCAATTCCAAATTTGGCTCTAAATTATTTTCATGGCTGTCAGGCTTGCCAAAAAGTGATGTGCCATATTCGTTCCACCTATCCAAGACATCATCTGGTTCAGTCAGAGTGTGACCATCCTTGTTGTTGATGCATTGGTTTGTTGCTTTGAAATTTGTTTTTTTCACTTTTTTTATTTGTTTGAAGAGCTCCCTCGACTTCCTGTTTTCGTTGTGTTCATTGATTTTACTGCATTCTTGTGCCAGCCAATTTGCTTTGTCTCTTCTGACTTTACTTTTTATTTCCCTTTTCAGTGCTGAGTATTTTTCCCGCTCTCCCTGCTTTCGAGCTTGACTTTTCTTTTCTGCCAGATCTATCACTTCCTGACTTATGTAGGGCTTAGCTTTTTTCCTTTTTTCTTCTTTTCCTAGTTTTTCTTCAGAGATTTTGGTCAGTGTGTTTTTTATGTCTGTCCAGATTTCATCAGGATATGAGTCATTTTCATCCCAAACTTCAAGTAACTTTAAGAAACGATTACTTGTTTCTATACTGAATTCTAACGCCAGCTCAGGGTTTTCTAATTTTGATATGTCGAACTTTGGCGTAGTTTTGGTTTTAGGCTTCTTCAATATTTTCATTCTTAATTTGGTTGTCACAAGAATGTGATCCGTGTCGCAGTCTGTTCCAGGCTTTGTTTTTGCATTGAGGACAGTTGATTTCCAGGATCTGTCAATGATAATATAATCAATCTGATTACGACACCTGTCTCCTGGAGAGATCCATGTGTATCTTCTGCGCAGTGGTTGTTGGAAAAAAGTATTTGTGATGTTCATCTCATTTGCCTGACAAAACAGAGCCAGCATGTCACCTCTCTCATTTCGTTCTCCTAAACCATATGGTCCTATTCCACATTCTGTGTCAGCCCCCTCTCCAACTTTAGCGTTGAAGTCACCCATCACAATGCATATTTCCTTTTTGGGAATTTTGTCTCTGATAGTTTGGAGGTCATTGTAAAAATTTTCTATTTCTTCTTCTGAGCTAGTGGATGTTGGAGCATAAGCTTGAACTATGTTCAAAACAGCATATTTGGTATTTATTTTGACAGTGAGAAATCTGTCATTAATTGGATTATAGCTTTTCAGAGCTCCAGCATGCTTTTTGTCCAGCACAATTGCTACTCCTCTTGAGCCACCTTTTTCATTTCCACTATATACAACTGTATGCTCTCCTACAGTAAAAAGTCCCTGCCCACTCCATCTAACCTCACAGAGCCCTGTTATGTACATCTTGCTCCTTTCTAATTCTTTGACTAGTAGGTAGAGCTTTCCTAATTCTAACATAGTCTGTACATTCCATGTCCCTATATTCAAATCCTTTTTTTGCATTTTTTTCTTTTTGTGATTTTGCATTTTTGAGGAGTTTCTACATGTCCGCTTCCAATAACCTCCGTCGGGTAATCCATTACCGTCATCACAGCTACCTTTCACAGACACGGACTCTCCCTCCCCAGTAGCCATTGAGTTCAGGTCCCCCCTGGGGGACTCAGAGGACACAGAACTATAACGTTTTCCATTTTGTAAGTTCATCATATGCAATGATTAGCAAAAGTACAAGCAAGTAGTTTGCGGGTGCCTTCTTGCCGCGCAGTGCACTTACAGTGCTGAGATCCTGACCATTGTTCCTTCGAAGAAATCATCTGCTCACGACATTGAAAAAGAAGCCATATATGAAAAGTGTATCTTCTTTACCCTCTTTTTCACCCATCCCCTGCTGCCAGGACTTGTTTGTATGCACCCCTTAGTCTGGCCCCTCCCCCAGCGACCTGTCCGGCTTGCTTGAAGCTGCCAGGGCCCACGAAGTCCCCGCCGGCATAGCTCCTGGGATCGTAAGGACACACAAGCTCCCCCGCCACAACAAGGCTGATGCAATTGGAGGGATGACTAACTACACATAAACATCTGCATTTGCTCTTCCGGTTTCTATTCCCCTTCCCTACATCGCTTTTTTACGTACTTATTTTTTTCATTTATTCAATTGTTTATTTACTTATTTATTTATTTATCATTATTATCATTGTTATTAGCATTTATTATTTTTTATTTATTTATTTACTTTTTTGTTTTGTTTATTTGTCTAAAATCACTTAAGTGAATAGACATTAAACCAATGACCACCACACACACACACTCATCTTCATTCTTTTCCCCATCAGGTGGTGAAAATCTGCATTCTTTTCCTGAAATCTTCATTCTTTTCACCATAAGGTGGTAAAAATCTGGATTCTTTTCCCAAAATCTCTTTCTTTTATGCATCAGGTGGTTAAAAATCTCCATTCTTTACCCATCAGGTGGTAAAAAATCTCCATTTATTTCCCAAAATCTTCATTCTTTTCCCCATTAGGTGGTACCAAACAGGTTTGAACCTAGATCTTTCATTTGGAAGACCAGTTTCTTAACCACTCAACTGTCTTATCTGACATGTTCATGTTGAACATCATGTTCAACAAAGACCGCATTAATATAACCAGCTCCTCCCCTCCTCCTATGTGTGATGATACTCTTCATGCACACACAACACACACACACACACACACACATGCTATGGGCTCATTGGGAAGACTGGAACCACACAGTTGAGTCTCATCCACTTCACGGATGCATCAGTGAGGGTGTTGCTCAAATCTTCTGACCAGCACTGCAGGTGTCTGTATCTCTCAGGCCTAGTTGACACCAGGCTGTATTATGATAGTAAGTGTAGAGTATAGCCCTGCCATGCAGTCTCAGTCCAAGATGGAACTCCATAGCTTCATGATTATCGTCCTCATCAACACCATTGTCATCGCATTGTTTAAAAAAAAAACACCAAACAAACAGCAACAAAAAAACTGTGCCAGCTTCTGTGGCCATTGAAGTGGTGTAGAAAAATGGGACGGGGGGAGAAAAAGGTGAGCGCAAAGGTAACCTCCCTATGTGTGATGATACTCTTCATGCACACACAACACACACACACACACACACACACACACACACACACACACACACACACACACACACACACACACACACACACACACACACACACACACACACACACACATACACACACACACACACACACACACACACACACACACACACACACACACAAGCATAGTTGTAATTGGTACATATATCATATGTGTTTGTGAGTGTGTACCTCAAGTATAATCAGTGTTCGTGTGTGTGTTCATCAGTACAAGTACAGTGATCAGGGTACACGTCTGCTGCCCAAAGATATCGTGCAGCGAGCTAAAGTGCTGCAGAAAGCGCATGAGGTATTGTATCATTGGTTTTATTATTTGTTTGTATTTAGTCATCAGCATTGTTGTTATAGTCGTCATTTTTTTTATCAGCTTTTCTGTCATCGCTGCCATCACCACCACCGTCTTTTATTGTTCTTCCTCTTTATCCTCCTATTTCTTTCTCCTAACTCCTGTTGGGATGCCGGGGTCTCTTTCAGTATGAACAATATCCCCACCTTCTTGAAAGTCTGTGCTTGAAATTTCCTCTTTCCTGTCAATCTCTTTGTTTCTTTCTTTCTCCTTTGCTTTCTGTCATTTCTTCCTATCACTTTCTGCCTTGCTGGTCACTTGTTTGTGTTTCTCTGAAGATTGATAATTGGGTGCATAAATTAAGTGCATTTTTGGTTCTAGGGAAATGAGATATGCAGAAGCAATTTTGAGGTAATTTAGGCCTGTTTTTATATATTTTAGTGTCCTGAGTTATGTTTAAAGTTGTATTCAGGTCTATTTTTTTAAACCCTCTGTGTGATAAATTGGATGGAATGGTCAATGCCAGATGCATCTCCTTAGATTGCGTGCGCAAATGCATTGGATATGTGTACTTAATTTTCTTTTTCTTTTTTTTTTTCATGTTGAAGTATGGTGCATGTTTTGAAATGGTCATACTCATAGCTCATATGTGGTTCTACAGTCAGCTGGGCTTTAAACAAAAATTACAAGTGCACTTGGACAATTCTACCAGCACTTCACCTAAGTGTGACCCCCCTCCCTCCCTCCCCAGTGAGGATGCCGAGGACTCTTTCAGTATAACTAAGTATCCTCACCTTCTGGAAAATACTGTGCTAGAAATTTCCTCTTTTCTGTTACTCTGTTTCTGCCTTGCTCCTTTGCTTTCTGTCATTTCTTCCTATCATTTTCTGCCTTGCTGGTCCATTCACCTGTATGTGTTCTATAAAGCCTTACATACTTTCTCTTAGGATTGAGATAATTGGTACATATCTAATCAAATGCATTTTTGGCTGTATGGAAATGCGAGTTACAGAAGCAATTTAAGGAAATTTAGGTCGGCTTTTATGTATGGTTTAGTATCCTTAGTTATGTTTATATCTGTATTCTTGTTTGTTTTTTTGTTAAAATCCCTGCTGATAAATTGGCTGGAGCGGTCAACATCAGGTGCATATCTTTAGATTATGTGCGTGAATGCATTGATATGTGTACTTAATTTTCCTTTCTGGGAGTTTCTTTTTTTCCCTCCAGTGAGGTAGAGTGTACTTTTTGAAACGTTTATATCCCTGACACAGCTCTGTGCAGTTGGCTGGGCTTTAAACATAACAAAATAAAAAATAATAAAAATAACAATGCTAATGAAAATAACCCAAGTGTGCAAGCAATGACCAGTAGATTCCTTGAGTGCACTGGTAATGTCGAGATGGGGAAGGATACGGGAGCTATAAACTCTAACACTACCAGAAGGAATGGAGCATTCAGACAGACAGTTAACAAGCCCCTGTGTATGTTACCAATTGGAATTAAACTCGAGACCTGAGGTCTTGATCCCATTACTCTATCAAAGGAGCCAGTTCTCCCGTGAATTTTTTTTTTTTTTAAGGATCATCGCACCCAGGGAGGTTACCTTTGTGCTCACTTTTTTTTCCCAGTCCCATTTTCTACGTCAACTTAATGGCCACAGAAGCTGGCTCACTTTTTTTACAATGCGATGATGATGAAGTCGATGAGGATGATAATCATGATGCTATGGAGTTCCATGTAGGATTGAGACTGCGATGACAGGGCTGTATACTGCGCTTATATCATAATATATCCTGGCGTCAACCAGGCCTGAGAGATACAGACACCTGCAGTGCTGGTCAGAAGATTTGAGCAACACCCTCAATGACGCATCCATGAAGTGGATGAGACTCGACTGTGTGGTCCCAGTCTTCTCAATGAGCCCATAGCAGCCCAACTCTGGGTAGGAGCCGGTTAGAGCCGAAAAATCCCACAAAGCTGTCCTATGAATTGATAATGATAAGGATTAACCACAACAATGATGATGGTACTAATGCTGTGACTACAACAATTATCATTAACATAACACTCTGACTTCAACAATTACCGCTAACGTGAATAGTAATAACAAACGTTAAATTTTGGCAGTTGCGTGAGAGTTATATATTACTTATTAATGTTATGTATGTTATACACAACGAAAAAAAAAAAACAACCCACCTCATACAATCACAACAAGAACAAAAACAATAATGTAATGATTGTGAGACTACTTTAGTGCTTATGATGATGGTGATGGCAAAACTGATGGTGGTTATGTTAATTACAATATATACGATTTAAATATAATAAATTTATGATGACGATGCAATAATGATGAGATAACAACAGTGATAATAATGGTGAAGTTGATATTAATGATAATGATGACAACGATGATGATAATGATGATGGTGTAATGATGATAATGATGATTATGTGTGTAGTGGTGGGTGGTGGTGGTATGATGGTGATGAGATGATGATGATGATGATAAATGATAAATGATAAATGATAATAATAACAGTTATCTGCCATCAGGCACAGAACCTGTTCAAAGCACTCTTGGAGGGATCGTTGATTACCTGTATTTTCCAAGCCCGAAGATATTGACCAGGTCAGTGTTTGTGTGTGCAGGTGTGTGTCTGTGTATGAGTGTGACTATGTGTCTGTCTTGTGTCAGTTGTCATAGTTGTCTGTGTATGAGTGTGACTGTGTGTCTGTCTTGTGTCAAGTTGTCTGTGTATGAGTGTGACTGTGTGTCTGTCTTGTGTCAAGTTGTCAGTAGTTGTCTGTGTATGAGTGTGACTATGTGTCTGTCTTGTGTCAAGTTGTCAAGTAGTTGTCTGTGTTTGAGTGTGACTATGTGTCTGTCTTGTGTCAAGTTGTCAGTAGTTGTCTGTGTATGAGTGTGACTATGTGTCTGTCTTGTGTCAAGTTGTCATTGTCTTGTATGAGTGTGACTATGTGTCTGTCTTGTGTCAAGTTGTCAGTTTGTCTTGTATGAGTGTGACTATGTGTCTGTCTTGTGTCAGTTGTCAGTAGTTGTCTGTGTATGGTGTGACTGTGTGTCTGTCTTGTGTCAAGTTGTCAGTAGTTGTCTGTGTATGAGTGTGACTGTGTGTCTGTCTTGTGTCAAGTTGTCTGTGTATGAATGTGACTGTGTGTCTGTTTGTGTCAGTTGTCTGTGTATGAGTGTGACTGTGTGTCTGTCTTGTGTCAAGTTGTCAGTAGTGTCGTGTATGAGTGTGACTGTGTGTCTGTCTTGTGTCAAGTTGTCTGTGTATGAGTGTGACTGTGTGACTGTCTTGTGTCAAGTTGTCAGTGTATGAGTGTGACTGTGTGTCTGTCTTGTGTCAAGTTGTCTGTGTATGAGTGTGACTGTGTGTCTGTCTTGTGTCAAGTTGTCTGTGTATGAGTGTGACTGTGTGTCTGTCTTGTGTCAAGTTGTCTGTGTATGAGTGTGACTGTGTGTCTGTCTTCTTGTGTCAAGTTGTCAGTGTATGAGTGTGACTGTGTGTCTGTCTTGTGTCAAGTTGTCTGTGTTGTCTGTGTAAGTGTGTGATGTGTGCTGTCTGTCTTGTGTCAAGTTGTCTGTATGAGTGTGACTGTGTGTCTGTCTTGTGTCAAGTTGTCTGTGTATGAGTGTGACTGTGTGTCTGTCTTGTGTCAAGTTGTCTGTGTATGAGTGTGACTGTGTGTCTGTCTTGTGTCAAGTTGTCTGTGTATGAGTGTGACTGTGTGTCTGTCTGTCTTGTGTCAAGTTGTCTGTGTATGAGTGTGACTGTGTGTCTGTCTTGTGTCAAGTTGTCTGTGTATGAGTGTGACTGTGTGTCTGTCTTGTGTCAAGTTGTCTGTGTATGAGTGTGACTGTCGTGTCTGTCTGTGTCAAGTGTCAAGTTGTCTGTATGAGTGTGACTGTTGTCTGTCTTGTGTCAAGTTGTCAGTAGTTGTCTGTGTATGAGTGTGACTGTGTGACTGTCTTGTGTCAAGTCTGTCGTGTATGAGTGTGACTGTGTGTCTGTCTTGTGTCAAGTTGTCTGTGTATGAGTGTGACTGTGTGTCTGTCTTGTGTCAAGTTGTCTGTGTATGAGTGTGACTGTGTGTCTGTCTTGTGTCAAGTTGTCTGTGTATGAGTGTGACTGTGTGTCTGTCTGTCTTGTGTCAAGTTGTCTGTGTATGAGTGTGACTGTGTGTCTGTCTTGTGTCAAGTTGTCTGTGTATGAGTGTGACTGTGTGTCTGTCTTGTGTCAAGTTTGTCAGTGTATGAGTGTGACTGTGTGTCTGTCTTGTGTCAAGTTGTCAGTAGTTGTCTGTGTATGAGTGTGACTGTGTGTCTGTCTTGTGTCAAGTTGTCTGTGTATGAGTGTGACTGTGTGTCTGTCTTGTGTCAAGTTGTCTGTGTATGAGTGTGACTGTGTGTCTGTCTGTGTCAGTGTCAGTAGTTGTCTGTGTATGAGTGTGACTATGTGTCTGTCTTGTGCCAAGTTGTCAGTGTATGAGTGTGACTGTGTGTCTGTCTTGTGTCAAGTTGTCTGTGTATGAGTGTGACTGTGTGTCTGTCTTGTGTCAAGTTGTCAGTGTATGAGTGTGACTGTGTGTCTGTCTGTCTTGTGTCAAGTTGTCTGTGTATGAGTGTGACTGTGTGTCTGTCTGTCTTGTGTCAAGTTGTCTGTGTATGAGTGTGACTGTGTGTCTGTCTTGTGTCAAGTTGTCAGTGTATGAGTGTGACTGTGTGTCTGTCTTGTGTCAAGTTGTCAGTAGTTGTCTGTATGAGTGTGACTGTCTGTCTGTCTTGTGTCAAGTTTCAGTAGTTGTCTGTGTATGAGTGTGACTGTGTGACTGTCTTGTGTCAAGCTGTCAGTGTATGAGTGTGACTGTGTGTCTGTCTTGTGTCAAGTTGTCTGTGTATGAGTGTGACTGTGTGTCTGTCTTGTGTCAAGTTGTCTGTGTATGAGTGTGACTGTGTGTCTGTCTTGTGTCAAGTTGTCAGTAGTTGTCTGTGTATGAGTGTGACTGTCTGTCTGTCTTGTGTCAAGTTGTCTGTGTATGAATGTGACTGTGTGTCTGTCTTGTGTCAAGTTGTCTGTGTATGAGTGTGACTGTGTGTCTGTCTTGTGTCAAGTTGTCTGTGTATGAGTGTGACTGTGTGTCTGTCTTGTGTCAAGTTGTCAGTAGTTGTCTGTGTATGAGTGTGACTCTGTGTCTGTCTTGTGCCAAGTTGTCAGTGTATGAGTGTGACTGTGTGTCTGTCTTGTGTCAAGTTGTCAGTGTATGAGTGTGACTGTGTGTCTGTCTTGTGCCAAATTGTCTGTGTATGAGTGTGACTGTGTGTCTGTCTTGTGTCAAGTTGTCTGTGTATGAGTGTGACTGTGTGTCTGTCTTGTGTCAAGTTGTCAGTGTATGAGTGTGACTGTGTGTCTGTCTTGTGTCAAGTTGTCTGTGTATGAGTGTGACTGTGTGTCTGTCTGTCTTGTGTCAAGTTGTCAGTGTATGAGTGTGACTGTGTGTCTGTCTTGTGTCAAGTTGTCTGTGTATTAGTGTGACTGTGTGTCTGTCTTGTGTCAAGTTGTCTGTGTATGAGTGTGACTGTGTGTCTGTCTGTCTTGTGTCAAGTTGTCAGTGTATGAGTGTGACTGTGTGTCTGTCTTGTGTCAAGTTGTCTGTGTATGAGTGTAACTGTGTGTCTGTCTTGTGTCAAGTTGTCTGTGTATGAGTGTGACTGTGTGTCTGTCTGTCTTGTGTCGAGTTCTGAGCGATTGTGATTGTGACTCCACTGTGGTTTTTCTCTTTCTTTCTGTCTGTCCTGTTCTTGTGTGTTATGTCCGTTTTTGTGAGCGTCACTCTGTACTATGATTGTTATTTCTTTCTGTCTGTCCTCTCTCTCTCTGTGTGTGTGTGTGTGTGTGTGTGTGTGTGTGTGTGTGTGTGTGTGCTTGTGTATATATATATATATGTGTGTGTGTGTGTGTGTGTGTGTGTGTGTGTGCTTGTGTATATGTGTCGTGTGTGTGTGTGTGTGACTGTGCTTGTGTATGTGTGTGTGTGTGTGTGTGTGTGTCACTGTGCATGTGTATGTGTGTGTGTGTGTGGCTGTTTTGTGTGTGTGTGGTGCATGCGCACATGCTGCGTGTGTGTGTGTGGTGTGTGCGTGCATGCTTGTGTGTGTATAAATTTGTGTGCAAAATGTGCATCGTTGATTCACTTTCACATGACTGACATTTTTCCAGGAATTGCTTGTCAGCAGAAAGAAGACAGCCAGAGAAGAACTTCAACATTGGGAGAGTTACCTCAAGGTTGGATGCTTTTTGGTTTCTTCTTTACTTTCTTTCATTTTTTTCTTTCTTTCTTTCTTTCTTTCTTTCTTTCTTTCTGTCTGTCTTTTTCTTTCATTCTTTCTTTCTTTCTCTCTGTCTTTCTTGCTGTCTTTCTTTTTGTCTTTCTTTTCTTTCTTTCTGTTTGTCTTTCTGTCTGTCTGTCTTTCTTTTTTCTTTCTTTCTTTCTTTCATTATCTCTGTCTGTCTTTCTGTCTTTCTTTTTGTCTTTCTTTCATTCTTTCATTCTTTCCTTCGTTTTTACTTTTTGTCTGTCTTTCTTTCTTTCTCTCTTTCATTCTTTCTTTCTGTCTTTCATTTTTTTCTTTCTTTCTTACTTTCGTTCTTTCTTTTTTTCTTTCTATCTGTCATTCCTTCATTTCTCTTTTCTTTCTCTATTTCTTTCATTATCACTGTCTGTCTGTCTTTCTTTTTTCTTTCTTTCTTTCTTTCTTTTGGTTTTTCTTTCTTTCGTTCGTTCTTTTCTTCTTTCTGTCTATTTGTCTTTCTTTTCTCTTTTCTTTCTTTTTTTCATTCTCTTTCTTTTCTCTTTTTCTTTCTGTCTTTCGTTCTTTCTTTCTTTCTGTCTTTTTTCCTATTTTTGATATGTTTATATTGTGGTGCATAGTAGCAAGGACTAGCTGTAAGACAGGTCAAGTGGGATCTAATGGTATTATCCTTGTTATAAAGTGTTCTGAAAGTCTGTCTGTCTGTCTTTCTGTCTCTCTCTCTGTCTCTCTCTCTCTTGTCTTTCTGTGTCTTTTTAATGTGTGTGTGTGTGTGTGTGTGTGTGTGTGTGTGTGTGTGTGTGTGTGTGTGTATGTGTGTGTGTGTGTTAGTGTGTGTGTGTGTGTGTGTGTGTGTGTGTGTGTGTGTGTGTGTGTGCTTTATGTGTTGTGTTTGTGTGTATGTGCGTGTGTGTGCATGTGTGTGTTTGTGTGGATGTGTGTGTGTGATTGGTCATTCAGTAATAGTTTATCTGTTATTCGTTCATTCATTTATTTACTCATCTAATCTTTAATTCATTTATTATTTCTCATTTCCATTCTTTATTGTGTTAAGTATATTGACTTGCTGAGTAATTAATAGAATAATTCGTAGGTTGATTATATTTTTCACAAAGAAACACCTTACACAGTAAAAAATACTCATTTTTTTTATTACTTCTTCCTGTCATATATTGCTTAATTAATGAAACAATTCAACCATCCACTCGCAGGGGAATCACATTGTAATATATAATTGTATATAATATGCTCTCTATAATTTTCCACTGCTTTTATTCTTTCTCCCCATTTATAGCCATGCGTGTGTGTGTGTGTGTGTGTGTGTGTGTGTGTGTGTGTGTGTGTGTGTGTGTGTGTGTGTGTGTAGTGTGTGTGTGTGTGTGCGTGCGTGCATGTGTGTCTGTTCAGCGCTTAGATTTGATTTTATCAAGATTTTGCGCTATATAGATATTGTAATTATTATTATTATTATTTATTATTACCATCCATGTCCATCCATCCATCCTCTGTCATTTTCCAGGACGGAGGACCTTACATAGCAGGGAAAGAATTCAGCATGGCAGACATCTTGATCTTTCCCATCATGGCTTTTGCCATTCGGGGCAAACTGAACATGAAGCCCTTCCCAGCACTTAACAGCTATTACGAGAAACTTCTGGAGAGACCGTCAGTCAAGGCGACATGGCCCCCTCACTGGAAAGAGGGCCGGGCAGCACAACTTCGGTGTCTTATAATGATTTTACTGGTGTAAAGCATGGCAAGGTGGTCGTGAAAATAGGATGGGATTCTGCAGGTTACAGAAATGGATGCTTTGAAATTTTGAATAATGATTGTTCGGTTTTTGCTGTTGGCTGATAATTTGACTGGTGTGTAAGGAATGGCAGGGTTGTTGTGAAAATAGGAATGGAATTCTGCGGGTTTACAAAAAGGATGCTTTGAATTTTTGAATAATGAATGTTTGGTTGGTGGATTTACGATTTGGGCAACACTTGTAGTTCATGTAGATGAATTTTGGTAACTTGCTTGCTGGTCAACAACATTTTGCAGTCCACAAACAATTTTACTGTTATGTAATGAGTGGCAGGTTGGTTGTGAAAAAAGGAATTATGCAGGTTCACAGAAAGGATGCTTTGAATTTTTGAATGATGAATGGTGCATTTAGCTTTGGGTAACACTTGTACTTCATTAGGAAGAGTTTTGGTAATTTGCTTGCTGGTCAACAACATTTTGCAGTTGGCTAGTAATTTGACTGGCGTGTAAGGCATGGCAGTTTGGTAGTGAAAATAGGAATTCTGTAGGTTCACAAAAAAAGGATGCTTTGAATTTTTGAATAATGAATGTTGCATTTAGGTTTGGGTAACACTTGTAGTTCATTAAGAAGAGTTTTGATAACTTGCTGAATCTAAAACAAGTGTGACTGCCCGCGTTCAAGCAAACAGGAACCAGAAAAAAACATGAAAAAAGAATAAGAATGCATATTAATACAACAAGACAGACAGGAGCAAATTTTCAGCCAACTGGCCTATGTCAAGCATAAGATCACAAACAAACAAACACCAGATACAAAAATTACGAGAAAAAGACTGACAATCCCCGGCTGCTCTGTCTAACGTGAGAAAAGGAATAAACTAACTAAAATGACGCTTGACAAAGGCCAGCTGGCCGAAAATTTGCGTCTGTTGTGTCTTGTTTTATTAAATTCGTGTTCTTATTCTTTTTTTGTGTTTTTTCCTGTTTGCTTGCTGAAGTTTACTTATTTACTGCTTATTATGCCTATAGTGTGTCAGGCAGCAATGAAGGTTCTCCACGGTTGTCTGTTCTGGGCTGGCCTCTGTGTGTTAAGTGTAGCTGTCCACTTATGATTTGAAAAATCAGACCTGTACGCGTGAACAATCAGAGCTGTATGATGGCAAAAGGTTACTTTATCATTATGCCACAGGTAGTTTTTGCATATTTCAACATTAGGCAGTCTGATAATGGATGGTTGTGAAATTGTTCTTTTTAAGGAGGACAGGTTTATGCTTTTGTCATTGATGGTGGTGGTGTGTGGTGTTGGTAGTACTGTTAAATCTTTCACTCCCGCACCCTATCCACCGGCTGCAAAAACTTAACTCTTTGAACTCCTTCACCCCATCCACCAGCTTCCTGCAGGAATGTGGTGGATAGGGTGAGGGAGTCAAATGGTTACTTTTTTGCATTGTTCACATTGATGGTGATGCAGGCTGCTGGTGGATAGGGTGAGGGAGTCAAAGGGTTATCTTACCTTCAAAGTGAACAGTTTGATGATAAATGGGTGTTGAACCATTCTTTCAGAACAGTTTTTTTATGTTTTGTTGTTGGTGCTATTGTCGTTTTGTCATAAATTTCACTTTTCAGACAAACAGTTTGGTGGGAAATGGCAGTTGAAGTTTCTTTTAGAAGAGTTCTGTTTTATATTTTTGTTGTTAATGTGGCAAATTTTACTCTTCAAACATACAAGTTTAATGACTTTTTTTTTGTGAGAAAGCTTTTGGAAAGAGTTTTGTTCATTTTGTAATTTGTTTTAGCAAACACGTGGGTGAGGTTTACCTCTTTGTAATATGAACTGGTTTTTTTTTAGCAAACATTCCAGAGTGTAATAACTGTCTTGTGATTTATATTTGTTATTTTTTATTGTTATATTTTTGTTTAGGTCATCGCACTTGAAAAGGCTTCCTTTGTGTTCAGTTTATTTTTTTGTCCCAATTTTCTTGCGGTTAAATAGTCAAAGAAGCTGGCACAGTTTTCACAGTTTTTGTGAGAATTTATTGATTGATATTTGGCTTGTGTTTCTATGCATTTATTATCGTTCTTGATTTTGGTACACATTTTTGTGTTAATTTTCATTGTGTACGAATTTTTAAAATGGTGCTTAGTCATATATATATATATGATCTATCTGTGTTCGTGGATGTGTCTTGGTTTTTTTGAAAATATTTTTTCTGCCTCATATTTTGCACGGCTCCCACACCACTCATTTCAGCTTTCTCACACACACCTCCAAAACCTATTTTAAAAAAAATTAACCCTTTGACTCCCACACCCTATCCACCAACTGCAAAAAGTTAACCCTTTGATTCCCTCACCCCGTCCACCAGCTTTCTGCAGGAAGCTGGTGGATAGGGTGAGGGAATCAAAGGGTTAAGTTTTTGCTTTGCTAGCATGGTTGGCAATGCATGATGCTGGTGGACAGGGTGCAAGAGTCAAAAGGGTTAAATCACCAAGACAACAGTGCATGAAGGGTCACAGAATCTGGAACCATTTTTCAACAATGCTATGAAGATGAGAATGGCAGTGATTAGTGGTGATGTTATGGAGTTGCAGCATTTGGATTGAGACTACATGACATTGCTGTACTCTACGCTTGGAACCATTTTACGACATTGCTATGAAGATGAGAATGGCAATGATAGTGGTGATGTTATGGAGTTGCAGCATTTTGGATTGAGACTACAAGACATTGCTGTATTCTACGCTTGGAACCATTTTACAACATTGCTATGAAGATGAGAATGGCAATAATAGTGGTGATGTTATGGAGTTGCAGCATTTTGGATTGAGACTACAAGACATTGCTGTATTCTACGCTTGGAACCATTTTACAACATTGCCATGAAGATGAGAATGGCAATAATAGTGGTGATGTTATGGGAGTTGCAGCATTTTGGATTGAGACTACAAGACATGGCTGTACTGTACGCTTACTTTCATAATCTTATCTTGACATCAACCAGGTCCAAGAGACACAGACAATTGTAATGCTTGTCAGAAAATTAGATCGACGCCCTTCAGTTATGCATCTGTAAGTTTCAGTTTCAGTTTCAGATTCTCAAGATGACGTCTGCGTGCTCGGTATGAATTCCATATGCAATATCGTCACCGGTGCCATGTGGTGGAGAAGAAGTAAAGTGGATGAGACTTGACAATATGTGGTTCCAGTTTTCCTAACAAGCCCGTAGAAGTACAATGTTAGTTAATGAATATGGCTGCAAAAATAGTTGTTGTATTAACGTTTAGCCCATAACACGTACGACTCGTTGTAGATGGTGGAGGCCAAAAAAATACCACAGTGACTTTTTTTTTTTTTGATTGTTGGGAGTTTGAACTCGAACCCTACCAGTCAGTAGTCCATTGTGTTTACCACTTAATCATGTTGACTGGTATTCTGAACCACTCTCAAGAAACAGCTGCGGATTGGTGAGGACAAACTGTCAGCTGCTGCAGCAGAAAAGCGAGTCCGCAGGAAAGGGATGACAGCCAACAGACCAGCATCAGCATACACATGCGACCGCTGCGACAGAGACTGCCTCTCTCGCCTTGGTCTCTACAGTCACAGGCAACGCTGCTTGGACCAAGCAGACAGCCCATCTAGACATTAGAACGGATGTACTTTGTCCATGGTCAGCCATGACCGAGGGAGGCCTACTACTGGTATTTTGAGTTGGGAATTTGTTCAAAAAGGATCCATTGCACTCAGACAGTTCCATATGCGCTCCATCCAAATCTGCCGGCAGTTATCTGGCAGACTCCCTGAGCCTGTGCAAAACCCTGTGAGGTCTTGATATGGTGGGAGGGGGGGGGGGGGGGAGGGGGAAAGGGGGGGAGGGACCTTTCAAACACCAAGCTGACACCACCAGGATGGTTGGAACATTAAAAGACTGGGCAGCCTGCAGGTCAGTATTTAATGTTGCAGATTGGGATCAAAGTTGAAAGATCGGACCTTGAGTCCTTGATTCCATCAAAAAAACACCACCTGGCCTGCAAGAACCCCCCCCCCCCCAAAAAAAAAAAAAAAAAAAGAGAAAAGAGAAAGAAAAAACCCACCTTGGTCTGCCTAAGGTTTGGACCTACAACCGTTTGATCATGACCATGGCACATTCCTTCCTATAATTTTCTACCTTGCTGGTTCATTCACCTGTACATGTTCAGTACAGTCTTATGTACTTTTTCTCAGGATTGATAATTGGATTACCAATAATATATTCAGGGCTTAAAACGTTCCGCGTCTGGGCGGAATTCCGCGATTTCGGTTTGTCAACAACAACAAAAAAACAACCCCCCAAAAAACTCCCCAAAACCCCCCAAAAAAACTAAAGGAGCAAGGCATCCGTGATCGGCTTGCAAGCGTTCTTAGCAACGGCGCACAAGTTATGGCCCCTGATTTTTCTTGGAAGAAGTTTCCGGTCGCACTTCTTGGAAAAAACAAAATGGCGTAGCGCGCAGACATTGTTAAAGTGGGTCAGACTGTTCGTTTTATTATGTTTTTAAGCCCTTCTCCCCTTTTCCCAAATATATCTTCCTGTAATAATTATGTGTGTACAGGAATTTTTATGCACTAAATATCTCTTGAAATTATGTCCAGAAAGCGCGAAATGGCATAGATTTACACTTGGTTTTTAAAAAATGTTCACAGGGGAACATCCCCTGGACCCCCCTAGTTTCAGTGGTTTTTTTCCTCCTCCTGTTTTAAGCCCAGTATATTAAGTGCATTTTGGGCTCTAAGGAGGTGAGATATGAGAAACAATTTCGGGTAATACTTTTTCTCAGGATTGATAATTGGACTATCAATAATATATTAAGTGCATTTTTGGCTCTAAGGAGGTGAGATATGCAGAAGCAATTTCAGGTAATTTAGGCCTGTTTTTATATATATTTTTTAGTGTCTTTAGATGTGTTTCAATTTGTATTCAGGTATGTTTTTTTAAATCCCTGGTGTGATAAATTGGACATGGTGGTCAACGCCAGGGGCGTATCCTTAGATCATGTGCGCGAATGCATTGTTATGTGAACATAATTTTCTGTTCCTTTTTTCCCCCCTGTTGAAGTATTGTGTGTGTATTGAAACGGTTATAGCCCTGATATGGCTCTACGCAGTTGGCTGGGCTTTAAAGAGCAATGAGAATGAAAGAAAAACTCATAACAACTGAGTTAATGGGCCATTTAATTTGTACTTTCAGGGCTTAAAACGTTCCGCATCTGGGCGAAATTCCGCGATTTCGGTTTGTCAACAACAACAACAACAACAACAACAACACAACAAAAAACACGAAAGGAGCAAGGCATCCGTGATCGGCTTGCAAGCGTTCATAGCAACGACACACAAGTTTTGGCCCCTGATTTGGCCCCGGACCCCCCTAGTTTCAGTGTTTTTTTTCCTCCTCCTGTTTTAAGCCCTGACTTCGAATGATGTATGAAATAAAGTTCGAGGCTCTTGGATATATATATCTACTTCGGTGTACATGTAATTTACATAGTTTCATATCATGTAAGTGTGTACTTTCTTAGACATTATCGTACTCTGTTTTGATGTATGTAGTTTTACATTATGGCTCCTAATTACACAAAAGTGAAAATTCTTAACAGTTATGGAGACGAGTAAAAAGAATATTGAACAGAATTGAATTTGTTTTGAGTTGGATTCAGTTTGATTGAATGTTGTGTTAGTTTGTGCATGCACAACTTTATGGATGCAAATTCTTTGATTTGAAAGAAAGGAGAATTGGGGAAGGGGGTGAAATTTTGATTCACATGAAGTGAAAGTCTGCCTGTCTTTCTTTTTGTGGGTCTGTGTGTGATAAATTGAAAGACAGAATGTAAGAATGTGAAATCACTAGTAGTAATGGTAATACCATTTGTGTAGTGAAGATGTCTATGTTAAAGCAAATATGTTGCACATTTTACGTAGTGTCCCCCTCCCCGGGCCCCCCCCCCCCCCCCCCCAAAAAAAAAGAATGGAGATTATCCTTGAGTTTGCAGTTGTTTATTGAAACAACTACAAAAACAACGCACACACATGCATGTGCATGTATATGCATATGTGTGCAATTTTTGTATGCACACACTCGCAGATTTTATAGAAACTGGAAACATACTGGAAATTATATGTATGTATGTATGTATGTATGTATGTATGTATGTATGTATGTATGTATGTATGTATGTATGTATGTATGTATCTACATGTATCTATCTGTCTATCTATATTGAGAGAGACAGACAGAGAGACAAAGAAAGCTGTATGTATGTGTGTGTGTGTCTTTCTCTCTCTGTCTCTCTCTCTGTCTCTCTGTCTCATTGTCTCTCTCTCTCTCTCTCTAAACACCAATGTCCCCTCCTCCAGTCTTCTTCGACTTTCGACGAAAAACTGTAAAATGTCAATAGAAAATAGATTATAATTTTATGACCATTGTTTTTGAGAAATTATAATAGGCACAATATTATTATAATTTACACATATCACGCCTAAACGAATATTATCCATCAAGGAATTTCACTTACTTTTTGTTAGACCTCAAGCTGGTGGATTGGGTGAGGAAATCAAAGGGTTAAGTTTTTGCTGTTGGTGGATAGGGTGACGGAGTCAAAGAGTTAAGTTATTGCAGTTGGTGGATAGGGTGCGGGAGTCAAAGGGTTAAGCTTCGTCCCGTGCCCTAGTTTATTCATATTTGTGTTCATATTCATATTCGTATTCATAGTCGTATTTATTTCTTTTGTCGCAGTAGATTTATCACTTGAAATTCGGGGTGCTCTCCCCATTGAGAGCTCGTCGCCGCAATGCAGCGCCACCCATTTATTATTTTTTTTACCAAGACTTGAGAAAGGCAAGAAGGCTAATTGGCCTTCAAGGGGTGTGACCTGGGAAATCGACCTATCTCTTCAATGTTTTATACCAGGGCAGTCGGGCGAATGCCATGTTCTTCATGATTTTCAACTGCTGTGGAATCTTAAGCGTGTACAGCTCAGAAGGCACATGGGTCCGACTTGTTTTTCGTCCCTTCCGAAGAGCTAAATGTTCAGTTCAATTTTCGGGTCAAACTGAGAACAAAACAAAACAAAACAAAACAAAAAAAAAAACCCCCCAAAAAACCCTTAAAAAAAAAAAAAAAAAAAAAGAAAAAACGAAAAAGTCGAGGCCACAACGGGGAACGAACCTTGGAACCTCGAGTTTAGTTATTGGTAGGCGAACGTCTGAGCCATTCTGAACCATGTCACTGGTGTTTAGGAGAGATGAGTGCCATGACAACGGTGCTGTCTGTATCTACTCGTAGTGCAACATTGTTAGTTGGTGAGTTTGGTGAGTGGACCGATTTGGACATCACACACTATTACTTCAAGCGCTTGTCCTCGGTGTTGGTACCTCATTCTGATTCCGTATGGCAGTATTTTGTATTCAATCACCACATATCACAATGGTGTCATCCAGTTCATCTTCTATTGCTTCTAGGCGTTCTAAATCGTTTGTGACGTATATGATCTTGGGTATACGTACACACTGATGAGCACGACGATATTTTGTGTGTGTGTGTGTGTGTGTGTGTTGTGTGGTGTTGTGTGTGTGTGTGTTGTGTATGAGTATGTTTTTGGTTTGTGTGTGTGTTGTGTGTGTGTTGTGTGTGTGTGTGTGTGTGTGTGTGTGTGTGTGTTTGTGTTGTGTGTTTGTGGTGTTGTGTTGTGTGTGGTGCGTGGGTGTTTGTGTGTGTGTGCGTGGGGTGTTTGTGTGTTGTGTATGTGTGTGAGAGAGAGAGACAGAGACAGAGGAGAGGAGAGAGGACAGGGGACGAGAGATGGAGAGACAGAGAGAGAGAAATAACATTAACGTCGTAATTAAACTGTCTTTGTAAGGCATTTATTGTGTGAGCGAGTACAACTGTGTGTATTAAACTAAACTTCACTTCGCTCCCAATTATGTCGGTGTTCAGAAATGTTTAGTATATTAGTTTTCAGGTTCACGTGTGTTGTGTGTGTGTGTGTGTGTGTGTGTGTGTGTGTGTGTGTGTGTGTGTGTGTGTGTGTGTTGTGTGTGTGTGTGTGTTGTGTGTGTGTGTGTGTTGTTGTGTGTGTGTTTGGTGTGTGTGTGTTTGTATGTGTATGTGTTGTGTGTGTTTGTGTGTGTGTGTGTGTGTTTGTATGTGTATGTTTGTGTGTGTTTTGTGTGTGTTGTGTGTTTGTATGTGTGTGTTTGTGTGTGTGTTGTGTGTGTGTGTGTTGTGTGTGTGTGTGTTTGTGTTTGTGTGTGTATGTGTGTGTTTGTGTGTGTGTGTGTGTTTGTATGTGTATGTTTGTGTGTGTTTGTGTGTGTGTGTGTGTTTGTATGTGTATGTTTGTGTGTGTTTGTGTGTGTTTATGTGTGTGTGTGTGTGTGTTGTGTGTGTGTGTGTGTGTGTGTGTGTGTGTGTGTGTATCCCCGTTACCATTCTCTATCGCCGAAGGGCATAGAAAAATCAGCAGCCACATGATCCACTCACCCATAAACCGCCTCATAATTTTGTCATATTGATTTCATATCACCTTTTCTTGAAAATAATACCGTAATAAAGAAAGGTAGCCCACACAGGTGGCTTGGTCAATCCGTCGCTCAATCTGTGGGGAAAAGGCATATGCAAGCATGTGTGTGTTTGTGTGTGTGTGTTTGTGTGTGTGTGTTTGTGTGTGTGTGTTTGTTTGTGTGTGTGTTCGTGTGTGTGTTTGTGTGTGTGTGTGTGTTTGTGTGTGTGTGTTTGTGTGTGTTTGTGTGTGTGTGTTTGTGTGTGTGTTTGTGTGTGTGTTTATGTGTGTGTGTTTGTGTGTGTGTGTTTGTGTGTGCATGTGTGTGTGTTAGTGTGTGTGAGTGTGTATGTATGTTTAGTGTGTGCTAGTGTGTGTTAGGATTAGTGTGTGTGTGTGTCTGTGTGTTAGTGTGTGTGTGTGTGTGTGTTTGTTAGTGTGTGTGTATGTGTATGTGTGTGTTAGTGTGTGTGTATGTGTGTTTGTTAGTGTGTGTGTGTGTGCGCGCGCACGCGCACTCACGCGCGTATCTTCAGGTGACATGACAAAACGTTCTCTGCAAAGATGACTACGTCTGAGTATCGATTCTTAAAGTAATTGATAACCAATCCAACCAGAATCACAGCAGCACCAAAAACACTCGCACATCACATTTATCCGAATAAATCAGAACCAATACAAAGCCGACACACTAGACGCATCACATCTGCCAATATGACAAGTAGGCATCATGATGGACAAAGACAAATCAAAAGCACTTAAGGGATACTGGGCTGTGTCCGACAGAGTTTTACTGGTCAAATTCGGAGGCAAACCTTTTGATATCAACATCATACAGGTGTATGCACCAACACCCGCAAGTACTCAGGAAGACATCGACAACTTCTACGAAGTTTTAGAGATGGCCAAGGTCCAATGTAAATCACAAGAAGTTACAGTCATAATGGGAGATTTTAATGCTAAAGTGGGACAGGATAGGGTGGAGGATATACATGTAGTTGGACCTCATGGCCTTGGTGCACAAAATGAAAGAGGGGGGAAGCTTGTAGAATGGGCACAGATAAATGAGTTCATAGTAGGAAACACCTGGTTTGAGCAGCCTAACAGAAGAAAATGGACTTGGATGAGTCCAGGAGATAATACCAAAAATCAAATTGACTACATCCTGATCAACAAAAGATTTAGAAATTGTTTACTGTCAGCAAAAACACTACCAGGCGCAGACTGCAACGGTGACCACAATCCTGTAGTGGGAAAAGGAAACAGACCAAAAGCAACATCAAACTAAACCTTGGACTCTTAAAGTCAGATGAAATGATACGTCAAAAATTTAATGTACATGTTCAAAACAAATTCAGTGCTCTGGAAGACGTTGGTGACAGTTAGGAACAATGGACAAAGTTGAGAAGTTCTTTAAATGAAGCTTGTGAAGAAATCCCTAAGGCAAATAGAAAAGCAAAAAAGAGTTGGATGACTAATGAAATGTTGGGCCTGATGGAGGAAAGGAGAAAGGCAAAGAGAAACGAGGAGATACACAGGAACATAAACAAAGAAATCAGGTATAAGTGCAATGAAGCTAAGGAAGCTTGGCTGAACACAAAATGCAAAGAGATAGAAGAACGACACAAAATGGATCCTCAGGGTATGTACAGACGAATTGAAGAAATTGTCCACAGGAAAAATACATGCACATCAACTGGTTGCTTAAAATCGAAAGATGGTACGCTTATCATGGAAAAAGACAAAATATTACACAGATGGGGAGAGTACATTAAAGACCTTTTTGAGGATGACAGAAACGAAGAACACATTATAAATAATAATAATAATAATAATTACAATATTTATATAGCGCAAAATCTTGATAAAATCAAATCTAAGCGCTGAAGCAGACACACACGCAAGCAAGCACGCACGCACGCACGCACACACACGCACGCACACACACATACACACACACACCCACACACCCACACACCCACACACACGCATGGCTATAAATGGGGAGAAAGAATAAAAGCAATAAAAGCAAGAATAAAAGCAATGGAAAATTATAGAGAACATAGCATATACAATTATATATTATAACCATGTGATTCCCCTCCGAGCGGAGACAGGCTGCAGAGGGGGGGGGGGGGGGGGGTTGAGTGAGGTTAGGATTTTATGCGGAGGAGAAAAGGTGAGTTTTGAGAGCGGACTTGAAGGAGACAAAAGTAGGTTGCTGACGGACTGAGAGAGGAAGTTTGTTCCAGGAGAGTGGACCAGAAACAGAGAAGGCTCGTGGACCATAGATATTGAGCTTAGTGCGTGGAAAGCGAAAAGTCAGAGGATCGGAGGCAGAGCGGAGGGTACGTGAGGGAACATAGATCTCAAGTAGGCTTGACAGGTAATCGGGGGCTGCGTTATTGAGGCTTTTGTAGCACATGGTGTCTAGTTTGTATTGTATGCGCTTTGATACAGGGAGCCAGTGAAATTGTGCCAGGAGAGGAGATATGTGGTCAGCTTTTTTCTTTTTGAGTACAAGGCGTACAGCATTGTTTTGAATGCGCTGTAGGATGTGAATGGTGGAGGCAGGAAGACCAGACAGGAGTGAATTGCAATAGTCAATGCGAGACATTATGAAGGAGAGAACGAGTTTTGCAGTTGTTTCGACAGAGAGATACTTCCTGATCAGCCTTATACGATGGAGATGATAGTAGCAAGATCTGGCAGTTTGAGAAACAAAGTTGTTTGAACTTTGAAGGACCACCCATAATGAAAGATGAAGTTAGAGCAGCACTGAAAAAGATGAAACCAGGAAAAGCCCCAGGACCAGACAACATTACTACAGAGATGATTGAAGCCCTGGAGGAATTTGGCATAGAAAAAATAACAGTCCTCGTAAATGAAATTTATGACACTGGAAAAATCCCCAAAGATATGTCAAAATCAATTTTTATTGCACTTCCAAAGAAGACAGGGGCTATAGAATGCGAACTCCATCGCACAATCAGTTTGATGAGTCATGTAACTAAAATCCTGTTAAGAATAATCATGATGAGGACAAGGAATAGAATCAAAAGAGAAATAGCAGAAGAACAGTGTGGATTTGTGGAGGGAAAAGGAACTATTAATGCCATATACATCCTAAGAACTATCATAGAGAGGTCAATTGAGATGAATAAGAATTTGTATTTATGCTTTGTTGACTATACCAAGGCTTTCGATCGGGTACGACATGAAGAATTGATCAACCAACTGGAGAGACTGGAAAAGATCTACGAATAATCAGGAATATGTACTGGGAACAAACAGCTGCAATGAGAATAGAAAACAATATAAGCTCTAACGAATAATCAGGAATATGTACTGGAAACAAACAGCTGCAATGAGAATAGAAAACAATATAAGCTCTTTTCAAAACATCAAAAGAGGATTCAGACAGGGTTGTGTTTTGTCATCAGATCTGTTTTCACTATATAGCGAAAACATCATGAGAAACCTAGAAGAAGACCCTGGATTAAAGGTTGGAGGGAAAATGATAAACAACATTCGGTACGCAGATGACACCGTGCTAATTGCAGAAAATGAAAGGGACCTACAAAACCTTGTGAATATACTAGAAACAGAAAGCAAAGGTAAGGGGTTGGAACTAAACAGCAGGAATACTGAAGTCATGGTGATCAGTAAAAAACATGAAATCCCCTCCTGCAAAATAACAGCAAATGGCACAACCTTGACACAGTTTATAAGTTCAAATACCTGGGAACGGTCATTTCATCAGATGGCAGATGCACATCGAAATAGCTGGCAGAATCGGCCAAGCCAAAACAGCATTCAAGAAGATGACAAGCATTCTTACCAACAAATGCCTATCAATTAACATCAGAAAGAGAGTCCTTGAATGTTATATAGAAGCAATACTGTTGTACGGATGCGAGGCGTGGACAGTCAGCAAGTAAAGCCAGAGCAGGATCGAGGCAGCCGAGATATGGTTTCTCAGAAGAATGTTGAGAGTTCCATGGACAGCAAAGAAAACAAACGAGACAGTCTTGATGGAGGCAGACACAAGTAGATCACTCGTAGGGAAGATTAGGAAAAGACAAGCAACATTTATAGGCCATTTTATGAGGAAGGGGGATTTGGAGCACCTGTCACGGCAGGAAAGCTGGAGGGAAAGAGAGCACCAGGTAGACCCAGGGAAAGAATGCTGGACGGACTTGCAGAGTGGCTGGGGATGAGGAGGGTGGGGGAGATGCTGGGGGCAAGGAGAGATAGAGATGGTTGGAAGTCCATGGTCGCCAACGCCATGCGGCAGGGCACCTGATGATGATGATGCCTACTCCTCTTTCATGTGAATTGCCACCAGAGTATATCACTGTGTAAAAAAAATAGATGAACTATAGCGTGTCAAATAATGCTATGATAAAAATAGATGAACTATAGCGTGTCAAATAATGCTATGATAAAAAATAGATGAACTAATGCTGTCAAATAATGCTATGATAAAAATAGATGAACTATAGGCAGTAAATGTCGTAAATAGATGCATGATAACAATAGATGAACTATAGCGTGTCAAATAATCCCCCCCCCCCCAAAAAAAAAAAAAAAAAAAAAAAAAAAAAAAAAAAAAAAAAAAAAAAAAAAAAATAGATGAACTATAGCGTGTTCAAATAATGCTATGATAAAAATAGATGAACTATAGCGTGTCAAATAATGCATGATAAAAATAGATGAACTATAGCGTGTCAAATAATGCTATGATAAAATAGATGACATACTGAAAAGACTGATAATAATAGATGCAATGATATAAAAATAGATGACTATACGTGTCAAATAATAGTAATAATGATAAAAATAGATGAACTATAGCGTGTCAAATAATGCTATGATAAAAATAGATGAACTATAGCGTGTCAAATAATGCTATGATAAAAATAGATGACTATAGGTGTCAAATAATGCTATGATAAAAATAGATGAACTATAGCGTGTCAATAATGCTATGATAAAAATAGATGAACTATAGCGTGTCAAATAATGCTATGATAAAATAGCGATGAACTATAGAGCGTGTCAAATAATGCTATGATAAAAATAGATGAACTATAGCGTGTCAAATAATGCTATGATAAAAATAGATGAACTATAGCGTGTCAAATAATGCTATGATAAAAATAGATGAACTATAGCGTGTCAAATAATGCTATGATAAAAATAGATGAACTATAGCGTGTCAAATAATGCTATGATAAAATAGATGAACTATGCGTGTCAAATAATGCTATGATAAAATAGATGAATAGCGTGTCAAATAATGCTATGATAAAAATAGATGAAACTAATATAGCGTGTCAAATAATGCTATGATAAAATAAGCTAGATAATAGATGAACTATAGCGTGTCAAATAATGCTATGATAAAAATAGATGAACATAGCGTGTCAAATAATGCTATGATAAAATAGATGAACTATAGCGTGTCAAATAATGCATGATGATAACAAAATAATGCTATGATAAAAATAGATGAACTATAGCGTGTCAAATAATGCTATTGATAAAAATAGATGCATGACAAAATAGATAACTATAGCGGTTCAAAATAATGCTATGATAAAAATAGATGCTATGATAAAATAGATGAAACTATAGCGTGTCAAATAATGCTATGATAAAAATAGATGATACAAAATAACTAGCGTGTCAAATAATGCTAATGATTAAAAATAGATGAACTATAGCGTGTCAAATAATGCTATGATAAAAATAGATGAACTATAGGTGTCAAATAATCATGATAACAATAGATGAACTATAGCGTGTCAAATAATGCTATGATAAAAATAGATGAACTATAGCGTGTCAAATAATGCTATGATAAAAATAGATGAACTATAGCGTGTCAAATAATGCTATGATAAAAATAGATGAACTATAGCGTGTCAAATAATGCTATGATAAAATAAATAGATAACTATAGCGTGTCAAATAATGCTATGATAAAATAGATGAACTATAGCGTGTCAAATAATGCTATGATAAAAATATGATGAACTAATAAAGCGTGTCAAATAATGCTATGATAAAATAGATGAACTATAGCGTGTCAAATAATGCTATGATAAAATAGATGAACATAGGGTCAAAATTATGATAAAATAGATATGATAAATTAACTATAGCGTGTCAAATAATGCATGATAAAAATAATGCTATGATAAAATAGATGAACTATAGGTGTCAAATAATGCTATGATAAAAATAGATGAACATAGCGTGTCAAATAATGCTATGATAAAAATAGATGAACTAATAGCGTGTCAAATAATGCTATGATAAAATAGATGAACTATAGCGTGTCAAATAATGCTATGATAAAAATAGATGAACTATAGCGTGTCAAATAATGCTATGATAAAATAGATGAACTATAGAGTGTCAAATAATGCTAGATAAAGATAAAATAGTGTCATAATGATATAAAATAGATGAACTATAGCGTGTCAAATAATGCTATGATAAAAATAGATGAACTATAGCGTGTCAAATAATGCTATGATAAAAATAGATGAACTATAGCGTGTCAAATAATGCTATGATAAAAATAGATGAACTATAGCGTGTCCAAATAATGCTATGATAAAAATAAGATGAACTATAGCGTGTCAAATAATGCTATGATAAAATAGATGAACTATAGCGTGTCAAATAATGCTATGATAAAAATAATGAACTATAGCGTGTCAAAATGCTATGATAAAAATAGATGAACTATAGCGTGTCAAATAATGCTATGATAAAAATAGATGCATATGAAAAAAGTAGATGAAACTATAACTTGTTCAAATAATGCTATGATAAAATAGATGAACTATAGCGTGTCAAATAATGCTATGATAAAATAGATGAACTATAGCGTGTCAAATAATGCTATGATAACAATAGATGAACTATAGCGTGTCAAATAATAATGTGAAAATAGATGAACTATACGTGTCAAATATGCTATGATAAAAATAGATGAACTATAGCGTGTCAAATAATGCTATGATAAAAATAGATGAACTATAGCGTGTCAAATAATGCTATGATAAAAATAGATGAACTATAGCGTGTCAAATAATGCTAAAAATAGATGCTATGATAAAAATAGATGAACTATAGCGTGTCAAATAATGCTATGATAAAAATAGATGAACTATAGCGTGTCAAATAATGCTATGATAAAATAGATGAAACTATAGCGTGTCAAATAATGCTATGATAAAATAGATGAACTATAGCGTGTCAAATAATGCATGATAACAATAGATGAACTATAGCGTGTCAAATAATGCTAATGATAAAATAGATGAACTATAGCGTGTCAAATAATGCTATGATAAAAATAGATGAAACTTATAGCGTGCTGAAAAATAATGCTATGTTAACAAATAATGCTATGATAAAAATAGATGAACTATAGCGTGTCAAATAATGCTATGATAAAAATAGATGAACTATAGCGTGTCAAATAATGCTATGATAACAATAGATGAACTATAGCGTGTCAAATAATGCTATGATAAAAATAGATGAACTATACGTGTCAAATAATGCATGATAAAACTATAGGTGTCAAATAATGTATGATAAAATAGATGCTATGATAAAAATAGATGAAACTATAGCGTGTCAAATAATGCTATGATAAAAATAGATGACTATAGACTGTCAAAATGTAGATAAAAAACTATAGCGTGTCAAATAATGCTGTGATAAAATAGATGCTATGATAAAAATAGATGAAACTATAGCGTGTCAAATAATGCTATGATAAAAATAGATGCTATGACCAAAATAGATAAACTATAGCGTGTCAAATAATGCTATGATAAAAATAGATGCTATGACCAAAATAGATAACTATAGCGTGTCAAATAATGCTTGATAAAATAGATGCTATGACCAAAATAGATAAACTATAGCGTGTCAAATAATGCTATGATAAAAATAGATGCTATGACCAAAATAGATAAACTATAGCGTGTCAAATAATGCTATGATAAAAATAGATGCTATGACCAAAATAGATAAACTATAGCGTGTCAAATAATGCTAGTGATAGAAATAGATGAACGGTGGCAGGCAACGTTGTAGAAGTAACACAAATAAAGTCTGATAGGACATTCCTCTCCCACAGTCTGCTCAATCAGTCCACCGTAAGCTGAACTCTAGGTATCAGCTGATCAGGGATAAAAAAAATCCCTAAAAATCCCAGGAATCATGACCTGAATGCGGCCTGACCCCCTTAGAGTGTCAGGAGCTAAGGGCCGAAAAAGTTGCTTGAGGGTGTTTCTCCTTTGAGGATCTTCTGCGTCTGGCTCTCCCCAGATGTCTTACTACCACCGCCACCACTACTACTACCATTATTTATATATATATATAATGTATATGTATATACATATATGTATGTATGTGTATATATTATACATACACACATCCATCCATCCATTCATACACACACACATAATATATATACATATAATATATATATATATATATATATATATAATACATGTATGTATATATGTATGTATGTATGTATGTATGTATGATGGATGTATGGTATGTATGTATGTATGTATGTATGTATGTATATGTATGTATGTATATATGTATGTGTATAAATTTGACTAATCGGTTTTCAAACCCACAACTCCCTGTCAGCAGTTTGTTGGGCCAGCCACCTCGCCATGTTGATCGGTATAATTCAAACTGTTGTTGTCAAGATATCTCTCGATGATTTATGATATGTCTTCATGAAATGTCTCATCTACTATTAAATATTTTGTTGGTGTGAAATCTCTCATGACTCTGGTCCTCGTTCTCATGGAATCTGTCATTAGCTTGTCTAGTTATTTGTTTGGAGCTCGACTGCCTGCATGCTGAGGGATCTGCTCACTCTTTTTCACTTCAAGTCACAATTAAAAACTTACCTGCCCAATCTGGCCTTCCATTCTTGATGACGTGGCTGCCTCTCCACCACGAGTATGTTCACTTCTTATGGCTAATCCTGCGGCGTTATGTCATCATTATGTGTGTATGTGTTCATGACAATACGTATCATCCATGCTTGTAGTCACACGTAGCATCACAGATCGTTCTTCAGCGCCATGAATGTCCATTGAAATCAAGCAGGGCCAAACCATTCAGCGTCAAACATGAGCGACATTGGCGGAAACTCGCCTGATTGTGTCAACTGACCAAATATTTAGCCCAACCTGGTCAATAGAATGTTTGAGGCCTAAACCTATGTCCATGATGACAAATCACCAACTCAGTAACATAGATGACAAAATCACCAACTCAAATTCTTTCAAGTGAAACATTTCATACTGAGTGTCCAGATATGGACGCAAGCACTAAAATTATCCTTCTAAACAATGTTCTACTCAAAACGCCACCCTGATAAATTCAGTGATTTCTTCAGGAAAAAAAGAGAAACTATGACAAACAAGAATAACATCAGTTCTAACTCTGAGTCTTCTCGCTGGCACTTTCTACTGGTATCCCATTTTAATCATTTTAATCAATCAGTCTACATCAGTACAAAAGTTGTCCTGCAATGCTGATACAATTCCGGCAGTCATTCACCCAATCCCTGCGTCTTTTCTTTTTGAATGATTGAAGAAATTTCTCCAATCTGACTGAATCACGACATTCTAAAATACAGTCTTGTGCCAAAGCTTAAAGCAGGTCCTGGTTAATCGCCGTGTTCGAGAAGTCCAATTACGATCGTTATCATTAAAAAATAATTGTTTTCTATCTTCCATTTTAGTCCAAAGTTCTCGAGGGTGTCGTCTTCTCACACTTGATGAGTCACCTAGAAGCCAGTAATGTCCTTGAACGTTTTCTGTCAGCTTGTCATAAAGCCCAGAATACAGACATTGCTTGGTTAAAAATTGTTAATGATTTTCTGCATTGTTCTAGTGAGTACAGGTAAGTTAGGAGGACAGCACTTTGCAAGAATGATTTATCATCATCATTATCATTCTTTTTCTTCTTTTCTTCTTTCTTCTTCTTCTTTTTCTTCTTCTTTTCATCCACATCTTTCCCCTTCCCCTCCTCCTCTTCCTTATTCTTCTTCTATTTCTGTTCTTCTTTTCTTTCTTTTTCCCTCTTTCTTCTTCTCGTTCTCCTCCTTTTCTTCCTCCTCTTTCTTCTACTTTTTGTTTTTAAACTTCTCCGTTTTCTTCTATTTCTACTTTTTTGTTCTTGTTCTTATTCTCTTATTGTTGTTGTTTCTTCTTACATATCATGGTTTGCCTATGAAAACATTGAGAGTGAATGACTACCTTATTCCGTGAGACACATATTGGCTGATCGATTCAGTGCAGTCTGCCCCTTTATCACAAAAAGCAAACAAACAAAGAGAACAAAACAAAAGAAGCATGCGCACGCAGCTTACATACTCTATATATAGGCCAAGGTATGAGATGACAGTGATAGCGCGAATTCTCCGGTTAGCGGGTACAGCTTTGCTCGTCTCCCCTTCCAAACTTTGCACTAGGAGGAAAAGAATGTCAGAGTTAGCACGCTAAGTGTTGCGTATTCTTTATTGCCACCAAAGCGTATATTTCTTATATATAGGCCTACCTATTGTACACGATCTGCATCTCTTTTTCTTCTCTCTGTCTCTTTTAAAAATCTGTATCGGTGCGTGTGTTCACGTTTGCATTATCGCAGATCATCATTTTTTTTTTGGTCTTCGTCTGATTTTGCTGCCATGGCGTCCAGGTTTGGTTGCTGAAATCTTTGGAGGGCATTTCTTTTGACAACTACAATGTGTCTTCTGGGGGTAGGTTGATTTTTTCATTATTTCTGAAGTGTTTTTATGTTATCTTTTGGATTATGATTTTTTTACTTGGTGTCGGTGATTGTCTGTTCCTTTCACCTTTCCCCCTCATTTGTTCTCTCTCTCTCTGTACTCTCTCTGTCTGTCTGTCTGTCTGTCTCTCTCTCTCTCCCTCTCTCTCTCAATCTGTCACACAGACTTTGAGAAAGCATTCAAATTTTACAACAGATTTTATGGAAGTATTCATCCTATTAACTAATGATATTACTTTGTTTTCAGAAACAGCCATTGATTTACAAACACAATTCGGTAATTCAAAGGATTCAACCACTGAGTTACAGTTACATGTCAGTATGAATAAAAGTAACATTATTGTGTTTCGTGAAGAGGGATCTTTGGCTGCAAGGGATAGATGGACATATTATGATGTTTTTATGATAATTATTAATGCTTATAGGAATACATTTTTTTCTATTGGTTTGAGTATTGTCAATGCGTGTAAAGATCTTTCCACTGGACCAAAACGTGTTTTGTTAAATGTTATCAAAAACATCGGTTTTGTGAAATAATACTTGTCTGGAACTGTATGTTAATTTTTATGACCAAGCAGATACTTATGGGATCTAGACAGAAATGATGGTGTACTGTGACTCATGCTATTTGCTTGCGCTAAAAGTTTTTGTAAAGAATGAAAAGAACACCCAATGATTTGGATAATTCGGAAACAAACAGGTACACAATATTATATTAATGCCACAATCAGGTGTGTTCATGATTAAAATATGGTATTTACTTTACTTTCTACTTTTTCTTTTGCCTTCCGCTTCGTTCGTTCTTTGATTTAACGTCTGTTCACTATGAGTGATATTAGACGGGGGGAAAAAATGGAGGATGGGAGATGGGCGAGTTGGATTGGGGGCAGAGGGGAGAATGAGTATGAGACATGAGTAAGCGAGTAAATATAAAAATGGAACAAGATCTTAACACTAACAATTAACATTAACAATGCGAAGGGAAAATTTAACGCTAAAGTATAAACTTCATAAACTTAAAGCAGTACATTAACAGGACTGTGAACCAATGATTCTGAAATTTTAACTGACAAAGACTGATCTGAAGTTACTTCTTTAAAATGAGGTGTTGCATGGAGATACAGGCATATGTATGCGGCGAGGTGGGGGTGGTGGTGGTGGTTGTAAGCGACATGTTATACGTGCCCAATGTTTCTGCCACGTGTCGCTGTAGCATAGCCTTGGTCTCCCTGTGGCTCTGGTGCTAAAAATATCTGGAGTTGTATGAACATGGTACAAGGATGCCCTCCAACCAATCAGCCCAGCGTGCATACAACTCAAGATATTTCGCGTGAGGTATGAAAAATTAAATAATAATAGATTACCACATAGACCTTACGAAATATTGTACGGTTTGGATACAAAACAGAACTTGGGGTCAAAAATACGTTGCTGTCTTTGTGGACATGGGTCTGATATGTCTGATTATATCAAGAGATGGACAATGAATCTGTGCTTGTACCACAATGTTGTCTATGCTTTATATAACGTACATGTCGGAGCTGAACAGTCATATTCAAACAAGCGATAAGTTCAATTTATTGTGAGTCTTTATCCCTTTACGCTTAAGCAAAATGTATTTTTTGATAAGTATGGACAGGCATCTACACTTTATGTTATCTAGATTTATGGACATAGCAGCAGGGAAGTTTCAGTCTTTTTCTCCTAAGTTTTGTATTTGGTGTTTGTTTGTTTGTTCGTTTGTTTGTGATCTTACGCTTAACAAAGGCCCAGTTGGCCGAAAATTTGCGCCTGTCTTGTCTGGTTGTATCAAATACGCGTTCTGATTCTTTTTTCGTGTTTTTTTTTCTGGTTCCTATCTAGATTTAGTAGATTTAGGTTTGGTGTCTCTGAAGTAGATGTACGTACTTTTACATACAAACAAGTAGACAACAAGACTTTGATAAGCTCTGTCTGCAATACATTAAATGAGGATGAAATTCATTTTTTTTTTTTTACTACCACTGCAAATAATGATGATGATTGATGACAACGACGACGACGACGATGATGATGATGGTTATGATAGTGATAAAAACTGAATCAAAGTAACTGGCACACGAAAACAGAAAGTGAACGCATGTTTGATCAACAAAACAAGACAGGCGCAAACTTTGGACGAAGAGGTCTTCGTCAAACGTGCACAAAAGACCACAGAGAAACCAATTTTACAAGATCCAGGCCAAAAACAACAGCAACACAACTATTAACTTCCCCGATATTGCGTTGAGCTAGACAAAATTCTTGTGTGTTTGTGAACTGTGACGATGATGATAATAATAACAGGTAGTAGTGCAGTAGGCCTCTGTCACTCAGGGGTCACCTTGGAAGATGTGCCAGCTGTCGGTTTCACTGCTGTTCTGGCAGTGTCCAGCGTCCTCTCCAGGGTGCAAGCCTGGGCAGAGTGATGTGAAGAATCAGCTGTTGCCCATGCAGCAGGTTCCCCTCTCCCACGGCTGACATATCCAAAGGAATAGCGAAAGTCAAAACAGTCTGGCGCCAGCAGCATCGCAGATGTTGGCAGAAAGGCGCAAAAAATCAGTGTCAGACTACCCACGGGACTCCAGAGATTTGCACAGGAATGTTTCCCGAAGCCTTTTCCATGGATGGCCACAAGGCAGCAGACGTTTGAAATCAAACCTCACCTTCTCCTAAATGGGCCACTCTCCCAGGTTGACAAGCCTCATCTACCTGTTCATAAACAGGTACAGTAGTATCGAATTACATGATTACCGATAGCAGACCAATTGGCCTAACCAGACACCATAATACTAACGATAATGATATTGACAATAATAACAAAACAATCAAACAAACAAATCATCGATAAAAATCATTGCTAATATATTATGATGTCCTTCTTTTTCAGCTTACCAGCCTTCCAGGAACAAAATCCTCAGAACTACTGAGTAAGTCTCACATTTTTCAGACAAAAATGAAGACATTCCAAACAATTCTGAGACAATACGTATTTATTGCCATTTTATTTTTATCTTATCAGTGTTAGTCATGTATTTTCCCATGAAACATTTGTTCTCCGTTTTCCTGACCACTTAGAACCACGGTCTGAAAGCGTTCTGTTATAGGAGAAGGGTGGCAGAATGGTTCAGGTGTTCGCCTGCCAATGAATAAAGTCGAGGTTCCAGGGTTCGTTTCCCGTTTTGGCCTCGACTTTTCTCCTCAGTTTGACCAGAAAATCGAACCAAACATTTAGTCATTTGAAAGGGGACTGAAAGCGGCGAGTGGGACCTGTGTGCTTTCTGGCTTGCGCATGCTCAAGATCCCACGACAGTTGAAAATCGTGAAGAATAAGTCTTTCCCTTGGCTGCCTGGTATAAAACATTGGAGAGCTAGGTTGATTTCTCAGGTCCCTCCCGTTCAAAGCCAATTAGACTTCTTGCCTTTCTGAGTCTTGGTAAAAAAAAAAAAGGTGGCGCTGCATGCGGCGACGCGCTGTCAAGGGGAGAGCAGCCTGATTTTTACATGGTAAATCCACTGTGACAAAAGAAAGAAATGAATGAATGAATGTGAAATAATTGTCATCGTCTTCTTTAGTATACATAAATATACCAGTTTTCAACGCTCCATGGAGATCACGAGAATCATTATTTGGTGAGTTGAAATCTGCTATATTTTGATTTCTTTTAATGGGGATTTGATTTTTGGCCATAAAACAGATACTGTACATCGATTTATTTTTAAAAACTTTTATCCGAAAAATAATTTACCAGCCAATCAACCAACCGACCAAAAAACCACAAACCAACCACGCAACCAAGCAATCAATCTGTTGATGGACCAACCGACCAGCATGCAAGTCGTACAATCAACCAACCAACCGACCAACAAACAAACAAGTTAGCCACCAGCCAACCAACCAACCAACCAACAACAACCAACCAACCAACCAACCAACCAACCAACCAACCAACCAACAACCAACCAACCAACCAACCAAACCAACCACCAACCAACCAACCAACCAACCAACAACTAACCAACAAAACCAACAACAATCAAACCAACAACTACAACCAATCAACTAACAAACCAACCAACCAACCAACCAACCACCAACAACCAACCAACCAACCAACCAACCAACCAGCAACAACCAACCAGCCATCAACCAACCAACCAACCAAACAACATTCAGCCAATAACCATCCAGATAAACTCACAACTAACCAAATAACCAACAATCGCAACCAGCCAACCAGCCATCAAACAGCCAGCTAAATAACCAACCACCAACAGCAACCAACCACCCAAATTACCTACAAACAACCAACTAACCAACCAACCAACCAACCAACCAACCAACCAACCAACCAACCAACCAACAGCTAACCAGCTACACATCCCACCAACTAATGAGCCAATCAACCAACCGACCAATCATTAAGCTTACCAATCATTCAACTATCCAGCCAACCAACCAACCAACCAACAACCAACCAACCAACCAGTTACCCACCCATCCAACCAAGCAGCCAACCAGCTAACGAGCAACCAACAGTTACCCACATCAACCCAGACAACCAACCAGCTACGAGCAACATATACACGCTAACAACATAACTATGCAGGAACAGTAACAGCGAGAGCCAGGAACCAACAAACGATAGTTCGGGAAAAATAGCGTAACCTGCTCCGCCACGCCAACGGCGCGCGCGCGCACACACAACACACACACACACACACACACCACACACAACACATGACACTCACACACACACACCACAACACACACAACACACAACAAGGACAAACAAAACAAAACAGAACAAAAACAAACAAAACAAACAAGCAAAAAACAAACAAAAGAAATGTGGAACACACATATATACACGTACGTACACACACATACACCATGTACATCCAGCACGGAGACAAAAGAAGACAAACCACAACAAACAGTGAACAAATATCATGACAAACGAAAAGCCATACAGACAACATTCAACAAACGGACCACAAACACATACACTACACACACAGACACAATGTGGCAAACTTCCCGTTATCCAGCTATTTCCCCTTTCTTCACATTTCTTTAGATCCCTGTTTCAGGAAAACACACACTTTTATCACATCAGTTCAAGCTATGTCAGTTGAAAAGTCATGAAACTGGCACACAGTCCTGTTTATGCATTACTTTTATAATTTACAGGGTTTGCGTTTACGTGAACATCTTTCTTCATTATTTTACTAGTGAGTTTTATAATTATGTTCTATACATTTTTGAGGACTTCTATTTCTCGCTCCCTCCATCCAAGTCATGTGCGTTTTCTCCTGTCACTGGTTTTTTGCTGTTTCAAACTTTCTGGTTCTGACTTTCATTCACACTTGTTTTGTCTGTATAATTTGGACTAGAAAACAGTAAATGTTTCTGTGATATTCATTTCACCCTTCATGAGGGGTCATGCCTGTACTGTACTGAATAAATCATCTGAATCTTCTTATACTTCTGGGGCAATGGCCTGTACTGTACTGAATAAATCTGAATCTTTCTATACTCTGGGGTCATCGCGTGTACTGAATGAATTATCCGAGCACACACACACACAAACACACGCCGTACACATAACACAGACATACGCACAAAAACACGTGCACACACACACACGCTCGCTCGCGCGCGCGCGCACACACACAAACACACACACACTTTTCCACCATGTCACCGATGGACAAATTCACCTCCTATGCGGAATGCGCGGCTCAACCTCCAAAACTAAAAGATCAGGAAAAAAAACACCTAAAGGAAGGAAAAATGACGTCAAACAAAGACCAGACGTCTCTACAAAACCTCACCGTGACGTCAAAACTGCGGTATAATCTGCACATTCCAGATTGAAATCTAATATTCTTCCACGTGTCCTTATCATCCACGACTCCGTACTAAATAAAGTGGATGGAAAGAGACTGGGCTGTTCTTACGGTTTTCAGGTGGCAACGAGAAAAATCCGTACCATCGACGACTGTAAGACAGCCATTGAAAAATCGAAAGAAGAACTGACACCTGAACCTGACTGTGTTGTTCTACATGTGGGGATTACAGATTTGAAAACAAAGGAGCCCACTGAATGCAGCATAAACCTAGAAATATGTGTGAAAATCATCAACACACAATTTCCGAAAGCTAAGGTAGTGGTCAGTCAGGTCGCTCCTGTGAGGGACAAACACCTAAACGTAAAAAGAGAGCTTCTTAATGCCCTGACAAAAGCGCGACTCCTAAAAGCAGCAAGTGTCAACTATGTCAACAATGATAATCTCCAAACTATCAGTCACACTCAAGTCAGCCAGGACGACGTCCATCCAACCACCAGAGGGGCGAGCGTTCTGGCCAGAAACTTAGGGAGGCAAATCCATCAGCTTTTCTGGGAAAAACCGAGGAGGAGATCAAACCGGCAACGACATCAACAAAGACCCGGCTTCCACTCTCAATTTTTCTTCTCTCCCTGGTCATTTTAGATTCAGCCCAGATTCAGTTCCTCTTCGTTCAGCTCTCAACTATATTGTTTTACTTAATTATTTACTTGTTTACCTACTTCGTTTTTATGCTATTTGTACCTTTTGATTCCAAGTTAAATGAATATTTAATTATCTAAACTTACCATATTGTTCTAAAGTTTATCAACCGTTCCTCATGAAGACGTGTGTAGTAAGTGATATCAACATTTTTCAGTGGAACACTCGTTCCATTGTTAAAAACATCTCATATTTGAGTAACTATCTCTCTTCTAAAAACGTCCATGTCATGCTTCTACAGTCGCTGAATACCATCAAAACCAAATTACCTAAAATATCCGGTTTTTATTATCCACCAATATGTGACTCTGTAAATGACGGTGGCCGTATACAAACAACTATATACATTCGGGAAGGACTGAACTATTGTGAACGAACATTGCCAGTAGGCCTATCTAAATCTACCGCATTTATTTCATCATGTGCAATCATTATAAAATTTTCCTCATCGTTAGTTGTGAATATGGCCTCTGTATACTTACCAAGAGGCCCAGACTCTGTGAACACTGAATGGTTAAGACACTTTCAAGATCAGGATGACAAGTGGATAATTGGAGGTGATTTTAATGCACATGCCCCATTTTGGGAAAAGTATTGTACAAACATAACAAGCAACAGGTTGATCGAATATATTGTAGATTCCAATTTATATTTACTTAACAACGGACACGTTACCCGGATCCCCGATATACCAACCCACAGACCCACAGCTATCGACCTCACTTTAATCTCACCATCCCTAGCCCCAAACGCCACGTGGCAAACAGAGGATGACTTGTTGGGATCAGATCACATCCCCATACGTCTTACCCTAAACCATACTACTAAAATAGACGCCATGCCACAAGATAGTTTACCCAAGTTTAATTATAAAAACGCAGACTGGATCAGTTTTAAGGCAATCCTTGAAAAGACAAGAACAGATTTATCTGAAACAATGAACATAAACGACATGTACGAAGTTTTCTGTAACTCACTGTTAAGAGCTGCTAACATTTCAATTCCAAAACTTACAGTGTCGAAAATAGGAAAACATCATGGAAATGTCTGGTGGAATGAGGATTGTCAAAAGGCAGTGAACGAAAAGAAAGAAAAATACAAAATCTATTTAGCAAACAGGTCACCTGAAAATCATACAGCGATGAAAAGTGCCAACATTAAGTGTAACAGAATCATAGAGCAAGCCAAAGAACAACACTGGACGTCTTTTTGTAAATGTGAAGTAAATGACCACAAAGACATGATAAAGATTTGGGAAAAACTAAAATTAATGAAAAACGGGATTAAGTTGCCATCAATTCCAGTAAAGCTAGAAAATAACCCTTTTCCTAGCTCACTGGAAAAAGCAGAAGCTTTTGCAGACGTGTTTGCTGAGACCTGTCATGTAGAAGGACTTCCTGTCTCTAGTAGAGACTATAGGGAACGAGAAGAAAAGAAAGATGTATATAAGGATCCTGCCTCTGACAATACTCACTACATGAATGCATCACTCACACTTCAAGAATTAAAAGATGCCATTCAGTCCCTTCCAAGTAAAAAAACGTCAGTTGGACTAGATGCAATTTCCAATGAGATGCTGAAAAATTTACCAGAAAATTTTATAATTTTGCTACATGACATATTTAAAAAATGCTGGAATAGTGGGAAAATGCCCAACAACTGGAAAGAAACAATAGTGGTTCCTGTACTAAAATCAGGTAAATGTAATACCGATCTGAAAAACTACAGGCCAATTGCATTAACATCACACGTATGTAAACTAATGGAGAAAATAATCTTAAAGAGACTGATGCACTATTGTGAAAAGAATAAAATAATACCAGTAAATCAGGCAGGATTTCGAAAAGGCAGGTCACCAGTAGAAATCCTAACAAAGCTAACTACTAACATAAAACAACAATTTGCAAGACGTCAATGTGTTTTAGCTACATTTTTTGATATAACGAAAGCATACGATCAAGTGTGGCACTCCAGATTGTTATTTAAATTTAAAAGTATTGGGCTGACAGGTCACATTTTTGACTATGTTAAGTGTTTCTTAGAAAACAGAGTATTTCAAACGAGGATTGAAAATGTATATTCCACGAAACGAATTCTTCAAATGGGTATCCCTCAGGGATCCGTTATAGCTCCCCTTCTTTTCATGATATTAATGCATGACTTACCCAGTAAAGTATCTAAGCATGTAGTTTTAGCTCAATATGCTGACGATTTATGCATGTGGATGCAGGTAAATATGAAAAGGAAAACTCCTTTGCGCTGTATTAATTATACACGCAAATGCTACCAATTAGAACTTGATAAAATAGCACGATACATGGTAGAAAATGGGTTACATCTATCCCTGGAAAAATCGAAAATAGTTTTATTTAATAATGGAGCTAACCCAGTAAATATTCCCACTTTCAAACTGGGAGATACTCTTCTTCAGTTTAATGAGTCAATTAAATTCTTAGGACTTTTTCTTACGGCAAAATTATCTTGGAATCAGCATATTGAATACTTATTAACCAAAGCTCAAAAAAGTTTAAATTTCTTAAAAATAGTTCGCAAACAGGCATGGGGTCAAGATTCATCAACACTTGTTCATCTTTGTAAATCGCTTGTTAGATCTAAATTAACCTATGCCCAAGAAATCTTCTTCAGTGCACCGAAACACTTAATGAAAAAACTGCAGAGCATAGATTGTAAAGGTTTCAAACTTGCACTGGGTCTTCCAATGCATGCTTCCTGTCTTCGCACATATACTGAAATCAAACTGTTGCCACTTGATGAGCAAAGGAAAGTCGCTTCTACTAAATTTTTGTTAAGACACACCACTGTAGAAAACATCTCTGAAACAGAAATTAAACTGAGATCAGATACCGACTTTCCAAAAAGAGCTAAATCAATATCTTCACAGGTCACTCTTGCAACATACATATCTGACGTCATGAAAGGTTCAGGAATTGATCTACACGTAGATCCTGTATCTATAAGACCTTCCTTTTTGCCAGTACCCAGTTGGGAACTCCAAAGAGCACAATTTGACGTACATCACACTAACTTAAAAAAAGGAGACAATGTAAACTTACTGGCAAGTCAGGTTAAATGTCATATAGACGACTTATATTCCGATCATTTGAAAATTTACACTGATGGATCAGTAATTGAAAGAAAAGCAGGCTCAGCGTTTTTAATACCTGCTCTCAAAATTGAAAAATCTTTCTACATAGGACTTGATAAATCTGTCTTTACAGCTGAACTTTTTGCAATATTAATGGCTTTAAACTTTATGATAAGTCTTCCTAGGACAATTTTTCAAACACTTTTTTGCGTTGATTCAAAATCAGTACTTCAGGCTCTTGAATTATCAAAATTACAAACAAGATCAGAAATGATTCTGGAAATTAGTCACTTGATTCATAATTTATCTTTAAGAGGCACTTATATTACTTTCTGCTGGATACCTTCTCATAGTTCTTTTCGTTATAATGATAAAGTTGACAAGGCTGCCAAACGGGGAGCTAATAACTCACCAGATTCAAACAATATCCAGCTTTCTCTCTCGTTGCACGAGAATTACACTTTAGTAGACAACTACGTCTGGAAGCAGTTCCAATTAAAACAGAAAAAGTATGATAAATGTCACATGAACTTTGAAATTAGCAAAATACTTAAGCAGCTTCATGCCAGCAGAATTATACAATCCCTTATGTATAGATGGAAACTTGATGCATTCAAAACAAAATACACCAAGAACATAGTATGTCTGTGTGGAAAGAAGATAACACATAGTCATATTCTTTCTTGCGTTAAGGTAAAACGACATATTCCAACACTATCTATGAGTACAGTTTCTGATATATTTGCCTCATCATCATTACTGTATGAATTTTTTGTTAGCCTGTCAAAAAGTCCTATAGCGAATTACCTTTAAAATGTTATTTCACTTGTTCACTGTTATGGTTAGTCAATTATTAGTTTTATTTTTTTCTTCGTTTCTTCCAGATATTTATCAATTTTGTTTGTTAGTTTGTTTGTTTAAATCGTTAATTATGGTAACATTATTTGTTAGTTTTACCTTCCCCTCTTCAAAACAGTTGTTTTCTGGATCATCTTTTCTCAAGTTCAAAATTGACAATTTTCAAATATTCTCTTCACTCCTCTTATCACCCCCCCCCCCTTTTTTGTTTTTGTTTTTTGTGTGTGTCTAAAATCACTTTAGTGAATAGACATTAAATCAAAGACTACCACACACACACACACACACACACACACACACACACACACACACACACACACACACACACACACACACACACACACACACACACACACACACACACACACACACACACACACACACACACACACACACGGGCTCGAGAGCGAGAGCGAGTGCGAGCGAGGGCAGATTGACTTGATGAACAATACCTTTATAGTGTCAGAGAAGTGTCATATGATTATTTACGGAAATTACAGGTATAAAGACAAGTCAGACTGTGGAATTTTATCAGTTTATGTACCATTAAAGTGTCACAGAAGGTCATATGAATATTGCGAAGTCTTAAAGACACGTCAGACTGTCAAATCTGATTCCAATTTATGTTCAACACCCACTCCTACTTTCCCCTCCCCCCACCAAACCTAGGGCTTTTAACGCAGCTATCCTCACCACCTCACACCTCACTACCCTCACAACCTCACTCACCTCACACCACACAATCACCTCCCACACTCACACCTCACACCACCCTCACACCCCCACACCCTCACTCACCCACACTCACCTACACCTCACACCCACACCTCCACCCCACACCCACCTCCACACCTCACCACCCCACACCCACCTCACACTCACCACCTCACCCCACCACTCACCACACCTCACTCCACACCCCCACACCACCTCACACCTCACTCACACCTCACCCCACACCTCACCTCACACCACCTACACCTCACACCCACACCTCACCTCACCTCACACCTCAACCTCACTCACCTCACACCTCCACCTCACACTCAACCTCACCTCACACCTCACTCACACCTCACCTCACACCACCTCACACCTCACACCTCACACCCACCTCACACCCCCCCACACCTCACACCACACCTCACACCTCACACCTCACCTCACACTCACCCACACCTCACACTCACTAACCTCACACCTCACCTCACACCCTACCTCACCTCACACCTCACACTACCTCACACCTCACCTCACACCTCACACCTCACACCTCCACACCTCACACCTCACACCTCACCTCACACCTCACACCACACCCACCACCTCACACACTCACCTACACCCACCAACCACCTCACACCTCACCTCACACCTCACACCCCACCTCACCTCACCTCACACCCACACCTCACCACACCTCACCTCACACCTCACACCTCACACTCACACCTCACCTCACACTCACCCTCACACCCACCTACACCTCACACTCACACCTCACACCTCACACCCCACCAACTCACCTCACCTCACACCTCACCTCAACCTCACACTCACACCTCACCTCACCACACCCTCACCCACCTCACCTCACCCTCACACTCTCACCACCCACAACCTCACCTCACACCTCACACCCACACCTCACACCCACCACACCTCACACCTCACCTCACACCTCACACCTCACACCTCACACCTCACACCTCACCCTCACACCTCACACCCACACCTCACACCTACCTCACACAACTCCTCACCTCACCTCACACCCACTCACACCTCCACCTCACCTCACACCTCACCTCACACCTCACACCCCACACCTCACACCTCCACCTCACCTCACCTACCTCACACCCACACACTCACCTCACCACCTCACCTCACACCACCTCACACCTCACCTCACACCTCCCCCACCTCACCCCACACCCCCACACCTCACCACCTCACCTCACACTCACTACACCCACACCTCACACCTCACACTCACTCACACCTCATCACCTCACACCTCCACCTCACACCTCACCTCACACCTCACACTCACACCCACCTCACACTACCTCACACCTCACACCCACCCTCACCTCACACCTCACCTCACACCTCACCTCACACCTCACCTCACACCTCACACCCCCACACCTCACCTACTCACACCTCACACCCACCACACCTCACCTCACACCTCACACCCCACACACTCACACTCACCACACTCACACCCTCACATCACCTCACCTCACTCACACTCACACCCCACAACTCATCTCACACCTCACTCACACCTCACCTCACACCTCACACCCCACACTCACTCACCTCACACCTCACACACCTCACACCTCACCTCACACCTCACACCCACACCTCACTCACACCTCACTACACTCAACTCACCTCACACCCCACACTCACACCTCACTCTGTCCTCGCCGGGATCGGCAGAAGGAGCCACACTCGACGTCACAAGTATTCTCCAGGTCACATGACTGAGACATCTATGGGTGACTCCTGGGTCAAAGACATCACCATGTTGTTGAAATAGGTGTGCGGTCGTCTCTTTCTTCTCCTCGCCTCAATGTTCCCCTCCGCAGGACCGTTGACATCAAATCTTGTTTTCGTGTTTCTGATTTCATGGCCTACATGTTTCAACTTTCTCTTGTTGATCTCTGTTAGCAGCGATTGACATTCAGTTTTCATTAATGTGCTATCGTTTTTCTTTTGGCTGTCCATTTGGCTCTGTAAAGTCGTTTATAGAACCACATTTCTGCTGCATTGATTTTATTTTCTTCGTGTTTTCTTAGTATCCAGGCTTTGCAACCGGATTCCTAGTTTTAAATCTCTGGGAAGCCCTCTATCTTTCCATACATTGTTTAACTGGACCATTTTATTTTTGTTTTGCCATGCCATTTCTTGTTTTCACATCTTTGGTGCAGGAGCCGTGATTTGCTTTAACAGATCCTAGATACGTGTTATTGCAGAAAATAAAAAGGACCTACAAAATCTCGTGAATATAATAGAAATAGAAAGCAAAAAATAAAGGGATGGAGCTAGATAGCAAGAAGACTGAAGTCATGGTAATCAGTAAAAAAAACAAAACTTTTCCCTCACGCAAAATAATAGCAAATGGCACAACTTTAAGACAGATAAATATGTTTAAATATCTGGGAACGGTTATCTCACCAGACGGCAGATGCACATCAGAAATAGCCAGCAGAACTGGCCAGAGTCAAAACAGCATTCAAGAAGATGAAAAGTATTCTTACTAACAAATGCCTATCAATTAACATCAGAAAGAGTTCTTGAATGTTATATGGAACCGATAATGTTATACGGTTGTGAGGCGTGGACAGTCAACAAGCAAAGCCAGAACAAGATTGAGGCAGCCAAATGTGGTTTCTAAGAAGAATGTTGCGAGTTCCATGGACATCAAAGAAAACAAACGAGACAGTCCTGATGGAGGCAGACACGTCAAAAGATCATATAGGAAGATTAGGAAAAAGACAAGCAACATTTATGGGCTATTTTATGAGGAAAGGGGAATTGGAGCACCTGGTCACAACAGGAAATCTGGAGGGAAAGAGTACAGCAGATAGACCCAGGGAGAAAATATTGGACGGACTAGCAGGGTGGCTGAGGACAGAGAAGGTAGAAGATGTGCTTGCGGCGACAAGGGATAGATACATATGGAGGGCCATGATCGCCAACACCATGCGGCAGGGCACATGTTGATGATGATGAGATACTGGTACTTAGAAATGTTGGACATTTTCTAAGTCTGTTTTATTTATTTGAATGTTTGGATATTCCTGACCATCTTTTCTCGCTATGTGCATGATTTTGTTTTTTTCGCATTCAGTTTCAATCCTGCCATGCAACCTGCTTCATCTGCTCGATAGAGAATTCTCTTCATGTTTGGTACTCAGCTTTGATTTCTGGATCTTTTAGTTTGTCTAGATCGTATCTGATTTGCTTCTTTGCTTTGTTGTTTGTTGTTTTATGCTTTTGTTTCTTAGGCTTGCAGTTACACGCGCAGGGTCTGTTTCACAACCCACTCCTGTTCTAGATTTTGAATTCATCACTGACGTTCTCCATTTCTGCTCTATCATGATGTATTGTAATTGATGTCTGATTCCGTGAGCTGGTGATGTCCTTGTATATTTCCTTTTGTTTGGATATTCCATGATGTTCTTTATCATGATGTAATCTAATTGATGTCTGCTTCCGTGAGCTGGTGATGTCCTTGTATATTTCCTTCCGTTTGGATGTTTGAAAAAGGTGTTTGTGATTGCACAGTTGTTGGCTTGTCAGAACGTTGCTAGCGTACTGCCCGTTCTTCAGAACGTTGCTAGCGTACTGCCCGTTCTTCAGAACGTTGCTAGCGTACTGCCCGTTCTTCAGAACGTTGCTAGCGTACTGCCCGTTCTTCAGAACGTTGCTAGCGTACTGCCCGTTCTTCAGAACGTTGCTAGCGTACTGCCCGTTCTTCAGAACGTTGCTAGCGTACTGCCCGTTCTTCAGAACGTTGCTAGCGTACTGCCCGTTCTTCAGAACGTTGCTAGCGTACTGCCCGTTCTTCAGAACGTTGTTAGCGTACTGCCCGTTCTTCAGAACGTTGCTAGCGTACTGCCCGTTCTTCAGAACGTTGCTAGCGTACTGCCCGTTCTTCAGAACGTTGTTAGCGTACTGCCCGTTCTTCAGAACGTTGCTAGCGTACTGCCCGTTCTTCAGAACGTTGCTAGCGTACTGCCCGTTCTTTTCTACTTCCCAGTCCATGAGGTCCCATGTCACGTTGTCTGTCTTCATATTTACGTACTTTAGCTTTTAGATCCCCCATTATTATGCACATTTCCCTGCTGGTATCTTGTCATTGCAGCATCTGTCAAATAAAATTGCCAAATTGTGTGCATGTGTGCGTGCGTGCGTGCGTGCGTGCGTGCGTGCGTGTGTGTGTGTGTGTGTGCGCACGTGCGCGAGCGTGCTTGTTTATGTGTGTGTACGCCTGTGTGCGTGTATATGGGTGTGTGTGTGTGTATGTGTGTGTGTGTGTGTGTGTGTGTGCGTGCGCGTGTGTGTGTGTGTTTGCTTGTGAGCCTCTGTGTATATGTGTGTATATGTGTGTGTGTGTGTGTGTGTGTGTTTGTGAGCCTGTGTGTGTATTTGTTCGAGTAGATGTGTGTGTGTGTGTGTGTGTGTGTGTGTGTGTGTGTGTGTGTGTGTGTGTGTGTGTGTGTGTGTGTGTGTGTGTTTGTGAGCCCGTGTGTGTATTTGTTCGAGTAGATGTGTGTGTGTGTGCGCACGTGTGTGTATGAGTGTTTATGTGTTTGTATGTATGTATGTAAGTATGTATGTATATGTATGTATGTATGTATGTATGTATGTATGTGTAAGTGTGTGTGTGTGTATGTGTGTGTGTGTGTGTGTGTGTGTGTGTGTGTGTGTGTGTGTGTGTGTGTGTGTGTGTGCTACGAGCATGTAAGGTCCTGTGCTGGTGTATGACAAATCATCTGTTATTAACTGGTGGTAGAAGGTGGAAAAGAGAAATCTCTCATCGAATTAAAAGCGTTGGAACAGTCAAGGAGTAATGAACAAGCTAACAAGCAAACAAACAGAGGTAGGTGGGAGTTGATCAAAGAAAACGACCTATGGGACGGTGCAGTAACGCTTAGCAATGTGTAAATGCACAGTGAAATCAGTATGTTTCTGTTTTTAATTGGTAACTGATGCGGGAAAATAAGTTCGCATTTGCTGACAACACAAAAGATGATTAACTGTTATATAATCACTACACATTTATAGGCCATTTTATGAGGAAGGGGGATTTGGAGCACCTGGTCACAACTGGAAAGCTGGAGGGAAAGAGAGCACCAGGTAGACCCTGGGAGAGAATGCTGGACGGACTTGCAGAGTGGCTGGGGATGAAGAGGGTGGGGGAGATGCTGGGTGCGTTATCGATCGTTATATATGATACCACAGTGTGATGGGATCCAACAAAAAATAACTTGTGTATTATTTGTTTTTACACAATGAATTAGAAATTTTATCTCAAATATTAACGTACTATTTTACTTTATATTCGCATAATTTTACGGATTGTAATGTAGATTTCGAATCTGCACGTAATAAGATACTAAATAAAGCTATGGGTAGATCTACTATATATTTCAGTGCCATTAGGATGGCAACTAATTCAGAAATGAAGATTGAATGTCCCAGTCCTAAAGAGTAAACCTTTTCTACTTTAAATTTTTCAATTATAGAGCCAGGGCCTGCTTCACAATTATCTAGAACAGAACCATCAGTCAATAATTTCAAGGGATGTAAACATTTTTTTACGTAGATGTGACAGAACGTCAGCTGCTAACAACCGTGGATTAATATCGATTCTCAAGTCAATTTCAGTGTAGTTGATATCAAAAGTTGTATTTGACTATTCCAGGGGGGGGGGGGGAGGTGGGCGGGGTAGAGGACAACATATCATTTTATGTGAACTTTTTAAAGGTATTACGCTGGAAATTTCGAAGAGCTCATTTGTGTAAGTGGATATTGTTTCGCGTGCTTTTATTGTTCGTGCTGTCTTGAGGAAATGGATATTAGATCGAATTTTAAGTTCCGTATCGGCATAAGATCGGGTAAGACATGAAGAATTGATCAACCAACTAGAAAGACTCAACATTGATGGAAAAGATCTACGAATAATCAGAAATATGTATTGGATACAAACAGCTGCAATGAGAGTAGAAAACGATAATAAGCTCTTTCCAAAACATCAAAAGAGGGGTCAGACAGTGTTGTGTTCTGTCACCAGATCTCTTTTCACTTTACAGCAAAAACATCATGAGAAACCTAGAGAAAGACCCTGGATTAAAGGTTGGAGGAGAAATGATAAACAATATTCAATACGCAGATGACACCGTGCTAATAGCAGAAAATGAAAAGGACCTACATAACCTTATGAATATACTAGAAATGGAAAGCAAAGGTAAGGGCTTGGAACTAAACAGCAGGAAGACTGAAGTCATGGTGATCGGTAAAAAGCATGAAACCCCTTCATGCAAAACTAACAACAAACGGCACAACCTTGAGACAGGTTGATAAGTTTAAATACATGTACCTGGGAACGATCATTTCACCAGACGGCAGATGCACATCAGAAATAGCCAGCAGAATCGGCCAAGCCAAAACAGCATTCAAGAAGATGAAAAGCATTCTTACCAACAAATGCCTATCAATTAACATCAGGAAGAGAGTTCTTGAATGTTATATAGAACCAATACTGTTGTACGGCTGTGAGGCGTGGACAGTCAACACGCAAAGTCAAAACAAGATTGAGGCAGCCGAGATGTGGTTTCTAAGAAGAATGTTGCAAGTTCCATGGACAGCAAAGAAAACAAACGAGACAGTCTTGATGGAGGCAGACACAAGTACACACAAGTAGATCATTCATAAGGAAGATTAGGAAAAGACAGGCAACATTTATAGGCCATATTATGAGGAAAGGGGAATTGGAGCACCTGGTCACAACGGGAAAGCTGGAGGGAAAGAGAGCACCAGGTAGACCCAGGGAGAAAATATTGGACGGACTTACAGAGTGGTTGAGGATAGGGAAGGTGGTGGAGAAGCTTGGGGCAACGAGAGATAGAGACAGATGGAAGTCTATGATCGCCAACGCCATGCGGCAGGGCACCTGATGATGATGATGATGATCGGCATAATTAGCTATAGCATTTGCTCTAACTATATAGTTATTTTGTAGCTGATAACTTCGTCCAATCTTCCAGAGGAAGAATGTTGGCTGTTTTATATACTTCTTGTGTTTTTGTATACACTGGTACCCAACAGCACATTTAACAGCTTTAGTATCTAAGCTTTGAAGTTTTTTCAAATAACATTTTGGAGCTGAAAAATATGTCTCTTGGCCATAAGCCAGCTTCGATCTGACTGAAGCTGTTACGACGTTTTAGTGTCCCGCTCCCATGGCTGTTTAATTATTTTCTTAATTGAATTATAGCTT
>JAPXFY010000033.1:31945052-31948507 GCA_030674185.1 Monoplex corrugatus
TCGGGGGAGAATAATGCTAAGGGAGTAAACCCTGACAGAAGGTCACCCCTGCTGCCTTGTGGGTAGAATTGGAAACAACAAAGGCTAGCGGAGAGTTCGCACAAAAATCGATGGAAGGCAATGAGAAACCACCATCGTATACTCCCAAGAATATCATGGCCAGCCAAAATACGAAAAAGGAAAACGACGTAAATAGTGGCTTCTGTGGAGCAACTTCGTCCGGTAGGGACCGTCATGCTGCGCAGGTGACACCCGATCGTCAGCAAGCTACTGCGATCAAAATAAAATATATCAAAATCGCAACGTGGAATGTAAGGACATTGCTGCAAAAGGGAAAACTGGAAAATGTCGAGATGGAGATGGTAAGGCTTAACATCAATATTTTATGTTGCTAGTAAAGTTAGACGGCAAGCCATTTGATATCAACATCATCCAAGTTTGTAAATTCCACTGTGTCAGGAAAAAGACATCTTCAACCTAGAGGGACCATGTCGTGTTCACGAAGTGTTCAGAAGGCCTGATGGTTCCTGCAACAGTCCTGGGAATGAAGGTCAGATTGGCAAAGGCTACGATCGTCTGCTTCCTGCCGACTACCAGGACAAAAGTTTGTTTCTTTGCTTTTGTGTTCATGTGTTGTTTGTTTGTTTGTTTGTTTGTTAGTTAGTGTTAATATACACGATTCTTTTAGTAGGTCCCCATTTAAGATGTTGGTTTTTATGGATTTATTGTTTGAATTTCATACTACTCCAATCTCCAACATTCACAAGCTGTGACAATGGACCATTGTCCTTGCTTCCCGTCACGTTCCATTTGAACTAACTACGTGTCAAGTACAAGGATGCTTGTCTCTGTTATCAAATCTTATTCAGAACCACACCTCAATACCATTGTTTTTGAGAAATTATAATAGGCACAATCTTATTATAATTTACACATATCACGCCTAAACGAATATTATCCATCAAGGAATTTCACTTACTTTTTGTTAGGCCTGATCGGTTCAGCGAACCCTCGTCAGATTGTGCCTATTATAATTTCTCAAAAACAATGGTCATAAAATTAAGTAACGCCTATATGGCTGAAACAAGAAAACTCTCAGCATGCACCTCAATACCTTTGAGAACTTTTGCAAATCTGTGTTCCATCTCGATCTCTATTCCGCAATTGATGACAGAACCTTCCCTGTCCCAAACTTTAAAAGTGATCCTCCACCACGGAATGAGTCGCAATGCACCTGGGGTGATTTTTTTTGTTTTAAATGAAATGAATAAGCAAAAAACGCAGTTTTCACAGATCCAAATTTTATTAAAATCGGGCATTCCTTTTCAAAGTTATGACCTTTTAAAGTTGGATATGTGGAAAAATGCATATTTGAGAAATCGCAGTTTGAAAATGTCACACTTATGCCCATAGCAACCAGGTACTTCTAATAGAGCTACACTTTTCACCCGTTTATAAGATCAAATAAGCACAAGCATTTTAGCAAGACATAAATAATGACCACAGAATCATTTTCAGTGAAAATCTCAAAATTGGTACCCTGACCCCCCTACATGAACTATCGCTGCTAGCGAAAAAGTGTGTCAGGTGCAATCCGACTCATTCCGTGATGGAGGGTCACTAACAAATTTATGATCAACCAAAGGACATAACTCTTGAAAGTCACGTAGAAATTATCTCCCATGTTGTTGAACTTCTCAAATCTAACATAGTTTGCGCTACCTATTCAGCTAGCATAGAAGCAGATACAAAGCACAAAAACCGTAAGCTCAGAACACTCCTCAAAAAAGGAGCACCCAAGCCTACCATTATTATTTTTTATTTTTTTATTTTTTTAATTTTATTTATTTTTTAATTTATTTTAATTTATATATTATTATTTAAAGAGGAAAGCATGGTGGTAGAGCTTTTACTTCCTGTGCTGTTAAAATCATGAACGCATTGTCTTTCACTGTCTGACTCAGTCCCTCTCCCCCCCCCCCTACCTTCATTCAAATTCAGCCTCAAAACAGTTCTTTTCCAGCAGTTATCTCATTAGTGCCAATATCTTCAGTCGTCCTAGTTCACTGACACATTTTTTTTTCAAATGTGTTGTTTTTTGTTTATTTGTATACGCGCACGCGCGTGTGTATGTGTGTATGTCTGTGCGTGTATGTGTGTGTTTGTTTGTGCATGTTTTTATGCATCCTTATGATTATAAAATGTTACAAAATTGTAGAGCGGTTTGAGCTTAATGAAATGCACTTTAGAAATGTCAAGTTAGTGTTAAAGCCTCTTCAACGACAAAATGACTTAAAGAAGTACAAAAATGAGAATTTTCTGTCATAAGTTTTGAATAAAATGGAATTTAACAGAATATCTTGACTATTTTGGTTATTGGCTTTGTGTGTGTGTTTTTTGGGTTTTGCTGTATGTGTCTTTTTTGAGTATTTGTGAAGTGGGTTTTGTTTTTCTAATTGTGCCATTGCAGTGAACTGGACTTGCGATAACATTTAGATGATGATGATGGTGGTGGTGGTGGTGATGATGATGATGAATGTGATGATGCTGACTGTGATGGTGGTGGAGGTAATGACGATGATGACGATGATGACGACAGCAACAATAACGGCAGCGACGACGACGACGATGACGATGGCGACAACGACGACGACGACGACGATGATGATGATGATATTGACGACGACGGCAACGACAACGATGACGAGGAAGACGATGATGGTGATGATAATGATACACAATGACAATAACCAAGATGATATCTATTCAGGGAAGGCACCACGCTCTCGTGGAGTGAACAATCAACCACTGCCCAGCCCCCGGACGGTGAGCCTGACGGTGCACCCTGATCAAATGTCCCCACGGATAGAACCATTTTTCTAATGACCTGGGGACAGTTCATTGACCATGAGATCACCTCCACTCCACAGCCTATTGGTCAGTTGTGTGTGTGCGTGCGTGTGTGCGTGTGTGCGTGCGCGTGTGTGTGTGTGTCTGTGTGTGTGTGTGTTCGTTGCTTGATTTAACGTCTTTTCACTATAAGTGATATTAGACGGGGAAAAATGGCATGGAGGATGAAATAAGGGGGGTGGGGGGTGGGGGGGGTGGTGGAGGGGAGAGGGGAACAGAGTAAGGGACGTAAAAAAAAATTAAAAGGAAGCGGCAAGGTCTTAAGAAAAAAGGATATGGATGAACAGAGAAATGAAACTAGAACAATGCTACCATCAATAATGTAAAAGAAAAATCGTCATAAAAAGAAAACAAAACAAAAATAATCATAATTATAATAATAATCTTAAAGTGTGTGTGTGTGTGTGTGTGTGTGTGTGTGTGTGGTGCGTGCGTGCGTGCGTGCGTGCGTGCGTGGTGTGTGTGTGTGTGTGTGTGTGTGTGTGTGTGTGTGTGGTGTGTGTGTGTGTGTGTGTAATTTGAATAATTCAAGAGTTTGAAGTATT
>JAPXFY010000033.1:31948607-31958607 GCA_030674185.1 Monoplex corrugatus
AATACTCCTGGATCACTAAATGACCCCGTAGAATGTTCCTACAAAAATGACTCCTGTAGAATGATTCCTACAGAATGACTCCTGTAGAATGACTCCTGTAGAATCACTCCTGTAGAATCACTCCTGTAGAATCACTCCTGTAAAATCACTCATGGATCACTTAGAATTATTCCTGTAGAATAACTCCTGTAGAATGACTCCTGGAGAATGATTCCTGCAGAATGATTCTGTAGAATGACTCCTGCAGAATGACTCCTGTAGAATCACTCCTGTACAATCACTCCTGTACAATCACTCCTGTACAATCACTCCTGGATCACTGGAGTGACTCCTGTAGAATGACTCCTGTAGAATGACTCCTGTAGAATGATTCCTGCAGAATGAATCCTGTAGAATGACTCCTGTAGAATTACTCCTGTAGAATGACTCCTGTAAAATGACTCCAGGATCACTTAGAATGACTCCTGTAAAATGACTCCAGGATCACTTGGAGTGACTCCTGTAGAATAACTGCCGTAGAATGACTGCTGTAGAATGACTCCTGGATCACTTAGAATGACTCTTGTAGAATGACTCCTGTAAAATGACTCCTGTAAAATGACTCCAGGATCACTTGGAGTGACTGCTGTAGAATGACTGCTGTAGAATGACTGCTGTAGAATGACTCCTGTAGAATGACTCCTGGATCACTTAGAATGACTCCTGGATCACGTAAAATGACTCCTGTAGAATCACTCCCAGATGACCTTCCGTTTCTATCGTTGCTATTTTCAAAGAAAATTGTGACAGCAGAGGGGCATCCAACTGGTGTCAGGAGTTAACCCTTTGACTCCCGCACTCTACCCACCAACTGCAAAAACTTAACCCTTTGACTCCCTCACACTATCCACCAGCTTCCTACAGGAAGCTGGTGGATAGTGTGAGGGAGTCAAAGGGTTAAGTTTTTGCTTTGTTAGCATGGTTGACAATACAGGATGTTGGTGGACAGGGTGCGGGAGTCAAAGGGTAAATTAAGAGCCGAGACACTTGCTTGACCTTGACGGGGCTTTCTCCTCTGAGGACCTTCTGCTGTTCAGCCCTCTCCTGAATTTCTTGCTACTAGAAGAGGAAGTTCATGTGATTCACGTTGGTTTACAATACTTTTTTTTTTAACATTACAGAATACGTGATCCGTTGCTGATTTGTCTTGTAGGCCTACTTGTCTGTCGTGATTGTCCTCTTGTGTGTGCTTTGTGTGCTGTGTGTGTGATTTGTGTGCTGTGTGTGATTTGTGTGCTGTGTGTGTGATTTGTGTGCTGTGGTGTGTGATTTGTGTGCTGTGTGTGAGATTTGTGTGCTGTGGTGTGTGATTTGTGTGCTGTGTGTGATTTGTGTGCTATGTGTGATTTGTGTGCTGGGTGTGTGATTTGTGTGCTGTGTGTGAGATTTGTGTGCTGTGGTGTGTGATTTGTGTGCTGTGTGTGTTTTGTGTGTTGTTGTTTGGTGTGTGTGGTTTGTTGTGTGTTGTTTTGTGTGTGGTGTGTTTGTGTGCTGTGTGTGTGTTGTTGCTGTGTTGTGTTGTGTGCTGTGGTGTGTTTTTGTGTGTGGTGTGTGTGTTTTGTGTGTGGTTGTGTTTGTGTGTGTGTGTGTTGTGTGTTGGTGTGTTTTGTGTGTGTGGTGTTGTTTGTGTGTGTGTTGTGATTGTGTTGTGGTGTGTGTTGTGTGTTGGTGTGTTTGTTGTGTGTGTGTGTGTTTGTTGTGTGTGTGTGATTTGTGTTGTGTGGTGTGTGTTTGTGTGTGTGGTGTGTTTGTGTTGTGTGTGTGATTTGTGTGTTTGTGGTTTGTGTGGTGTTGTTTGTGTGTGTGTGTGTGTTTGTGTGTGTTGTGTGTGTTTGTGTGTTGTGGTGTGTTGTTGTGTTTGTGTGTGTTTGTGTGTTGTGTGTTTTGTGTGGTTTGGTGTGTGTGTGTTTGTGTGTGTTGGTGTGTTGTTTGTGTGTGGTGTGTTGTTTGTGTGGTTGTTTGTGTGTGTGGGTGTGTTGTTGTGTGTGGTGTTTGTGTGTGTTGTGTTGTGTTGTTGTGTGTGTTGTGTTGTGTGTGGTTTGGTGTGTTTGTGTGTGTGTGTGTTGTGGTTGTGTGTTGTGTGTGATGTTGTTGTGTTTGTTGTGGTTGTGGGTGTGTTTGGTGTTTGTGTGGTGTGTGTGTGTTGTTGTCTGTTGTTGTGTTTTGTGTGTGGTGTTGTGTGTTGGATTGTTTTGTGTGTGTGTGTGGTTTGTGTGTGTGTGTGTGTGTGTGTTGTTTTTGGTGTGTGTGGTGTGTGTTGTGTGTGTTGTGTGGTGTGTTGTTTGTTGTGTTGGTTGGTGTTGTGTGTGTGTGTTGTGTGTGTTGTTTGTGTGTGTGTTTTGTGTGGTTGTTTTGTTTGTTGTGTTTGTGTGTTGGTGTGTTTGTGTTGGTGTGTGTGTTTGTGTTTTGTGTGTGTGTGTTTGTGTGTTGTGTGTTGTGTGTGTGTTGTGTTTGTGGTTTGTTGTTGTTGTGTGTGTGTGTTTGTGTGTGTGTGTTTTTTGTTGTGTGTGTGTGTGTTGGTGTGTGTGTGTGGTTTGTGTTGTTGTGGTTTGTTTTGTGTTGTGTGTGTGTTGTTGTGTTGTGTTGTGTTTTGTTGTGTGTGTGTGTTGTTGATGTTGTTGTGTGTGTTGGGTTGTGTTTTTGTTGTTTGTTTGGTGTGTTTGTTTTGTTGTTGTGTGTTGTTTGTGATTGTGTGTGTTGTGTTGGTGTTGTTTTGTGTGTTGTGTGTGTGTTTGTTGTGTGTTTTTTGGTTGTTTGTGTGGTTGTTTGTGGTGTGTTTGTTTTGTGTTGTGTTTGTGTGTGTTGTGTTTGTGTTTGTGTTGTGGTTGTGTGTGTGTTGTTTGTGTGGTGTGGTTTTGTGTTGTGTGGTTGTGTTGTTGTTTGTTTGTTTGGTGTGTTGGTGGTTGTGTTTTGTGTGGTGTTGGTGTTGTGGTGGTTGGTGGTTGTTGGTGGTTGTTTGTGTGTGTTTTTTGTGGTGTGGTTGTGGTGGTTTGGTGTGTTTGTGTTTGTGTTGTGTTTGTTGGTGTGGTTGGGGTGTGGTTTTGTGTGGTGTGTGTTGTGTTGGTGTTTTGTTGTGTGTGTTGTTGTTGTGGTGGTGGGTGTTTGGTGTTGGTTGTTGTGTTGTGTGTGTGTGTGTGTTGTGTTGTGTTTGTGTGTGTTTGGTGTTGTGTGTGTTTTGTTGTTTTGTGTGTGTTGTGTGTTGTGGTGTTTTGTGGTTGTTGGTGGTGTGTGTGTTGTTGTGTGGTGTTTTTTTTGTGTTTTGTGGTGTTGTTGTGTGTGTGTGGGTGTGTTGTGGTGGTGTTGGCTGTGTGTGATTTGTGTGTGTGTTGATTTTGTGGTGTGTGTGTGATTTGTGTGCTGTGGTGTGTGATTTGTGTGCTTGGTGTGATTTGTGTGCTGTGTGTGTTTGATTTGTGTGTGTGTGGTGTGTGATGTTGTGTGTTTTGGTGGTGTGATTTGTGCTGTGTGTGATTGTGTGTTGTGGATTTGTGTTGCTGTGTGTGTGATTTGTGTGCTGTGTGTGTGTTTGTGTGCTGTGTGTGTTTTTGTGTGCTGTGGTGTGTGATTTGTGTGCTGTGTGTGATTTGTGTGCTGTGTGATTTGTGTGTGTGTGTGATTGTGTGCTGTGTGTGTGATTTGTGTGCTGTGGTGTGATTTGTGTGCTGTGTGTGATTTGTGTGCTGTGTGTGATTTGTGTGCTGTGTGTGATTTGTGTGCTGTGTGTGATTTGTGTGTGTGTGTGTGTGATTTGTGTGCTGGGTGTGTGGTGATTTGTGTGCTGTGTGTGATTTGTGTGCTGTGTGATTTGTGTGCTTGTGTGATTTGTGTGTGTGTGTGATTTGTGTGCTGTGTGTGTGATTTGTGTGCTGTGGATTGTGTGCTGGTGTGTGATTTGTGTGCTGTGTGTGATTTGTGTGCTAGTGTGTGTGTTTGTGTGCTGTTGTGTGATTTGTGTGCTGTGTGTGTGATTTGTGTGACTGTGTGTGTGATTTTGTGTGGATTTGTGTGCTTGTGGATTTGTGTGCTGTGTGTGTGATTTGTGTGCTGTGTGTGTGATTTGTGTGCTGTGTGTGTGATTTGTGTGCTGTGTGGATTTGTGTGCTGTGTGAGATTTGTGTGCTGTGTGTGTGATTTGTGTGCTGTGTGTGTGATTTGTGTGTGCTGTGTGTGATTTGTGTGCTGTGTGAGATTTGTGTGCTGTGTGGTTTGTTCTTGTGGTGATTGCTGTGTGTGTGTGATTTGTGTGCTGTGTGTTGTGATTGTTGTGTGCTGTGTGTGTGATTTGTGTGCTGTGTGTGATTTGTGTGCTGTGCTGATTGTGTGTGTGATTTGTGTGCTGTGTGTGATTTGTGTGCTGTGTGTGATTTGTGTGCTGTGTGTGATTTGTGTGCTGTGTGTGTGATTTGTGTGCTGTGTGTGATTTGTGTGCTGTGTGTGATTTGTGTACTGTTTGTTGTGATTTGTGTACTGTGTGTGATTTGTGTGCTGTTTGTGGATTTGTGTACTGTGTGTGATTTGTGTGTTGTGATTTGTGTGTGTGTGTGATTTGTGTGTTGTGTGATTGTTGTGCTGTGTGTGATGTGTGTGCTGTGTGTGATTTGTGTAGTTGTGTGATTTGTGTGCTGTGTGTGATTTGTGTACTGTGTGTGATTTGTGTGCTGTGTGTGATTTGTGTACTGTGCGCGTGATTTGTGTACTGTGTGTATGATTTGTGTACTGTGTGTATGATTTGTGTACTGTGTGTGATTTGTGTGCTGTGTGTTATTTGTGTGCTGTGTGTGATTTGTGTGCTGTGTGTGTGATTTGTGTGCTGTGTGTGATTTGTGTGATTTGTGTGCTGTGTGTGTGATTTGTGTGCTGTGTGTGTGATTTGTGTGCTGTGTGTGTGATTTGTGTGCTGTGTGTGAGATTTGTGTGCTGTGTGTGATTTGTGTGCTGTGTGTGATATGTGTACTGTGTGTGTGATTTGTGTGCTGTGTGTGATTTGTGTGCTGTGTGTGATATGTGTACTGTGTGTGTGATTTGTGTGCTGTGTGTATGCTTTGTGTGCTTTGTGTGATTTGTGTGTGTGTGTGTGATTTGTGTCTTATGTAACTGATGACAATGTGAGTTTAGTGTTTGAAGTTTGGTGTTTGTTTAGGAGGGATTTCGTTTAACAAGGATTCATCGTACACGGTCATACCCATACACGCTCCATTTACATCCACCAATGATGCAGGATAAGATTAAATTCGAGATATCAGATCTCCAGTCTACGGCTGTATATCAAAAAACAAACAAACAAACAAAACAAAAAAAGACCAACCTACGTTGCTGTAGCTCTGCCAAGGATCGAACGCACCACCCCTGTGTCATGAGCACAAGGCTCTGATACCTGTGCCCATGAGCCATTAAAGTGGCCAATTAACTCACCTGGAAATATGAACGATCGTTAATTTAAAACAAGCTGGACGGGATGCACGGATAATCGTTTCGCGCTAGCAACTTCAGTCGACGGGAAACATCGATCGCAGTTTCGCCAGTTAAAGGTACAAACTGATTCTTATCTTTCCTACACTAAGCTGGCAGAACTTTATCTCTCATGTTTACTTACTTTTTCTTTCACGTTTGGTTAACATTTGGCTTGCTGTCAGAACAATTTTTAGCCGACTTGCAAACAAAAATGGCAAGAAATCGTGGTCTCGTGCGTGAGGAAATCATGCGACTGCTCGACTTTGATGACAACAATCATAGCATTGGCGAAAATGAAGTTTAAGAGGAAGAAAATGATACAGAAGAGGACGGAACAGAGGTGATGGTTCCTTCAGCAAATGCTACTGAATTAGTGATGGGTATAATAATTGTATTGATTACGAAAGAGCAAAGAAACAAACAAGCAAACAAAGCTAAAACAAAACAAAACAAAACAAAAAACATTTATACTACAAAGTTACTTCAACATAGAGATTTTATTTGCGATTTACAAATTGCCCAATCATTCTACAATAAGTATGTAACATGTCTTGTAATTCTTTGAACAATGAAGGATGGTATTTGAAAAAAAGACGTTTCCATACGCATCAAACTTTCTGAAGGCAACCTCAGGCCAAATTAATACTGTAATTTTAAATGCATTGTTCTCATTTGAGAGAGAGAGAGAGAGAGAGAGAGAGAGAGAGAGAGAGACAACACAGAGAGAGAGAAGAGAGAGAGAGAGACAAACACAGAGAGAGAGGAAGAGAGAGAGGGAGAAAAAGAGAGAGAGGAAGAGAGAGAGGAGAGAGAGAGAGAGAGAGAGAGAGAGAGAGAGAGAGTATTCTGACAAAGATAAAAACAAAACATAGCAAAAATAAAATATAAACCTTACCTAAATGCAACTTTAACATTTTCTCCATCCATATCATCTGTGTATTCTAGAAACAAAATAAACTCTTTGTGTTTCATTGATTAAATGTATTTTATCTTACTGATTTCAGACGACGCACTTGGAGCGCTCATGGATCTTTGGACAACGATTGCTTCCCTTTGAAAAAAAACTTCAATTACTGTCATGAGTTGAAATAGCTTCTGGCACCACTACCACTACTATTGCTTGTAATACTGCCACGCCTTTTCCTCCTCCTAGTGCTGCTACTACTACTACTTCTATCATTACTACACTAACGAACTGTCGTAAAAAACTGTTACTACTACTACTATGACTACTACTGCTGGCAATGCTACTGCTGCTACTGCCAGTACTACTGCTACCTCTACCACCAGTGCTAGTACTACCGTCAGTACTACTGCTAACTCTACCACCAGTGCTAGTACTACCGTCAGTACTACTGCTAACTCTACTACCAGTGCTAGTACTACTGCCAGTACTACTGCTACCTCTACTACCAGTGCTAGTACTACTGCCAGTACTACTGCTACCTCTACTACCAGTGCTAGTACTACCGTCAGTACTACTGCTACCTCTACTACCAGTGCTAGTGGCTTAACCCCCTTGGTCACGAACCTATACATGCTAGCCTCACTCCGAGTGGTTACAGGCTTGCTTCTTTCCATCGCTCATCCCGAGGTGGCGGTATCGCCATCCTCTACAACGACTCACTCCATTCCCGCCTATCTTTCTCGCAGTCTCTGCTTTTCTCCCATCCTTCTTTCGAGCACATTGAAGTATCCTTCCAATCCACCCCTCACCCCATCACCTTCTCCTGTGTCTATCGACCCCCACCTAGCTCTGCCAACAAACTCACCACATCCACGTTTCTCTCTGACTTTGACCAATTGCTTGACCACTACTGCCTCTTACCTGGAAATCTCATCATTCTAGGTGACATCAATGTCCACTATGACAACACTCACCGTTATGACACAAGACATATCATCAACTCTCTGTCCAATCACAATATGACTCAACACATTTCTGAACCAACCCATCAAAAAGGTCACATTCTTGACTGGATCATTTCTCGTGATCACCACAATTCCGCTACTGACAACTGCTTAGTTCTTTCTACCCGTTTAACTTCAGCCCTTCCATCTGACCACTCTGCAATTCTCTGTTCTCTCGACATTTCTCCTCCTTCCCGTACCATGCGCACAGTGACTCGACGCAATCTCAAATCTATCGACCTCTCCACATTTTCATCTGATGCCTCCCGTCTCCTTTCTGAAAAGTCACATAACCTTGCCGATGAATTCTATACTACTCTCCACCATCTTCTGGACACTCATGCTCCAGCCACAACCCGTCTTTTACCTGACCGCCCCCCTACCCCCTGGCTCACTCATGAGATCGCCTGCGCAAAACGTGCCCGCCGCAGAGCAGAGCGCCGCTGGCGCAAATCCAAACTCACTGTACACAGGCAACTTTTCCAAGCCTCTAAAACAAAAGTATCCACCCTCATTGCATCAGCAAAAACAAGCTATTTCCAAACCAAAATCCTGAATGCCTCTTCTTCAAAAGAACTCTTTACAACCATGAATCATCTCCTTGGCACACGAAAAGATTTACCTCTCCCAACAAAACATACAAATGAAGAACTCCCATCTGTATTCTCCAACTATTTCACCACCAAAATACAAACTCTTCGTGACAGGCTTGACAGGACACCCTGTCAACCATGCCCACCTGACCCTTCCTTCTCTGGCACACCTCTTACTACTTTTACCCCAGTCTCACAAGAAGAAATTCTCAACACAATCAGATCCATGTCGTTCAAAACCTGCGAACTGGATCCTCTTCCAGGTTCTCTCTACGCCGACTGTCTCCCTACTCTCCTCCCATTCATCACTGACATCATCAACACTTCTCTTCAAACTGGAACTGTCCCAGATTCTTTCAAGTCTGCTATTGTTCACCCTCTCCTCAAGAAACACAATTTAGACCCAAATGAACTGAAAAATTACCGGCCTATCTGTAATCTCTCTTTCTTGTCAAAACTCCTTGAAAAAGTCGTCCTCAACCAGCTGAACTCTCACCTGTCTGCCAACAATCTCCTCAATCCTTTCCAGTCAGCCTACCGCCAGTGCCATAGCATTGAAACTGCCCTACTACACATTCTCAACAATCTCCTCCTTGCAACTGATACTGGCAAAGTCTCTCTCCTCACACTCCTTGATCTGTCTGCAGCCTTCGATACCATTGACCATGGTATTCTCCTTTCTAGACTTCATCATACTTTTGGCATCTCTGACATTGCTCTCTCCTTTTTCACTTCGTATTTATCAAACAGAAAACAAACTGTTCTCATCAATGGCACTTACTCTCAACCTGCATACCTGACCTGTGGTGTTCCACAAGGATCTGTCCTTGGCCCTGTTCTTTTCACTCTTTACACCTCCCCCTTGTCCACCATCATCAACTCCCACTCTATGAAACACCACTTTTATGCTGATGACACCCAACTTCAAGACAGTGACTCACCTGATAATATACAGCGCCTGTTGACTCGCACCACTGAGTGTTACTCAGACATTAAGAACTGGATGACGTTCAACAAACTTCAGCTTAATGACGACAAGACAGAAGCTATCCTCATTGGCTCCCGTCAGAAACTTTCTCAGCTGCCTCCTCTTTTTCTCCCATTATGTAACACATCAGTCCCAATTTCTGATTCAGCTAAAAACCTTGGTGTCTGCATTGACTGTACCCTCTCCATGAACAACTTTGTTTCTCAAACTGCCAGATCTTGCTACTATCATCTCCATCGTATAAGGCTGATCAGGAAGTATCTCTCTGTCGAAACAACTGCAAAACTCGTTCTCTCCTTCATAATGTCTCGCATTGACTATTGCAATTCACTCCTGTCTGGTCTTCCTGCCTCCACCATTCACATCCTACAGCGCATTCAAAACAATGCTGTACGCCTTGTACTCAAAAAGAAAAAAGCTGACCACATATCTCCTCTCCTGGCACAACTTCACTGGCTCCCTGTATCAAAGCGTATACAGTAAAACTAGACACCATGTGCTACAAAAGCCTCAATAACGCAGCCCCCGATTACCTGTCAAGCCTACTTGAGATCTATGTTCCCTCACGTACCCTCATCTCTGCCTCCGATCCTCTGACTTTTCGCTTTCCACGCACTAAGCTCAATACCTATGGTCCACGAGCCTTCTCTGTTTCTGGTCCACTCTCCTGGAACAAACTTCCTCTCTCAGTCCGTCAGCAACCTACTTTTGTCTCCTTCAAGTCCGCTCTCAAAACTCACCTTTTCTCCTCCGCATAAAATCCTAACCTCACTCAACCCCCCCCCCTCCCCCCCTCTGCAGCCTGTCTCCGCTCGGAGGGGAATCACATGGTTATAATATATAATTGTATATGCTATGCTCTCTATAATTTTCCATTGCTTTTATTCTTGCTTTTATTGCTTTTATTCTTTCTCCCCATTTATAGCCATGCGTGTGTGTGAGTGTGTGTGTGTGTGTGTGTGTGTGTGTGTGTGTGTGTGTGTGTGTGTGTGTGTGTGTGCGTGCGTGTGTGTGCGTG
>JAPXFY010000033.1:31978607-31981107 GCA_030674185.1 Monoplex corrugatus
TTCACTGCTTTTGACAACCTCTCTTTTCCCTTGCTGCACGTCAGGATTTCACTTGTTCTGACATTCTGTCGAGGTTGTAGTGACCTTGACGAGTAGAGTATGAAAATCTTTGAATTTTTCTGGTGAGGAATCCGGTAAGTCCTGTTTAAAAAAAATATAGGAGAGATTGTTAGAATGGAGTCTGAAGTTCTGTACACAAGGGATTCATCGCATTCGGTGAATTGCCTTTTTTTTCTCTCCGTTTTTGTCTCGTTTTAGGGAGAAGAGTGGCACAATGGTTCAGACGTTCATCTTCCAATAACTGGAGGCCTCGACTTTTCTCCTCAGTTTGACCGGAAAATCGAACTATCCACCTGGTGCTCTCATTTTCTCCACCTTTCCTGTTAAGACGGCTCAGTTTAAAATTAGGACTGTTATTCAAGATGGCTCAGTTTAAAATTAGGACTGTTATTCAAGACGGCTCAGTTTAAAATTAGGACTGTTATTCAAGACGGCTCAGTTTAAATGGCGACTGTTATTTAAGATGGCTCAGTTTAAATGGCGACTGTTATTCAAGACGGCTCAGTTTAAATGGCGACTGTTATTCAAGACGGCTCAGTTTACATGGCGACTGTTATTCAAGACGGCTCAGTTTACATGGCGACTGTTATTCAAGATGGCTCAGTTTAAATGGCGACTGTTATTCAAGACGGCTCAGTTTAAATGGCGACTGTTATTCAAGACGGCTCAGTTAACATGGCGACTGTTATTCAAGATGGCTCAGTTTAAATGGCGACTGTTATTTAAGATGGCTCAGTTTACATGGCGACTGTTATTCAAGACGGCTCAGTTTACATGGCGACTGTTATTCAAGATGGCTCAGTTTAAATGGCGACTGTTATTCAAGACGGCTCAGTTTACATGGCGACTGTTATTCAAGATGGCTCAGTTTAAATGGCGACTGTTATTCAAGAAGGCTCAGTTTAAATGGCGACTGTTATTTAAGATGGCTCAGTTTACATGGCGACTGTTATTCAAGACGGCTCAGTTTAAATGTGATCTGTTAATTAATACGGCTCAGTTTAAATGTGGTCTGTTAATTAAGACAGCTCAGTTTAAATGGGGGCTTTTAATTAAGATGGCTCAGTTTAAATGGGGAGGGCGACTTTTAATTAAGATGGCTCAGTTTAAATGGGGGGGACTGTTAATTAAGATGGCTCAGTTTAAATAGGGACTGTTAATTAAGACGGCTCAGTTTAGATGGGGGACTGTTAATTAAGACGGCTCAGTTTAAATGGGAACTGTTAATTAAGACCGTTTAAGTGGGAACGGTTAATTAACGTGGCTCAGTTTAAATGTGGACCGTTAATGAAGACGGCTCAGTTTAAATGGGGGACTGTTAATTTAAGATGACTCAGTGAAAATGGGGGACTGCTGATTAAGACAGCTCAGTTTAAATGTGGACTGTTAATTAAGATGGCTCAGTTTAAATGGGGATTGTTAATTAAGACAGATCAGTTTAAATGGGGGACTGTTAATTAAGATGACTCAGTGAAAATGGGGACTGCTGATTAAGACGGCTCAGTTTAAATGTGGACTGTTAATTAAGATGGCTCAGTTTAAATGGGGGGCTGTTAATTAAGATGGTTCAGTTTAAATGGGGGATTGTTAATTAAGATGGTTCAGTTTAAATGGGGATTGTTAATTAAGACGGCTCAGTTTAAATGGGGACTGTTAATTAATACGGCTCAGTTTAAATGGGGGACTGTTAATTAAGATGACTCAGTGAAAATGGGGGACTGCTGATTAAGACAGCTCAGTTTAAATGTGGACTGTTAATTAAGATGGCTCAGTTTAAATGGGGGCTGTTAATTAGGATGGCTCAGTTTAAATGGGGGATTGTTAATTAAGACAGATCAGTTTAAATGGGGACTGCTGATTAAGACAGCTCAGTTTAAATGTGGACTGTTAATTAAGATGGCTCAGTTTAAATGGGGGGCTGTTAATTAGGAGGCTCAGTTTAAATGGGGATTGTTAATTAAGACAGATCAGTTTAAATGGGGACTGTTAATTAAGACAGATCAGTTTAAATGGGGATTGTTAATTAAGACAGATCAGTTTAAATGGGGACTGTTAATTAAGACAGATCAGTTTAAATGGGGATTGTTAATTAAGACAGATCAGTTTAAATGGGGGATTGTTAATTAAGACAGATCAGTTTAAATGGGGGATTGTTAATTAAGACAGATCAGTTTAAATGGGGGATTGTTAATTAAGACAGATCAGTTTAAATGGGGATTGTTAATTAAGACAGATCAGTTTAAATGGGGGATTGTTAATTAAGACGTCTCAGTTTAAATGGGGGATTGTTAATTAAGACAGATCAGTTTAAATGGGGACTGTTAATTAAGACAGATCAGTTTAACTGGGGACTGTTAATTAAGACAGATCAGTTTAAATGGGGGATTGTTAATTAAGACAGATCAGTTTAAATGGGGGATTGTTAATTAAGACAGATCAG
>JAPXFY010000033.1:31986107-31993607 GCA_030674185.1 Monoplex corrugatus
GTATCTACATAACTATTTACTTTTCTTCTCCTTTTAACAATTTTTTTCTCCTATTCATGGCGTGGAAAACGTATCTGGATACGCTGTGGCTTCGGTGGCTATTTGTTGATTGGAGCAGTATGCACATAGGCATGCTGACTAAATCCTTTAAAAATTTCGCCCTGAGATCAGCGTAAGTGGAACATCTAAATAATAAGTGTTCTTCGTTTTCAGATTCTGTCCTGCAAAATGGACACACCTTTTCTTGATCAGATTCACTGTATCTATTTATATTATTGTTTAGTGGTAAAACGTTCAACCTTGTTTGTGAAAGGGCAACTCTGAAACAGTATATATCAATAGAGTCAATGTACTTCTCTTTTTCAAAGATAGTCTTAAATGATCTGTAGCTTTCATACCTATCTCTGTCTCTGAGTGACCCAGACCATTCTTGAATATATAAGTCTACAAGTCTCCGTTTAAACACACGCAAAAAGGCTTTTACATCACCAACACCTTGTTGCAGCCACACGATATTAAATCCCGTTTCACACAAAATGTCCCTTATTTTTGAAGCCCAGCATTCTTTCCCAGCCCTGTCAAGTTCCACTAACATTTGGTAAGCCTTATAAGGTAACCTATTTGGATTCATTTCCAGTAATTTAAACCAATATCTAAGACAGGTAGTTGAGGAGTTGACATAAAGAGGATATCTTCCCAAATCCCCATATACCATCTTGTTAGGTGTCCTGACTGGAACACCCAACAGTCTTTTGCACGATACCAATTTTGTCCCTTTGTAAAACCATTGTTCATGTCGTCCTAAGAAGCCCCCTCTTCTGAAAACCATAACCTTAGTTTTTTCAAGATTAACTTCCAGTTTCATGCTGGCACAGTATGTCTGCAAGACTCTTAACTGGTTTTGCAAACCATTTGGTGTTGTTGACAGAAGGGCTACATCATCTGCAAAAAGAAGAATGAATATTTCCATTGAACCTGGCATCAACTGGATGCCATGTCGCCCCTTTTCATCCATATAATTGGCTAATTGATTTATTAATACCGAAAATAAAGTAGGGCTTAAGACACATCCTTGTCTCACGCCTATGGGGTTATCGAATATTTCAGATAATTCCCGGTTTGCCCGAATACATGAGCATAATGATTCATACATTGCTTTTAGCGAAGCCAAAAACTTCCCTTTTACTCCTTGATTTTGAATACACTTTAAGAGTTTGTCATGCTGAACCAAATCAAAGGCTTTCTTAAAGTCTACAAAAGCAACATATAGTTTTCTACCTTTCTTGCACATAGTTTTCTGAACCATAGCGTACAGACTGAAAATTTGATCCACTGTAGAATATTTTTTCCTAAAACCTGCCTGACTTTCTGATATTAAATTATTGTTTTCTAACCAAGCATACAATCTAGTATTCAGTATTGATGTGTAACATTTTGAAACAATGCTTAATAACGACACACCCCTGTAATTGTCCACTTTATCAGGATCTCCTTTCTTAAATATTGGTATGATAATAGCTTTTGACCAGTCTTGAGGATAAATTCCTCGGTCGAATAAAGTGTTAAACAGCTTCAAAAGAAAATTATGGATATTTGTGTTACCATTTTTTAACATCTCGGCTGTAACACCGTCCATTCCACTGGCTTTACCTATCCTCAATTTTCTGATGGATTCTCTGACTTCTTCTATAGTTATCTTAGAATTTAATGGGTGTTCTGTTGATTCATTTAAATCTACTTCGACAATGCAGCGCTCATCATTTGTTGATCTGTTATCTTGAAATACGTTTTTAAAATGACTGAACCATTCATCAATACTTACATTGTTAGTGAGTTTGTTTTTGGTACCATACCCTATATTTCTTAACTCAGTCCAAAACTGCGATGAATTTGAAATATTTCTGGCTAAGCATTCTGCTTTTTGTTTATTATACTGCTGTTTTTTATTCTTTAATAATTTTTTATACTTCTTCCGTGCTTCACAATACACAACTCTATCATCCTCATCTTTTGTTTTTCTGTAGTGTTTGAGAGTTTTTCTGCTTTCTGCTTTTGCTTTCTCACATTCACCATCAAACCAATCAGATCTTTTTCTCTTCTCTGTACATTTCTTACGGTACATACAAGCACCAGCTTCTTTGAGACATTCAACAAATATGGCTAAAGCCTTATCTACATTAGTGTCTAGAGTATCCGAAGCCAATGTAAGTCTTCTCTGAATGTGCTCACTTTGTAATTTGTTTGTATAATCGTCTTTCTTATTTTCTTGCCATATAAACTTTTGTGTGATGTTATTTTTTGATACTTTTCCCTCCGCTTTTATTCCTGTTTCAAGCTTTCGCTCCACTTTCATTATAACCGGTAAATGATCTGATTCTGTGAGACTGTCAACATCTAATGCAGCAATTTTAATTGATGAAAACAGATCACATGATACGATGAAATAGTCAACTACACTCGACCCTGAAACCCCAATGTATGTATAACTACCATCAAAGTCCAGTTTACACAGACCATTTAAAATGATACAGTCAAACATACTGCACAGCTCGAGCAGTTGGTTTCCAAAAACATTTGTGCGGCAATCATGAGACTGTCTCAAAAAATCACTGTATACCGAAAGGTCAGTTAAAACACTGTCACTGTCATATCCAAATGAACAGTAGTTACCATCAGCTGTTCTTGCATTTAAATCACCAGTCAGCAAAACATAAAAGTCGTCGTGCGAAACTTGTAAATCTAACAAACATTGTTCCAACACTTCCATACCAAACCCATCATGCTGATTATTCCAGTATGTGGAATCATGAGGGGGAATATATGTACATACAAACATTATAGGTTTATTTGTTGAAAACAAATCTTTGTTGATTTCAACAATAATAGCATTTTCGTTTCCAACCTCAATTCGTTTAACAAACGATTTTAAAGTCTTTCTTACCATAACTATTATTCCACCGGAATACCTTCTTTGATGAGATAGTTTCTTTGCTTTTAGTGTAAATACAACAAACTCTTGAAACAAAGATGAATCAAAATCATTCGCTATAAAGGTCTCAGTGAGACAAATGAAATCATGCTGCGAAATGAAATTAATGAAATCCTCATCATCCAGTTTCGGTAATAATCCATTCACATTATAAGTGAGAAATTTAATCTGTGGATTATTAACATTATGAACATGTAAATTCAACACTGATGGACACGATCTCATTTGGGATCCGTCCACATTTTGGGATCCTGGTAAAGAACTTATTCTTTTGTTTTTACTACTTGCTGTAGTGGCCCGGCCGATGTCCTATTTATCAGTGCCCGAGGCACCACTAGAGCTAGCTTTGGACTTACATTGCATACTTTTATCGCCTTTTGAGCTATCAGCAGCTGTTCTTTTCATAGAGTCCAGAATACTGGTCTGACTGCCTGACCTGTCTGTTGTACTGCGCATCTGTCTGCTTCTCTTTTTAGGAGGGGCAGTACGTTTTGGCCGCTGCTGTTTCGGTGAACATGAACCACTGTCCTGTTCTTTCTCTGCAGAATCCTGCTGGGATTCTACAGGTGCTGCTTGCGTGTGCCTAGTGGACTCGTCAATGTGTCCATCTGACTCTCTGTCTGTGTCAGCCCTAAGTGCTGTTCTGACTTGTGTCATTGTTTTGTCAGTGTCTTCACGACAAACATCATCAAGGTCACTATCATTTTGCGCATCACTTTGTGAGACACTAACATCGTCTCTTACATCTGTAATACCATTTGGTGCTTCAATTTCAGTATTGTCTTTTTCTACTATCTTCTGGCCCTGAACCTCGTCTGTGACAACTGATAAGTCATCATCAGTCACATCGATTTTATTATCGTCTTTCTCGCCATGATTATCGTCCGGGTACGAAACACTACCGTTATTGTCATCACTGTCTCTATCAGTATGATCATGTGCGCACTCCTCTCTGGTTATTTTTCTGCCAACATCTTTAACGTGGGTCATTTGGGTATTGACTCGTGCTCTTCGTGAATCATTTTCATGGGTGACGGCAGTGCCTTCTTGGCGGTAACTGTTGGTATCATTTTATCGGTGTCTGCCTGTATTAATAGTGAGTCGTCTGTTGTCACTGTCTTCAAGGAAGACCACTCTCCTGTGTCCTGTAATGACCGGTTCTCGCTGACATCCCTTCCGTGTCACTTCACTATAAGAAAAGTCTCCAGGAACAACAGGTGTGGCGGTATCCTCGTTGGAACCGTAACGAAACGGGCTCTTCCAACTTCTGTGATTTTCGATGTCTCTGTTATAGGTAGGGTTTGTATGGGAATGTCCTCTCCTCTCTGACACGTCCCTGGGACGTTGATATTGGTGTTCGTTGTCAGTAAGGGAGATCCTGGTGTTTTGTCTCTTCTTCCTTCGGTTCGTGTCCATTCCTGAACGAAATCATCGTAATGGTTGGTGGGGTGGTCTCTGTTATAATGTCCATAGTTGAGCCTTGCCGGGTGTGTATTTACGGGCCGTGGATCTCTACTGTTTTTGTATTCTTCACGTCCAATGTCATGGGCCTGAGGCCAGTCTTCCATGCACTGTGTAGTATCTGGTGGGAAGTATTGGCCATTTTTGTACTTCTGGTGGTATGTGTCCTGGCTGTTCCTCACATGGAGCTTTCCCCTGTGAATGTACGCTGTTTTGCCAAGCCCACGATGAAATGCGAGCATTTCCCTTTGGTAGGTAGTGAGGTCGGAGGCCACTCTGATTCCGTTGTACCTCATGCTGTCTCTTAATTCTGGATCTCTCAATATGGCCATTTTGTCAGCCCAGCGACAAAACTGCACCAGGACAGGACGAGGACCGCTTCCGTGGGTGCGCGGTTTTCCAATCCGAAATGCATATACAATGTCTTCTTTGTACCAGTCTGGTTTCCTTGTGTGACCGTTGAGGACTTCTACGATAATTTCGGTTGTGACGTAGTCGTCCTCCCATTCTTGCTCCGCTACATTGATGAATATCAAGTTACATGCTTTTGCTTCTTTTTCAGTTGCTTCCAGTTTTCTTTCGAGTTTTTCAATTCTGTCCATCATTATTGTGCTATTTTCTTGGAGATCGTCAATTGATTCTCTATTTGTAAAAACACATTCCTTCAGCTTCCTGACTTCAGTAAAGAACTGTGAAAGTTTGTCGTCTAAGTTGCTGAACTTTTCTTTCATGGTTCTCTGTACTGCTGCTGAATGCAATTGTAGTGCATGTTGTATCTGTGCAAATCGCCAGTCAATCAAGTTAGGGTAAGGGGGTGGGTCACAATTTCCCTGAGCCATAATGCCGTTAAAGACAAGCTTCTTTTCACGCTCAGCGAACAAATGTTCACACAGAGAAATGATCCTTGGACGTTCTACAATTCACAGTGTCTTGTCTCTAAAGCAATGAAAGCACGTGCAATTTTCAACAGTGTACTGGTCCGACGACACATGTTAACTTGATTTGTTTTAACACATGGTGAAAACAGAAAATCCTTCATTGTCTCTACTAATTAATTCCGATGTTAATTGTGGACCATCTACTGACCTGATTCGATGATCCATGTCATTTTCAATTGCACACAATCTTTATAAACTCCTCTGTCAAAAATCTCTGTCCGCATTACTCTCAAACTGTCACAAATCGATGAAGAAGGGAGAGGGATGATCGCACGTCCGACGCATGTGCGAACGAGGAGAGAGAGAGCGGGAGAGAGAGAGAGAGAGAGAGAGAGAGAGAGAGAGAGAGAGAGAGAGAGAGAGATAGACATACAGAGAGAGAGAGAGAGAGAGAGATAGACATACAGAGAGAGAGAGAGAGAGAGAGAGAGAGAGAGAGAGGAGAGAGAGAGAGAGAGAGACAGACAGACAGACAAACGGAAAGAAAGTAAGAAAGAAAGAAAAAAAAAACAACAACAATCACTGAAGGAACCAAACCATGCAATCAATAAAAAAACAAACAAACAAACAAACAAACAAACCACCTGAACCATCTTCATGGATTTTTTTTTTTCTTTATTGAGGAAATAGTCAAAAGCAATAGAAACACATAAATAGAGAAGACACAGGAGATTAGCGAAATGTGTGATTAAATATCAACGTCATATTAAACCATGAACCACAACAATATTCCACGTTACATATATATACATACATACAGGCGTCAAAGAAAGAATAATCACACACGCATGCATGAAGTCATATACCCACACACATAAACTCAGACGAACACACACACACATAAACTCACACACACACACACAAACACACACACGCACACACACACACACACATACACACACACATACACACACACACACACACACACACACACACACACACACATAAACTCACAAGAACACACACACACATTAACTCACACGAACACACACACACACACACACACACATAAATTCACACGAACACACACACACACACATACATAAACTCACACGAACACACACACACACACTAAACTCACACGAACAAACACACACATAAACTTACACGAACACACACACACACACATAAACTCACACGAACACACACATAAACTCACACGAACACACACACATAAACACACACGAACACACACACACATAAACTAACACGAACATACACACACATAAACTCACACGAACACACATAAACTCACACGAACACACATTAACTCACACGAACACACACACACATAAACTCACACGAACACACACACACATACATAAACTCACACGAACACACACACACACACACACAACACACACACACACACACAAAAGCACACGAACACACACACACATAACCTCACACGAACACACACACATATAAACTCACACGAACACACACACACACACACACACACACACACGCACGCACACACACACACACACACACACACACACACACACCACGCACCCGTAAAGCATGTACAGGTCGAACGCAAGAACACAGACAAAAAGGAGAGACGGAGAAAGACAGCCAGACAGCCAGCCAGGACAGACAGACACACAGACAGACACACAGACAGACACACAGACAGACACACAGACAGATCACTAAACGAAACTTGTTTTAAATAGAAACAAGAGACGATATTCAAAAGCGATACATACAGATATGTAACACACACACACACACACACACACACACACACACACACACACACACACACACACACACACACACACACACACACACACGCACGCACGCACGCACACACACACACACACACACACACACACACACACACACACACACACACACACACCACTGAAAGAAGCCAGTTATAAAAGAGGGAAAAGGCAATATTCAAAAGCGGAATTATTATATTTATATATATACACACACAAGCAACAAAAACACAGTAGATCACAAAATTTATGTTTAAATAACAACAGGTAAAACCAATAACCATAATAAGCATAATAACATTCATATTATGTATACACACACACACGTGTGCGCGCGCGCGCCATGCACGCCATGGGACACAGACGCATACTCAACCACACA
>JAPXFY010000033.1:31996107-31998607 GCA_030674185.1 Monoplex corrugatus
GGAGAAGATCCAGAATGATCACGGCACAAGCCTTCAGCCTGCACATAAACTCACGCTGATAACTGGCCAGGTCCTGAGATCCTACCTAGATAGTTCCATAACCCTGGGGTCCTAGGGGAGTGAGGTGGCAAAAATCTCAACTTTTCCCGGGACCAGCACCACAAGGGCGTCGCCCATCCCCTCTCTGTCGCTTCAGATTCATTATTGATATTCACATTTTTTTTTAACCAAGACTTCAGAAAGGCAAGAAAGTTACTTGGTCTTCAACGGTTGGGACCTGGGAAATCAACCAATCTCTCCTACGTTTTTTTTTTTCCAATTCAGCCGGGCAATGCCCTGCTCTTTACGATTTTCAACTGCCGTGGGATCTTTAACGTGCGCAGCCAGAAGGCACACGGGTCCGACTCGTTTATCGTTCCCTTCCTAAGGACTAACGGGGTGCCACAAGGATCTGTTCTGGGCCCCCTACTTTTCATTCTCTACACCTACCCTGTCTCCTCTATTGTCCAAGAACACCTGCTTCAGCATCATTCTTTCTCGGATGACAATCAGCTGTATGTCTCTGGGCCTCTCCCTGACCTTCCCATCATGATCCAGAAAACCCAATCTTGTGTAGCTGACCTGAAGGATTGGATGACTGAAAACAAACTGAAATTAAATGAAGAGAAATCCGAATTGATCTTGATCACCCCACCCAAACTCCAAAATCACCCCTCTCTTCCAACCTCTGTCACACTTGTTGACTCATCTATCCCTCTCTCCCATTTTGCCCGTAACCTTGGTGTAACTCTTGATCAAACCCTGTCCTTCCACCAGCATGTGAGCAACGTCTGTCGGACTTGTTTTCTTGAACTCCGCCGAATTGCTTCTATCCGTCACCTCCTCTCAGAAGACACGACAAAGGCTCTTGTCTGTGCATTTGTTCTATCCGTCTCGATTACTGTAATGCTCTTTTTTCTGGTTCCCCTCTCATCTCATTAACAAACTTCAGAAAGTTCAAAATCATGCTGCCCGTCTCATCTTCCGCTCTTCAAAATTTAACCATGTTACGCCATTGCTCTGTTCTCTCCACTGGCTCCCTGTTCAGCAAAGAATATCCTACAAGATTGCCTGCCTCTGCTTCAAATCTATTGAGTCTTCCTGTCCTGAGTATCTCACCCATCTGTTACATCTCTACACGCCATCTCGAGCTTTGCGGTCCTCATCTGATACCCGTCTCTATAGTATCCCCATAGTCCGCACTAAAAGGTTTGGGCAGCGTTCTTTTTCCTATCAAGCTCCAACCATCTGGAATCAGTTACCTCGCTCTCTTAGATACTCACCCTCTCTGTCCACATTCAAACGCTCCCTCAAAACTCACCTGTTTCCCAAAACTGGTAATCTCTGCCCCCTTCCCCCCATGTAATGTAATGGTGACATTATAGTGTCTTAGTGTCAATGTGTCATTGTATTTGCATGTCATGCTGTGTGTGTGTTTGTGTGTGTGTGTGTGTGTGTTTGTGTGTGTGTGGGTGCTTCTGTGGGCGTGTGTGTGTGTGCTTGTGATTCTGGTTATATGTTTTGCCATTGTAAACGCTTAGGGCATTAATTTGATTAGGCGTACTAAATGTTCATAATAATAATAATAATAATAAATTTGAATAAGAATGGAGCTGTAAAATACTCAATAGCGATAGCTTCTCTTCCTATCGCCAGTTTAAATCACTCCACGAACCAGAAAAAATATGTTAATGACATTCGCTTTAGTTCATATTGCTTATAGCCCAGCCGACTACTAAGAGCCATATCAGGGCTAGGACCATGTCAAAGAAATGACAACCCGTTAATTAATGACGTAACTGTCAAGAAATTCCGTGATTGCTTGATCAGATTCATATTAAATGTTAACAAATTGGGTATCATCATCATCATCAGGTGCCCTGCCGCATGGCGTTGGCGATCATGGACCTCCATCTGTCTCTATCTCTCGTTGCCCCAAGCATCTCCTCCACCCTCTTCGTCTTCAGCCACTCCGCAAGTCCGTCCAGCATTTTCTCCCTGGGTCTACCTGGTGATCTCTTTCCCTCCATCTTTCCCGTTGTGACCAGGTGCTCCAAATCCCCCTTCCTCATAAAAAGGCCTCTAAATGTTGCCTGTCTTTTCCTAATCTTCCTTATGAGTGATCTTCTTGTGTTTGCCTCCATCAAGACTGTCTCGTTTGTTTTCCATTGGTAAGAATGCTTGTCATCTTCGTGAATGCTGTTTTGGCTTGGCCGATTCTGCCGCTATTTCCGATGTGCATCTGCCGTCTGATGAAATGACCGTTCCCAGGTATTTGAACTTATTAAATAACCTGTCAAGAAATTGGGTGTAAACAATCGATATTTAACAGAAAATTATGCTAGAACAAGCTGCCCTATTTTGTCCCAAAATTTTAGAAGATGAACCCCATTTTTTTTGTTTGATTGTCCGGTCTACAAAGACATCAGAAATAAACATCTACAAGGAATCATTGGAAACA
>JAPXFY010000033.1:32006107-32028607 GCA_030674185.1 Monoplex corrugatus
CTTTACTGCAGAACTCTTTACAATCTTAATGGCTTTGAATTGTATTATAAATCTTCCTAGGACAATTCCCCAGATACTTTTTTGCGTTGATTCAAAATCTGTACTTCAAGCTCTTGAATTATCAAAATTACAAACAAGATCTGAAATGATATTGGAAATTACTCACTTGATTAATAGTTTATCCTTAAGAGGCACTGATATTACTTTCTGCTGGATACCATCTCATAGTTCTTTTCATTACAATGATATGGTTGATATGGCTGCCAAACGGGGGGCAAAGAGCTCACCAGATTCAAATCATATACAACTTTCCCTCTCATTGCATGAGTGTTATACCTTAGTGGACGCCTACGTATGGAAGCAGTTTCAAGATAAACAGAAAAAGTATGAAAAATGTTACATGAATTTTGAAATTAGCAAAACACCTAAGCGGTTCCCTGCCAGTAGAAGTATACAATCCCTTATGTATAAGTGGAAACTTGATGCATTCAAAACAAAATACACCAGGAATGTAGTGTGCCTGTGTGGAAAGAAGATAACACATAGTCATATTCTTTCATGCGTTCGGGTAAAACGACATATACCTACGTTATCAACGAAGACAGTTTCTGACATATTTGCCTCTACCATCCTTAACATATGAATATTTTGTTAGCCTGTCAAAAAGTCCTATAGCGAATTATCTTTAACGCGCCGTTACTTCTCATGTTCAGTGTTATGGTTAGCTAATTTTACTGTTTCAATCGTTAATTATGATAACGTCATTTGTGAATTTTTCTTTCTCGTCTTGTTTTTCTGGTTCATTTCTTTTTCCTGAAGATTAACCATTTCCAAGTTTTTTTTGTTTTTTTTGTAATTTTTTTTTTTTATTGTTGTCTAAAATCACTTTAGTGAATAGACATTAAATCAAAGACCACCACCACCACACACCACACACACCCACACACACACCCCCCACACACCAACAACACACATTAATAATATATATAATATATATATAATATATATATTATACACTTTCAAACAAACATATTTACACTTAGACTTAAACACATACACACTTACAACCCATATATACATGTATACACTTTCAAACAAACACACTTGCACATATACATATACACACTTACATATCCACTCTTACACAATCACATACACACACACCACGTACATGCACACACACACACACACACACACACACACACACACACACACACACACACACACACACACACACACACACACTAATATCACTTATAGTGAAAAGACGTTAAATCAAAGAACGAAGCGCGCGCGCGCTCATGCACGCACAAAGACGTTAAATCAAAGAACGAACGAACGAACACACACACACACACACACACACACACACACACACACACACACACACACCACACACACACACACGCGCGCGCGCGCGCGCAAAAAGTAAGCAGTAAACAAACACTCTTCTCACCGACTTTCTTAGTTTTTTTGTGAGTCACTTACTTTTTAATATCAGTTTTGATTTTTTTAAATCTACGTTCGCGTGCGTATCTGGGATAGATCTTCTTGATGGTGGGAGGGTCAGATTATATTTCTCTAGTTGTTTTTGTGATAGTTTTATGTTACGTGCCAACCTCAGAAAGAAAGACACACGTACATGCGCAAGTACGCATGCACACACGCACACACATACACACAAACGCATTTAAAAATAAAATAAATATGAATATATGTAAAATTTGAAAAGTTAACAAATCTCTCCTCTCTCTCTCTCTCTCTCTCTCTCTCTCTCTCACACACACACACATGCACACACACTCACACATGCACGCCACACACACAAACACATTTAAAAATACTAGTGATGCAAATACTAAATATGAAAAGTTCACAAATCTCTGTCTGTCTGTCTGTCTCTCTCTCTTTCTCACACACACATATTATACATACACGCACACACACACACACAAACACATTTGAAAATACTAGTGATACAAACAAATATCAAATTTGAAAAGTTAACAAAGTCTCTCTGTCTGTGTCTGTCTGTCTGTGTCTGTCTGTCTGTCTCTGTCTTTCTGTCTGTCTGTCTGTCTCTCGCGTTCTTTTTAAGATAATATTTGATTACATTGAAAGGTTAACAGATCTCTCTTTTTCTAACACACACATACACACACACACACACACACATACATACACACACACACACACACACAACACACACACCCTTTAAAAATGCCAGTATATACACACACACACTCACACACACACACACTCACACACACGCACACACACAAACAGACACACACACACACACACTTAAACATACCAGTATACACACACACACACACACTCACACACACACACACTCACACACACACACACACACACACACACACACACACTCACACACACACACACCACACACACACACACACACACGTGCGCACACCGTTTCCATGATAGGAAACTTTCATCTGAAAAAAACCATTCCAATATTTGGAAATTTTGGGTTGAGAATGACTTAGTTGGTAAAGTTCACCACACATTTTGTACATAAACGACCATAATTACTGACTGTGATGTACGTTCTAAACATAGAATTCAACACATTACATATTCACACAGTCTTACACATATATGGTCCAGTAATAATGCTTTGGAGTAGTTACAACAACAAAAATGAAGACAAATAAGAAATGTTCTCAAACCCAAAACGAACCCCCCCCCCCCCCCCCCAAGTAAAACAACATAAAACGCACAGAGCAGAAAGCATATTCTGCAATCAAAATTGAGCACATATTTTACTCCAGAAAACGTATCACAAAATTGAAACACAAAACGAAATATGATATTTGTTCAACACAAAGGTTCACACTCTAGTTTACTCTCTTCCCACCCCCACCCTCAACCCCCCCCCCCCCCAAAACACACACACTCTGCAGAAAAAAGGTAATGCCACTTTTTGTTCTGAATGTAGAACACAAATTTTGCCACACAAAGTGGAACACATCAGCCCTAATTTCTCCCAGTTTTTGACACATGAATTTTCACGCAGATGTCATTTTTGAACATAGAATTCATTTAACAGGCAGTTTAACACAAACAAACTTGAACACTCGTTCTGCACACAAAGACTAAAGACCAAACCCCCCCCCCCCCAAAAAAAAAAACCACAAAAAAAAACCAACCCCCCCAAAAAAAAAAAAACCCCAAAAAACCAAACAAACAAACAAAAAACCCCAGCAACAACATTCAATTGAAACACAAAACTGACAGTATTCTTAAAGTACACAATATTCAATATTCCACACACACAAACACACACAACACACACATACACACACACACACACACACACACACACACACACACACATATATATATATATATATATACACACACACATAAAGAAAGGAACCCAACAAACCCACTAATATACACGGAAGTTTTACCACACTTTTTACACACAAAAGCCGACATTTCAACACAAATTCCAGACATCTGATCAAATATATTTCGGTTGAAAACGTAAAGAAAGAAAGAACAAAGAAACAGAATCCCCAATAACAGACAAAACCCTACCCCTTAAAAATTTACCACCACCGAAACAAAATCAAAAAGAAATGGAACTGCTTTTACAAAAGAAATCAACCAAAGAGTTGAAGACTTCAGCATTAACTCTTTGACCTCCACACCCTGTCCACCAGCATCGTGTACTGTCAACCATGCTAACGAACCAAAAACTTAACCCTTTTGACTTCCTCACCCTATCTACCAGCTTCCTGCAGGAAGCTAGTGGATAAGGCGAGGGAGTCAAAAGAGTTCAGTTTTTTGCAGTTGGTGGATAGGGTGAAGGAGTCAAAGGGTTAATTAAAAGAGTTTATGGACGTTTGATTCATCGCACCCGGACTCTTCCACCGATCTGTCGTCTGGTAGACTCCTCGGGCCTGCGCGAAACCCTATGTGCTGGCAAGGTCTTCAAATGAAGCTTAGAGGGGAGGGAAACCGATGAAAGACTGAGCGACACCACCAGTCTAACGCCACCAGTCTGACACCATCGGTCGGCAACCACCAGTCTGATACCACCAGTCCTGACACCACCAGTCTAAACGCCACCAGTCTGACACCATCGGTCTGACACCACCAGGTCTAAACGCCACCCAGTCCTGACACCACCCCGTCCCTTGATACACACCAGTCTGACACCACCCGTCTGACACCACCAGTCTGACACCCACCAGTCTGACATCACCTGTCTGACAACCACCCGTCTGACACCACCAGTCTGACACCACCAGTCTGACACCACCAATCTGACACCACCAGTCTGACACCACCAGAGTTATTGGAGCTCACCAAGAAAGGCAGTGAAAAGCCAGTCGCCATGGTGTAGTGGTTAACGCTACGGACTACCGACTGGAAAGGTTGTGGGTTCGAATCCCCCCCCCCCCCCCCATCAGTCTCTTCAAAACAAATCGTTGTGGGATTTTTCGGCTCTAACCGGCTCCTACCTAGAGTTGGGCGTGCTATGGGCTCGCTCATTGGGAGGACTGGGACCACACAGCCAGTCTCATCCACTTCACAAGATACATCATTGAGGGTGTTGCTCAAGTCTTTGGACCGTCACCGCAGGTGTCTGTACCTCTCGTGGCCTGATTGACTGACTGCCAGGATCTGTTATGATAGTATGCGTAGAGTACAGCCCTGTCACGCAGTCTCAATCCTTGTAGTGGAACTTCATAATAGCATCATGATTATCATCCTCATTGACATCATCACCATTGCATTGTAAAAAAAAAACTGTCAGCTTCTGTGGCCATTAAGATGGCATAGAAAATGGGACCAAAAAGAAAAAAAAAGAAAAAAAAAGGTGAGCAGAAAGGTAGCCTCCCTGAATGCGATGATCCTAAAAAAAAAAGGAAAAATAAAGACAGGCGATGAACAGACCAGCATTTGTATGCTGTGGGATAGAATTGAACTCTAAACATCAAATCTTGAGTTCACGGTTATGTCACAGGCGCCAGCCAACCCACAGCCATATAAACAAACAAAACGAGTGAATAAAAACGAAAGAAAGAAACAAGCAACACAAAGTTGAAAAAGGAAAACCCCCTCCACAAAAAATATCCTTCACCATCCACACCTCACCACCTATGCATGTACTGCATTAAACGATAAATCACAACAATGTTTATAATCAACAAACAATGCTTCAGAATAAAAGAAGAAAAAAAAAGATAAAAAGATCTCCCCCCGAGAAGACAATCTTCCTCAGAACGTCATGAGGCGCGTCATTTCTACGTCATCCTCATCCGCACAAAGACATGACGTCACTCTGGAAGTCATTGACATGTCGTATGAAGATATTGCGTCAGTGCTCCGTGAGGTGCGTCATTTCTACGTCATCCTCATCCGCACAAAAAGACATGACGTCACTCTGGAAGTCATTGTCATGTCGTATGAAGATATTGCGTCAGTGCTCCGTGAGGTGCGTCGTTAATACGTTGTTGTCGTGGTAACAGAAGACGTGGCAAGGGAACCATCACTAATGTATCATATTTTCTTTAAAATCAAGATACGACAGGGTTCTTCGTGAAGCGCAATCGTTTATACAGCGTTATCACTGTAACGAAGACATAGCCTCAGTTTTTCCATGAGAAGTCACAGCTGGCGTCACCTCTCACTCCAGCATGAAATAACGTCAGTTTCCCTTTAAAATAACATCATGTATCCAGTCCTCATGCAAGAAAAATATCACGTCAGTTTCTGTACAAAGGGATCATCAGTACGCCACGTTTCACGCCAAGATTATATAAATATCTGTAGTAAATATCAAGTGTGTCAGGGATGCTGGTTGTGTGACTATGTCTCGGGTTTGTCATCTCCCCCCCACCTTGCCATTCGGTTTGTGAACGAGGTAACTGATGACTAGGTCCGAATAGGTCATGCCGTCGTCGTCGGCCTCTTTACATCTCAGGAGATGATAGTCTGCACCAGGAGGCGTTGTGGTCATGACGTGCACTTTCTGCTGTGGCTGTGCAGGCCGCCGATTCTTGAGTGCCAATCTCTGTCACATCTGCCACATACAAATGAGTCGCTGTTGTCTGGTTTCTGGATCGTTGCTTGCGAAGAGCCCTTTTCTCATCTGCGCTTTCTGCTCTCCTCCTCTCCGTATTCACAACGCCTTGCTGAACGGCTGTCCTCCACGCTGCCCTGTCTTCCGCCAGAGTCTCCCAAAGCCTGGGTCGATCCCTGAGCTTCTAAGGTCCCTTTTACATGCGTCTACAAAGCGTAGCTGTGGGCGTCCTGGAGTCATGCAACGCATGGGGAACACGGTAACTGATGACTGGGTCCGAATGGGTCATGCAACGTATGGACAGTATCCCCCATCCCCACTTTGCTTAATAAAATGACTATTGATTGGCGTCAGGAGCTTGGGAGGTGAGTGTCCGGAGAGTGGCGAGGCGTTGGTGCTCTGGGTCCCATCCGCAATCTCGTGGTGTTTCTTGTTAACTGTAGGCTCACAAATATCCAGGAACTGCATCGTTTATACGTCATCCTCACAGTAGAAAAGATATGACGCAGCTTCCTTTGCGTCGTCATTCATGTTAAGACCGTATGATGTCAAAACTGTGAAATATACACCACATTTTACGTCATCATCAACGTAGGAAAGTATCTGAGAACCAGTTTCACGAAAATAGTCATTAATGTCATTTTATGTATAAGCAGAGTCGTCGTCAGTTTCGTGAACTTTTCTCATCCTTCCTAAACGAAAGATTATGATAGATCATGACAGATTTGGACCTTTTTTTCCCAATAAAACAATAGGAGATTTTTTTCCCCCATAAAACAAACTTGTCAACAATCATGTTTCGCTCTAAGAAAATGTGCCGTTTAATTCGGTAAATAGCATCATGTGTACGTCATTGTGATCATACATACTTCACACAGGGCCTCAGGAGCTGGCCAGCTCATGGGTTTATGTGAAGGCTTAAGGCTTGTGCCATGATCGACATACACATGGCACCTGTGACGTTAGTGCATATGGAATTCGTTCCGAGCGCGGAGACGTCATCTTGAGAAACTGAAACTGAAACTGAATACATACTTCACTGTAAGTTAAAAATAAATTTACGGCTTTGATCGTAAAAAACAGTCATCAGGAGACTTCTTTCCACTAAAAAGAAGGTATGTGGCGTTTAATTCAGCGAACAGTATCGTGTTTGCGTCATCATAAAAAGAAAAAAATAACATGACATCAATTTCACTGATAAGAGAAAAACTTTAAAAGATATGACACCATCATCACTCATCCACATTTTCTGTCAAAAAGAAATGACGTCAGTTTGTGTGAGAAGTCAATACCTCCCGTCCACTTTGGTTAAAGATATGACCTCAATTCGCGCGAAGATGACGATCATTACGTCATATTTCCCCATTTCAGACCATATGACGTAAACGTTTGTGTATAGCATCGTGTGTGCGCCATTTTTGTTGTTGTTGTTAGAAAACTGAGGAGATACACCTGTTTTTGCCGCATGGCGTTGGCGATCATGGACCTCCGTCTGTCTCTATCTCTTGTTGCCCCTAGCATCTCCTCCACCCTCCTCGTCTTCAGCCACTCCGCAAGTCCGTCTAGCATTTTCTCCTGGGTCTACCTGGTGCTCTCAACTACCCCTAAGAAAGTTCTTTTCACTTTCGTCTGAAGTTTTTCAAACTGGAGTCTGTTCTAAAGAAGGATTCACTGCACTTGACAGTATCATATACCTCCGCCCGAATCTGCCCGCAATCACCTGGCAGAATCATCGAGCCTGCACAAAGCTTCATCTGCTGGCAAGGTTTTGGAATAATGAAAGGGAATGGAACCTTTGAAACATGGCAATTCCAGAATGACTGGTTGGCATTAAGATGGGCAGCAAACAGGCCGACTTTTACGGGGGGGGGGGGGGGGTCGCGGGGGTGGGTGGGGGTTTAGAGGTATCAGGATCTGAATCCAGAGCTCTTACCCACATGACCAGTCCTGAGGGTGAAAATGTTAATAAACCATGTGGAAGATTAGATTCCCACTCGCGCACTTAACATTACAGAAGATATTTCCAAAAACCCCCCCAAAAACTGTCACCTCATCTGTTTGAGTTTTCAGCTTCAGAGGTATAATAAGTCACGGACCTCAGAGGGTGTGCCATATGCGCTCCCCACGTCACAGGTTCACCTTGCACCAGCCACACCATTTCTTCACTTTGACGTCGCTCATTCAGGATGTCACATTGAGTGGAGGAAGCCCTTATGCGCTCTTCTCAACACACAGACATTTTTATGTCTCGATCCGGAAGGGTTGTCTGATCGGTGGGTTGGAGTCTGAATCCTAAGGTGGAAGCTGCTGAATAACGGTGAGATATGCATTCGCCGACTGCAAAACCACCAATACTTGCTTGACATACCTCTGTCTGAGGTATGCATTCGCCGACTGCAAAACCACCAATACTTGCTTGACATACCTCTGTCTGAGGTATGCATTCGCCGACTGCAAAACCACCAATACTTGCTTGCCATACCTCCATCTGAGGTATGCATTTACTACTGCAAATCACTAATATTTGCTCGCCATACCTTTATCTGAGGTATGCATTCCCCAGACTGCAAAATCACCAGTACTTGCTTGTCATACCTCTGTCTGAGGTATGAATTCACCGACAGTAAAATCACCAATACTTGCTTGTCATACCTCTGTCTGAGGAATGAATTCACCGACAGTAAAATCACCAGTACTTGCTTGTCATTCCTCAGTCTGAGGTATGAATTCACCGACAGTAAAATCACCAATACTTGCTTGTCATACCTTCATCTGAGGTATGCATTCACCGACTGCAAATCACCAATACATATTTGCCATACCTCCATCTCCATACTTTGAACCTGAGAGGTGAGAGTTACATGGTATAGGAAGAAATGCATGTGTGCCCTATCAACACAAAAAGTCGGAAAAAAAAAACACCCACCCTCAAATATACAATGCCATTTCCATAACTTCACCTTCCGAGGTGGGTATTTTAGGAAGAGGAGGACTCCATACGCGCTCTGCGAACAGATAAGGTCACAAAAAACAACAACAAAAAAACGATTCAAAACCTACCCACAGAATTTCTAAGTTTTCTACTCCTAAGGCGGAATGACCCAGTACACTGAGTTTTTGTTTTACATGCAGGCTCCTTCAATGATAGATCATCACTGCAAACCCGCAAAACACATACACACATCTCCATAGTTTAAGCTTGTTCCAAACAAGGTCCACATGTGATTAGATTCGGCTTTGGTTTGAGTGAAGAAAGGCGTGAAGGAGCATTAGGAATCCATACAACAACTTCTGTTTTTTTGATCTGCCATGTACCAAGTCTGCTGGGGCCACCATGGGGGTGCCGCTGGGGGACAAAGAGACGGCGGTCAGCGACGAGCTGAAAGGCCTGAAAGAGAGAAAATCCGGTGACCTCAAGATGTCCCGCATCCTGTAGGTCCACCATCCACACACCCATCATCATCATCAAGTGCCCTGCCACATAGCGTTGGCGATCATGGCCTTCCATACACGTCTATCCCTTGTTGCCGCAAGTATATCTTCCACCATCTCTGTCCTCAGCCACTCTGAAAGTCTGTCCAATATTTTCTCCCAGGGTCTACCTGGTGCTCTCTTTCCCCCGAGCTTTCCTGTTGTGACCAGGTGCTCTAATTCCACTTTCCTCATAAAATGGCCTATAAATGTTTCTTGTCTTTTCCTGATCTTCACATAACAGAGGGTTCAGGGTGGTGGGGGGTGAGGACCTGAGACTCAAACCCACAGCCCACAACAAACGACAAAGACAGCAACAGCAACAGCAACAACAACAACAACAGCCCCGACTTTCATCAAAGCCAAGACTGGTGAGGCGAGGTGGGGCTGGAGTGACCGTTCCTGGAGCAGGCCAGGTACTGTCCGTTGTGGCTCCGGTAGAACACCAGGATCTTCAGCTCCTTCCGGAAGTAGGCCCCTGTCACGCTGTACAGGAAAAAGTTGACGCAGTAGTTGACGTAGAAGATGACGCGCGTGATCATCAGGACGCCTTCGTAGTTGTCGAAGTCCTGGCCCAGGTCGTCCGTGCCGTGCCTCTGGTGGTGGTGCAGGTCCTTCTTGGACAGGAAGAACCTCTTGCACCAGACGAAGCAGTACGGGAGGTTGAGGAGGATGAAGACGAAGGAGACGACGAGGAGGATGACGGTGAACTCCATGCGGATGATACTCTCCTCTGTCACCACGTGGCATCGTCTATGAGAGAGAGATAAAAGAAAAAAGAATTAGCAATACATAAGACATTGCCTATCAATTAACACCAGGAAGAGAGTTCTTAAATGTTATCATCATCATCATCATCATCCATCATCAGGTGCCCTGTCGCATGGCGTTGACGACCATGGACTTCCATTTGTCTCTATCTCACGTTGCCCCAGGCATCTCCTCCACCCTCCTCGTCTTCAGCCACTCTGCGAGTCCGTCTAGCATTTTCTCCCTGGGTCTACCTGGTGCTCTCTTTCCCTCCAGCTTTCCCGTTGTGACCAGGTGCTCCAAATCCCCCTTCCTCATAAAATGGCCTATAGATGTTGCCTGTTTTTTCCTAATCTTCTTTACGAATGATCTACTTGTGTCTGCCTCCATCAAGTCTATCTTTGTTGTCTACGGAACTCTCAACATTCTTCTGAGAAACCACATCTCGGCTGCCTCAATCTTGTTCTGGCTTTGTTTGTTGACTGTCCACACCTCACATCCGTACAACAGTATTGGTTCTATATAACATTCAAGAACTCTCTTCCTGATGTTAATTGATAGGCATTTGTTGGTAAGAATGCTTGTCATCTTCTTGAATGCTGTTTTGGCTTGGCCGATTCTGCTGGCTATTTCTGATGTGCGAAATGATCGTTCCCAGGTATTTAAACTTATCAACCTGTTTGAACGTTATATGGAACCGATATGTTGTACGGGGTTGTGAGGCGTGGACATTCAGCACGCAAAGCCAGAACAAGATTGAGCATTTGAAATGTGGTTTCTAAGAAGAATGTTGAGAGTTCCATGGACAGCAAACACGACAAACGAGACAAAGGAGGCAGACACAAGAAGATCATTGATAAAGAAGATTAGGAAAAGACAAGCAACATTTATAGGCCATTTTATGAGGAAAGGGGAATTAGAGCACATGGTCACAACAGGAAAGCTGGAGGGAAAGAGAACACCAGGTAGACCCAGGGAGAAAATATTGGACGGACTTGCAGAGTGGCTGAAGACAAAGAGGGTGGAAGAGGTGCTTGAGGCAACAAGGGATAGAAACAGACGGAAGGCCATGATCGCCAACGCCATATGGCAAGGCACCTGATGATGATGACGTGGTGTCAGCTCAGTATGTCATAGATCCTTCTCCCCCTCCCCATTTCAAGACCTTGTCCAATGTGTGTATGTGTGTGTGCGTGCGTGCGTGTGTGTGTATGTGCGTGTGTGTGTGTGTGTGCATATGTGTGTGTGTGCATATGTGTGTGTGTATGTGTGTGTGTGTGTGCGCGCGTGTGTGCGCGCGCGCGCGCGTGTGTTTGTGTGTGTGCGTGTGTGCTGGCTGTTTGTTTCTTTTTGTTTTTGCGTAGGCTCTGGAAGTTCGCCAGATAATAACTGACAGATTTAGGTGGGAGCGCGTATGGAATTGCCCGAACGCGACGATGAATCCCCTCTTCAAACTCACCTGTGTCTCTTGTAGCGATGCAGCAGCTTACGGATGATGAGGACGTTGAGGACGGAGATGATGAGGAAAGGGACGACAGTGATTGTCAGGCCGTACACACTGTCCAACACGAACGACAACAGCGGTCTCTCTGGGTCTGGTACACACCTGTGGACCTGTGACATACGGGAGATAATACTTCATGATTGACTGACTGATTGACTGACTGATTGACGACAACAGTGGTCTCCTGGGTCTGGTACACACCTGTGGACCTGTGACATACGGGAGATAATACTTCATGATTGACTGACTGATTGACTGACTGATTGACGACAACAGTGGTCTCTCTGGGTCTGGTACACACCTGTGGACCTGTGACATACGGGAGATAATACTTCATGATTGACTGACTGATTGACTGACGATTGACGACAACAGTGGTCTCTCTGGGTCTGGTACACACCTGTGGACCTGTGACATACGGGAGATAATACTTCATGATTGACTGACTGATTGACTGACTGATTGACGACAACAGTGGTCTCTCTGGGTCTGGTACACACCTGTGGACCTGTGACATACGGGAGATAATACTTCATGATTGACTGACCGATTGACTGACTGATTGACGACAACAGTAGTCTCTCTGGGTCTGGTACACACCTGTGGACCTGTGACATGCGGGAGATAATACTTCATGATTGACTGACTGATTGACTGACTGATTGACGACAACAGTGGTCTCTCTGGGTCTGGTACACACCTGTGGACCTGTGACATACGGGAGATAATACTTCATGATTGACTGACTGATTGACTGACTGATTGACAACAACAGTGGTCTCTCTGGGTCTGGTACACACCTGTGGACCTGTGACATACGGGAGATAATACTTCATGATTGACTGACTGATTGACTGACTGATTGACGACAACAGCGGTCTCTCTGGGTCTGGTACACACCTGTGGACCTGTGACATACGGGAGATAATACTTCATGATTGACTGACTGATTGACGACAACAGTGGTCTCTCTGGGTCTGGTACACACCTGTGGACCTGTGACATGCGGGAGATAATACTTCATGATTGACTGACTGATTGACTGACTGATTGACGACAACAGCGGTCTCTCTGGGTCTGGTACACACCTGTGGACCTGTGACATACGGGAGATAATACTTCATGATTGACTGACTGATTGACTGACTGATTGACGACAACAGCGGTCTCTCTGGGTCTGGTACACACCTGTGGACCTGTGACATACGGGAGATAATACTTCATGATTGACTGACTGATTGACTGACTGATTGACGACAACAGCGGTCTCTCTGGGTCTGGTACACACCTGTGGACCTGTGACATACGGGAGATAATACTTCATGATTGACTGACTGATTGACTGACTGATTGACGACAACAGTGGTCTCTCTGGGTCTGGTACACACCTGTGGACCTGTGACACAGGTGATAACAACATGACTGATTGACTGATTGGTTGATTGATTGGAACTGGTTGACTGACTGGTTGGTTGACTTTGACTGACTGACTGGTTGACTTTGACTGACTGGCTGATACTGACTGACTGGGCAACTGACTGACTAACTGGTTGACTTGATTGCTGACTGAGTGACTACTGATTGGTTGCTTTGATTGACTGACTGACTGACTACTGATTGGTTGACTTGATTGACTGGTTTACTGACTGATCGACTGATTGGTTACTGACTGCTGACTGACTAACTAACTAACTGACAGACAGACTGACCGACTACTGGTTGACTGACTGACTGACTACTGATTGACTGACTGCCAAATGACTGACTACTGGTTGACTGACTGACTGACTGATTACTGATTGACTGACTGCTGATTAAGTGACTGACTGACTACTGATTAACTGACTACCAAATGACTGACTGACTACTGGTTGACTGACTGACTACTGGTTGATTGACTGACTGACTACTGGTTGACTGACTGACTGACTACTGGTTGACTGACTGCCGACTGACTGACTGAACTGACTAACTGACTACTGATTGCCTGACTGACTACTGATTGACTGGCCGCTGATTAACTGACTAACTTGATTGACTGGTTTACTGAATGATCGACTGATTGGTTGCTGACTGCTGACTGAATGACTGACTAACTGACAGACTATTGGTTGACTAACTGACTACTGGTTGACTGACTGCCAACTGACTGACTGACTAACTAACTGACAGACTGACTGACCGCTGATTAACTGACTAAATGACAGACTGACTGACTACTGGTTGACAGACTGACTACTGATTGACTGACTGCTGATTAACTGACTAAATGACAGACTGACTGACTACTGGTTGACTGACTGACTACTGATTGACTGACCACTGATTAACTGACTAAATGACAGACTGACTGACTACTGGTTGACTGACTGACTACTGGTTGACTGACTGACTACTGATTGACTGACTGCTGATTAACTGACTGACTGACTACTGATTGACTGACTGACTACTGATTGACTGACTGCTGATTAACTGACTGACTTCATTGACTGACTGACTACTGGTTGACTGACTACTGACTTACTCATTGATGACTTACTGACCGACCGAATGATTGAATGGATGAACATAAAGATGAATGAACGAACATCTACCTGGGTTGGCACACATTTGTGTACCTGCAACAGGAATGAGATAGCAACATGACTGACTGACTGACTGGCTGACTGATCGACTGACTACTGACTGGGTTGACTTGATTGACTGACTGACTGCTGACTGACTGGCTGACTGACTGACTGACTGGCTGACTGACTGACTGACTGATCGACTGACTACTGACTGGGTTGACTTGATTGACTGACTGACTGACTGGCTGACTGACTGGCTGACTGACTGACTGGCTGACTGACTGACTGACTGACTGATCGACTGACTACTGACTGGGTTGACTTGATTGACTGACTGACTGCTGACTGACTCGGCAATTGACTGACTGAACGAATGAACTAGTGATTGAATGAGCATGTAGATGAATGAACGAATAGTCATCTGGGTTTGGACGCATACCTCCGTACCTGCAACAGATATGAGATAAAAACATCGTTGATTGACTGACCGACTGGTTGACTAAATTGACTGACTGACTGACTGACGACTGACAGACTGACTGGTTGACTTGATGACTGACTGACTGACTGGTTGACTTGATTGACTGACTGACTGGATTGACTGACGACTGACTGACTGGTTGACTGACTGACTGGTTGACTGACTGACTGGTTGACTGACTGACGACTGACTGACTGACTGAATGGCCTCACTGAACCTGGCACACACCTGCGTACACGCAACAAAAATTAGATAAAAACACGAGTAAACGAACAAATAATGAAAAAGAAAAAAAAGGGACTGAATGATAGAATGAAAAATAGAAAAGAAAGAATGAATTAATACATGAACGACAATAAAGGCCTCATGTTGTCTGACACACATCTACGTATGCACAACAGAAATTTCGACTGCAGGAAGCGAAGGGCCGCTGACTCTCTACTCTTCAAAATAAATTAACCCTTTGACTCCCATACCCTATCCACCAACTGCAAAAAAATTAACCTTTTGACTCCCGAACCCTATCCACCAGCTTCCTGTAGCTTCCTCTCTTTCTCTCTGTCTGTCTGTCTGTCTGTCTTTCTTTCTCTCTGTCTGTCTGTCTGTATCTCTGTCTCTGTGTGTGTCTCTATACCTTTCATTCTCTTTCTCTGTCTCTCTCACTATCTCCCTGTCTCTGTCTGTCTGTCTCTGTGTGTGTCTCTCTCTCTTTCACTCTCTCTGTCTCTGTATGTCTCTGTGTGTGTCTATTTCATTGTCTTTCTCTCTTTCTGTCTCTCTCTCTCTCCCTGTCTCTGTCTGCCTGTCTTTGTCTGTATCTCTCTGTTTCTGTGTGTGTGTCTTTCTTTCACTCTCTGTTTCTCTGTCTGTGTCTCTGTCTCTGTGTGTGTCTCTTTCATTCTCTTTTTCTCTCTGTGTCTGTCTCTCTCTCCCTGTCTGTGGCTGTATCTCTCTGTCTCTGTGTGTGTCTCTCTTTTTCACTCTTTCTCTCTCTCTGTCGCTGTCTGTCTCTCTGATTCTCTCTGTCTCTCTGTCTGTCTGTCTCTTCCCCCCCCCCTCCCCACCTCTCTCTCTCTCAAACTCACCGTCACATCATTGGTGCGAAATTCTCGAGGGCTGGTCAGAATGGGTTTGAACACCATCACCACCAGAGCCACCACCACCAAGGTGCACAGGACCTTCTGGGCCGAGCGGCTCCCGCAGATGTCCTTGCGCTTGAGCGGGTGGCACACCCCGATGTACCTCTCCACGGTGAAGGTGACGATGAACCAGGCGGAGAGGAACCTGGTGACGTAGGACAGGTAGAAGAGGACCTGGCAGACGCCAGCTGCGTTGAGGAAGCCCAGCTCCTGGTTGTCGTTGAACTGAGGCCATCCCCATCTGAAAAAAATAAAAAATATAATAGAATTAAAAATAAAACAAAATAAAGCAAACTAAAATAAAATAAATAAAATAAAATGAAATAAATGAAATAAGATAAACAAATAAATCGTCGTCATTCATATTGCTTATAGCCCAGCCGACCACTAGAGCCATATCAGGGCTAAAAAATACATAAATAAACAAATAAAACAAAAAACAAACAAACAAACAAACAAAAACAAACAAAACAAAACAAAAAAACAAAAAGAAACCGGAATTCTCAGTTCACGACAAACACCCGAAGCTGATGCTGGGAGGGAACCCAGAGCAACAATGCCTCCCCCCACCAACCACACGACCACCTGCCAGTCCCCCCTCTCCCACCCCACCACCTCACCCCCCCCAACAGCCACACGGCAGCCACCCCGCCAAGCCAAAGGGGAGCCGCCTATGAGAAGCATCGATCCACCTGGAGCCAGTCATCAGTCACCCTGTTCCTCAAGCTGAAGGGAAAGGTGGGGGGAAAAACGACAAACCCCGGGGACACAGCCAGGTCTGGCCTAGCCACCAGGCCAAGACAATTGAGGCCACCCTCCCCTCCCCCCCCCCCCCCCATGCTTGTGAGGATCAAAGTGGAACGTCATTAGGATGTGTCTGGCAACCAAGATTTACACACATCCTGATTCAAAATGGCGTCATTACATCTGACTTCTCTCAGAGTCAAATGGACAGACAAAGACAAAGTCAGGCAACAAATGAATAAAGCAATCCCCAATATCAAATCAGACAAAGTCAGGCAATAAATGAATAAAGAAATCCACAATCAGACAAAGTCAGGCAATAATGAATAAAGAAATCCACAATCAGACAAAGTCATGCAATAAATGAATAAAGAAATCCACAATCAGACAAAGTCAGGCAATAAATGAATAAAGAAATCCACAATCAGACAAAGTCATGCAATAAATGAATAAAGAAATCCACATCAGACAAAGTCATGCAATAAATGAATAAGAAATCCACAATCAGACAAAGTCAGGCAATAAATGAAGAAAGAAACCCGCAGTTGGGCAAAGTGGTCGTGGAGATTTATTTTCTGCTGCATCCTGTCGGTCCCCAATTATCCCATCAGATACGAGATTTGTTGTTGATGAGGACGATTTAATAATAGCAACGATAATGTTATAATGACAATCATCATCATCATCATCATCATCATCATCATCATCATCATCATCATCATCATCGTAGTCGTCGTCATCATCATTATCCTCCTCCTCCTTATCGTCGTCATTACCTCAACAAAAATAATAGTAACGATAATGATAATATTGATGGTAACAGCAGCAGCAGCAATAACAACAACAACAACAACAACAACGACCACAACAACAACGACGACAACAACAACAACAAAGCAATAGTATCAGAAGTGGACAAAGCAGGAAGGTAGGCAGTCACCAACAGCTTATGTAGGCCTAAACTCCGCGACAAAAAACACCCACAAGATCACCCGCACTACCAAGAAATCAAACAGGCAAAATTGCAGAGACAACAACAACAATTACAACAACAACAACAACGACAACAACAACAACCGTCACCACTACCACCACCACCAAGACCACCTCGCGTACCATAACCATCACCACCACAGTCAACAAGATCTCCACGACCATTTTGTCTAATGATGGTTTACTTTCTTCATTTATTGCCTGACTTTGTCTGATTGTGAGTTTCTTTGTTCATTTATTATAGGTTTCTTTCTTTCTTTATTGTCTGACTTTGTCTGATTGTGGATTTCTTTCTTCATTTATTGTCTGACTTTGTCTGTGGATTTCTTTCTTCATTTATTGTCTGACTTTGTCTGTGGATTTCTTTCTTCATTTATTGTCTGACTTTGTCTGTGGATTTCTTTCTTCATTTATTGTCTGACTTTGTCTGTGGATTTCTTTCTTCATTTATTGCCTGACTTTGTCTGTGGATTTCTTTCTTCATTTATTGCCTGACTTTGTCTGTGGATTTCTTTCTTCATTTATTGTCTGACTTTTTCTGAATGTGGATTTCTTTCATTTATTGTCTGACTTTGTCTGAATGTGGATTTCTTTCTTCATTTATTGTCTGACTTTGTCTGAATGTGGATTTCTTTCTTCATTTATTGTCTGACTTTGTCTGAATGTGGATTTCTTTCTTCATTTATTGTCTGACTTTGTCTGAATGTGGATTTCTTTCTTCATTTATTGTCTGACTTTGTCTGAATGTGGATTTCTTTCTTCATTTATTGCCTGACTTTGTCTGAATGTGGATTTCTTTCTTCATTTATTGCCTGACTTTTTCTGATTATGTGTTTCTATATTCACTTTTTGCCTGACTTTGTCCTTATAGTGTTTTTCTGTATTCATTTATTGTCTGACTTTGTCTGATAGAGGGTTTATTTCTTCATTTATTGCCTGACTTTGTCCTTATAGTGTTTTTCTGTATTCATTTATTGTCTGACTTTGTCTGATAGAGGGTTTATTTCTTCATTTATTGTCTGACTTTGTCTGATAGAGGGTTTATTTCTTCATTTATTGCCTGACTTTGTCTGATTATGTGTTTCTTTATTCATTTATTGCCTGACTTTGATTGTGGGTTTCTCTATTTATTGCCTGACTTTGTTTAATTATGGATATATTTCGTCATGTAATGATGGGTTTCTTTCTTTATTTATTGCCTGACTTCATTCTGATTGTAGGTTTCTTTCTTGATGAAATTGTGGGCTTCTTTATTGGTTTATTGCTTGACTTTGTCTTATGATGGGTTTCTTTCTTCATTTATTGCCTGACTGTCTAATAACGGATTTTTTTTTGTTCGTGTAATGATGGGTTTATGTACTCATTTATTGCCTGTGTCTAATTATGTACTTCTTTCTTCATTCATTGCCTGACTTTGTCTCATTATGGATTTCTTTCTTCATTCATTGCCTGACTTTTTCTAATTATGGGTTTCTTTCTTCATTCATTGCCTGACTTTGTCTAATTATGGATTTCTTTCTTCATTCATTGCCTGACTTTGTCTAATTATGGATTTCTTTCTTCATTCATTGCCTGACTTTGTCTAATTATGGATTTCTTTCTTCATTCATGGCCTGACTTTGTCTAATTATGGATTTCTTTCTTCATTTATTGCCTTATTTTCTTTGTCTGATTGTGAATTTCTGTCTTCATTTATTGCCTGACTTTGTCTGATAGCAAGCTTCTTTCTTTGTTCATTCATTGCCTGGCTTTGTCCTTAGAGTGGGTTTCTTCCTTCATTTATTGTCTGACTTTGTCTGATCGTGGGATTTTTTTTATTCAATTATTGCCTGACTTTGTCTCATTGTGAGTTTGTTTCTTTATTTGTTGCCTTTGTTGATTGTGGGTTTCTTTCTTTCTTTATTGTCTGATTTTGTCTGATTGTGAGTTTCTTTGTTCATTTATTGACTCACTTTCTCTGACGAAAAGTTTCTATGTTCATTCATTGCCTGACTTTGTCCAATGATGAGGTTCTTTCTTCATCTATTGCCTGACTTTGTCTAATTGTTGGTTTCTTTATTCGTTTGTTACCTGACTTTGCCTGGCTTTGTCTGATTGTGTGTGTGTGTGTGTGTGTGTGTGTGTGTGTGTGTGTGTGTGTGTGTGTGTGTGTGTGTGTGTGTGTGTGTGTGTGTGTGTGTGTGTTTGTATTCACTCATTGCCTGACTTAGTCTTACGAAGGGCTTGTTTACTCGTATCTGTCTACCTACCTGAGCCACTCCATGAGGACGTAGAAGAACAGGGCCAGGATGTCAGAGGTGGACAGGGCCATGAGATAGGTACTGGCCGACAGCTTCCGCATGCTGCGCGACAAGAACACCCGCAAGGACACGGCGTTCCCCAGAAGACCGATGGCCAAGATGACGGGGACGCTGTAGGTGTAGAACACCAGAGCTGACGTCACTATGGGGGGAGGGGGGTGGAGGTACTCCCCATTATGATGCTGGCTGCAGTTGGGGAAGGAGGGATGGAAGAGGGTGGAGTTGTCGTCGTTGTCGTTGTTGTTGCTGTTGCTGTTGATGTCGTTGGTGATGGCGAGGCTGTCTGCGTGGGCGTGGAGGATGGAGGCGTAGACTCCGCACCAGTTGGTGCTGTTGTTGTTGTTGTTACTGCTGGTCATGTTTGGTCTTTTTTCTGCGACTGAATAAAACAAACAAACAAATATAAAGATATGAAATGATTGGTCTTGCAGCAGGATCCTGTACTGCAGATACAAAAATTAAGGTCCATACTTGTTTTGGAACCTTTGGAGCAAGATGAGGAGAGAGAGGGTGTGAGATGTACTTGTAGCGACAAAGGATAGATTTGTATGTGGAGGGCCGTGATCGCCAACGCCATGCGACAGGGCACATCATGATGCTGATGTTGCTGATGGTGATAATGTTGATGATGATGATTATATTGATGATGATGATGATGATGATGTTGATGATGGTGATGATGTTGATGATGATGATTATATTGATGATGATGATGATGATGTTGATGCTGCTGCTGATGCTGATGACGACGACGACGACGACGACGATGAGGTTAGTGATGATGATGATGATGACGATAATGATGATGTTAATGACGATGATGACATTGATGATAATGATGATGATGATATTGATGATGACACTGATGATGATGGAGCTATCGAGTTTGCTTATTAGGTGGTTAGGGATTCTTGTTTCCTGTGAAGCTCTCTTTTCCTCACGACTCTTATTTATGCCTTCTACCAAATTCTGTCTTTACCTTCCGAAGATGGAGTATGATTACCATTAGGGCAGGATTAAGAACGATCATACACGCAAAAAGTCGCTCTCTCCGCTAAGTTGATAGGGTTCATGAATTTATATGTTAAGATAGGAGGTGCTCGCAGAAACTTCAATCTGCTTAAGATGGTTCATATTGCTCATAGCCCAGCCGACTACTAGAGCCATATCAGGGCTAACACCACGTCAAAATCGACAACCAGGTTAAGATGAAATAAAAAGACAACAGTTAAAAACCATGCACACCGTTCACGTTCATACTGCTTATATAGCCCAGCCGACTACAAGGGCCATTTCAGGGCTAACACCAAGTTAAAAACAACCAGGTCAAGATAAAAGAGAACAGTTAAAAACCACGCTCACCGTTAACCTTGCAAATCTAAAATGCTATTAAAGAAAAATATACTAAGACGTAAAATAATATCTGTCCAAAACTATTGACCTCTACAACCAAGTAACGTAACTCTTGAGAGTCACGGAGTTATCTCCCATGTAGAATTTCTCAAACCCAACACAGTAAGGAATGTTCTGAGCTTACCACTATATGCTTTGTGGCTGCGTCTATGCCAGCTGAATGGGTAGCGCAAACTGTGTTGGGTTTGAGAAATTCTACATGGGAGATAACTCCGTGACTCTCAAGAGTTATGTTACTTAGTTGATATTTAAAATTCTCCCTGCTTCCTCGTATTTCCTTTGGTATTGATCTCTTGTAAAAAACTGGAAAATTGCATCAGAAGGGACGTCTCTGAAGAGGTTCTTTAAGGAGTCTGCCGTGTAGTGCTTGTGTCTCTCATCGCACAAGCCCAAGCATTCAAGAAGATGGTGTCTGATGCTCAATGGCTAGTCACATGGTTATACACCACGGTGCTTCTTCATTTTTTTAAATGGTACGAATGAGTGTGCGGTTGTGAGGCGTGGACAGTCAACACGCAAAGTCAGAACAAGATTGAGGGAACTGAAATGTGGTTTCTAAGAAGAATGTTGAAAGAGTTCCATGGACCGCAAAGGAAACGAACAAGACAGTCTTGAAGGAGGCAGACACAAGAAGATCATAAATAAAGAAGATTAGGAAAAGACAGGCAACATTTTATGAGGAAAGAGAAAATACAGCACCTGGTCACAACAGGAAAGCTGGAGGGAAAGAGAACACCAGGTAGACGCAGGGAGAAAATACTGGACGGACTTGCAGGGTGGCTGAATACAGAGAGGGTGGGAGATGTACTCGCAGCGACAAGGGATTGATTCGTTTGGAGGGCCATGATCGCCAACGACACGCGGCAGAGCACGTGATGATGAGATGATGATGATGATGATGATGATGGTGATGATGATGATGATGAAGAAGAAGATGTGAACAGCACTTGCTATGAAACTTCAGACAGTATTCATGTTCTGTTTTCACTGTTGAGACAGGTAATCAATATCCTCGGTTTAAATTTCTGCTTCATTTGATTCTTCTTTAAGGTTACTGTGAACTTGAGA
>JAPXFY010000033.1:32041107-32043607 GCA_030674185.1 Monoplex corrugatus
AAACCATCAGGTCACACAAGGGCAGAGAGAGAAAGAGAGAGAGAGAGAGAGAGAGAGAGAGAGAGAGAGAGAGAGTGTGTGTGTGTGTGTATGTGTTGTGTGTGTGTGTGTGTGTGGGAGAGAGAGAGAGAGAGAGAGAGAGAGAGAGAGACAAACAGACAGACAGAGACAGATAGAGAGACAGAGACAGAGCATACAATAAACTAGAATAGTTGTCTACAACACTTCACGCCAACATGAACAGGGTCAGGTTCCGTTTGAAGTCTCGAGGCAGACAACCAGAAAAACAATGGTACTCTGGTTATTGCCCCTATGCCTTCATTTTCTTGCCTCTTTCAGACCCTCAAGGGAGAGTACTCTTTATACTTTTTTTCCTCTGTCGCCCCAGCTTCTACGCGGTTTTGGTGGCATTGCCCCTGGCAGTTTATTGTTGTTTTTTTTATTGTCATTTTTGTTTATAGCCCAGCCGACTGCGTAGAGCCATATCAGGGCTATAACTGTTTCAAAACGTACAATACTTCAACAGGTAAAAAAAGAAAAGAAAATTAAGTACACATATCAATGCAAGCCAAAACAGCATTCAAGAAGATGACAAGCATTCTTACCAACAAATGCCTATCAATTAACATCAGGAAGAGAGTTCTTGAATGTTATATAGAACCAATACTGTTGTACGGATGCGAGGAGAGACAGTCAACAAACAAAGTACGGATGCGAGGAGAGACAGTCAACAAACAAAGCCAGAACAAGATTGAGGCAGCCGAGATGTGGTTTCTAAGAAGAATGTTGACGGTTCCATGGACAGCAAAGAAAACAAACGAGACAGTCTTGATGGAGGCAGACACAAGTAGATCACTCATAAGGAAGATTAGGAAAAGACAGGCAACATTTATAGGCCATTTTATGAGGAAGGGGGACTTGGAGCACCTGGTCACAACGGGAAAGCTAGAGGGAAAGAGAGCACCAGGTAGACCCAGGGAGAAAATGCTGGACGGACTTGCAGAATGGCTGGGGACGGGGAGGGTGGGGGAGATGCTAGGGGCAACGAGAGATAGAGACAGATGGAAGTCCATGATCGCCAACGCCATGCGGCAGGGCACCTGATGATGATGATGACGATGATATCAATGCAGTCACGCACATAATCTAAGGAGATGCCTCTAGCGTTGACCAATCCGTCCAATTCACTACACAGGGGATGTAAAAAACAAACCTGAACACACACAGTTAAACTTAAGGATTCTAAAACAAATATAAAATCATATATAAAAACAGACCTAAATTACCTGAAATTACTTCTGCACATCTTTTCAATGCAAGACTTTAGTGAACACATACAGGTGAATGGACCAGCAAGGCAGAAAATCATAGAAGGAATGACAGAAAGCAAAGGAAGGAAGAAAGAAACAAAGAGAGTGACAGAAAAAAAGGACATTTCTAGCACAGAATTTCCAGAAGGTGGGGATACTATTTATATTGAAAAGGCCCCTGGCATCCCCACGAGGGAAGCTCATTTCGTTCTTTGATTTAACGTCTTTTCACTATGAGTGATATTAGAAAGGAAAATTAAGTACACATATCAATGCAAACCAAAACAGCATTCAAGAAGATGACAAGCACTCTTACCATTCTCTGTGTGTGTGTGTGTGTGTGTGTTTGTGTGTGTGTGTAGAGAGAGAGAGAGAGAGAGAGAGAGAGACAGACAGACAGACAGACAGACAGACAGACAGAGGGAAGCTCATTCTGAGGGTCTCGTAGTTCTTGTTACAAAGCTGTGGACTCCAGATCTCACGTGTCCAGTTCAGTTTCGGCGTGTTAAATGAATTCTGGCGTTTTTTGTCGTTCATCTTAGTGTTCCAATCATTCTGGTAGTGTCAGCTTAGTATTTCATAGGTCATGTTTTCCCCCTCGCACCCCCCTCCCCTTCACCTTCACACATTCCAATACAAGACTTTGCCAGCTTCTTAGGGTTCTGCACGGGGCTCAGGGAGTCTTGTCAGAAAACAGATGGCAGATTGGGTGGAGCACGGATGGACACGCCAAAGTGCGAGGAATCCATCCGGAATTTACTTTAACCCTTTGATTCCCGCACCCTGTTCAATGGCATCCTGCATTGCCAACCATGCTACCAAAACAAAAACTTAAGCCTTTGACTCCCTCACCCTTTCCACCAGCTTCTTGCAGGAAGCTGGTGAAAAGGGTGAGGGAATCAAAGGCTTAAGTTTTTGCAGTTGGTGGATAGGGTGCGGGAGTCAAAGGGTTAAGGAATGTTCTGAGCTTACCACTTTATGCTTTGTGGCTGCGTCTATGCTAGCTGAAAGTAGTAGCGCAAACTGTGTTGGGTTTGAGAAATTCTACATGGGAGATAACTCCGTGACTCTCAAGAGTTATGTTACTTAGTTGATATTTAAAATTCTCCCTGTTTCCCTCTTATTTCCTTTGGTATTAAACTCCGTTGTTATCTCCGAGACTTCGACAGACATCAAAGCCCAAGTGCGTT
>JAPXFY010000033.1:32048607-32051107 GCA_030674185.1 Monoplex corrugatus
CACCAAAGCAATCACCAACAACGACCAAATCCCCAGGGCACAAAGCACACACAGACTGGAGTGTGAAGAAGACAGGAGGGGGGTAGGGCATGTGACCTCTGACCTGAGCCATCATCCTCCCTCTGTCGCTCGCACGCTCGCGCGCGCACGCACACAACACACACACACACACACAACACACACAACACACACACACACACACACACACACACACACACACACACACACACACACAAAAGATGCTGAGGAATACAGACTGACATCAACTATGTTCGTGAGGAGTACAGACTGGCATCAACTATGCGTGAGGAATACAGACTGACATCAACTATGTTCGTGAGGAGTACAGACTGGCATCAACTATGTTCGTGAGGAGTACAGACTGCATCAACTATGTGTGAGGAATACAGACTGACATCAACTCTGCGTGAGGAATACAGACTGACATCAACTATGCGTGAGGAATACAGACTGACATAAACTATGCGTGAGGAATACAGACTGACATCAACTGTGTTCGTGAGGATACAGACTGACATCAACTATGTTCGTGAGGAATACAGACTGACATCAACTATGTTCGTGAGGAATACAGACTGACATCAACTATGTTCGTGAGGAATACAGACTGACATCAACTATGTTCGTGAGGAATACAGACTGACATCAACTATGTTTGTGAGGAATACAAACTGACATCAACTATGTTCGTGAGGAATACAGACTGACATCAACTATGTTCGTGAGGAATACAGACTGACATCAATATGTTCGTGAGGAATACAGACTGACATCAACTATGTTCGTGAGGAATACAGACTGACATCAACTGTGTTCGTGAGGAATACAGACTGGTATCAACTATGCGTGAGGAATACAGACTGAAATCAACTATGCGTGAGGAATACAGACTGAAATCAACTATGCGTGAGGAATACAGACTGAAATCAACTATGCGTGAGGAATACAGACTGAAATCAACTATGCGTGAGGAATACAGACTGAAATCAATTATGGTGAGGAATACAGACTGGCATCAACTATGTCCGTGAGGAATACAGACTGACATCAACTATGTTCGTGAGGAATACAGACTGACATCAAGTCTGCGTGAGGAATACAGACTGACATCAACTATGTTCGTGAGGAATACAGACTGACATAACTATGTTGTGAGGAATACAGACTGACATCAACTATGTTCGTGAGGAATACAGACTGACATCAACTATGAGTGAAATACAGACTGACATAAACTATGAGTGAATAATACAGACTGACATCAACTATGTGTGAGGAATACAGACTGACATCAACTATGCGTGAGGAATACAAACTGGCATCAACTATGCGTGAGGAATACAGACTGGCATCAACTATGCGTGAGGAATACAGACTGAAATCAATTATGCGTGAGGAACACAGACTGGCATCAACTATGCTTGAGGAATACAAACTGACATCAACTATGTTCGTGAGGAATACAGACTGAAATCAACTATGCTTGAGGAATACAAACTGGCATCAACTATGTTCGTGAGGAATACAGACTGAAATCAACTATGCGTGAGGAACACAGACTGAAATCAACTATGCGTGAGGAATACAAACTGACATCAACTATGCGTGAGGAATACAGACTGAATTCAATTATGCCTGAGGAATACAGACTGAATTCAATTATGAGTGAGGAATACAGACTGGCATCAACTATGCGTGAGGAATACAGACTGAAATCAATTATGTGTGAGGAACATAGACTGGCATCAACTATGCGTGCAGAATATGACTGGTATCAACTATGCGTGAGGAACACAGACTGGTATCAACTATGAGTGAGGAATACAGACTGGTATCAACTATGCGTGAGGAACACAGACTGAAATCAACTATGCGTGAGGAATACAGACTGAAATCAACTATGTGTGAGGAATACAGACTGAAATCAATTATGTGTGAAGAATACAGACTGACATCAACTATGCGTGAGGAATACAGACTGAAATCAATTATGTGTGAGGAACATAGATTTGCATCAACTATGCGTGGAGAATATGACTGGTATCAACTATGCGTGAGGAATACAGACTGACATCAACTATGCGTGAGGAATACAGACTGGTATCAACTATGCGTGAGGAATACAGACTGAATTCAACTATGCGTGGAGAATATGACTGGTAAAACTATGCGTGAGGAATATAGACTGAAATCAACTATGTGTGAGGAATACAGACTGAAATCAACTAAGCGTGAGGTATACAGACACCTGCAGTGTTGGTCCAGAAAATGTGAGAAACACAATCAATGATGTGTCCGTGAAAAGTGAACTAGAATCAACTGTGTGACCTCAAAGTCTTCCTGATGAGCCAATAGCATGCTCAGCTCTGAGCAAGGATACGGTTGAGGACGAAAACTTCCCAACAACTATTTCACAGAAATGATCGGAATCAATATCTGGGAACGTTCATCTCACCAGAGGGCAGACGCACATCAGAAA
>JAPXFY010000033.1:32058607-32068607 GCA_030674185.1 Monoplex corrugatus
ACACACACACACACACACACACAAACGCGCTCGCACACACAGACACACAGACACACACAAACATACACAAAAATGAAATAAAACAAAAACACGAACACAGACACAAACACGAACACAGACAGACAGACATACACACACACAAACGGATATGGACAGACACACACACACACACACACACACACACACACACACACACACACACACACACACACACACACACACACACACACACACACAAACATACACAAAAATGAAACAAAACAAAACCACGAACACAGACACAAACACGAACACAGACAGACATACACACACAAACGGATATGGACAGACAGACAGACAGACAGACAGACATACACACACATAAACCAACACGCAGACATAGAAAAGAATTACACACACATACACAAACACACACACAAACATGTACATACACGGAACCACACACACACACACACACACACACACACACACACACACACACTCACTCACACACACACACCACACACACACACACACACGCACACACCACACACACACACACACACACACACACACACACACACACACACACACACACACACACACACACACACACACACTCACACACACACTGTTTATTCTACTGCAAAATGCTACGTTCCTTTTTACCGAAAATGTTTACTCAAAAAAAAGTATTCTGAAACTCAAAAAGTTACATCAGATCAATCTTTGTTAGTTAAAATTTCAGAATCATTAGTTCACAGTCCTGTTAAAGCATTACTTTAACTTTATGCGGTTTGTGTTTTAGTGTTACAATTTCCCTTCACATTGTTGAAGTTAATTGTTTGTGTTAAGTTCTCGTTCCACGTTTCTGTTCTCCCACCTACTTATATATTTTTACTCTGTCTCCCCTCTGCCCCAATCCAACCCGACCAAATATCGTTCTACATTTTATTTTATTTATTCATTTTTTTCATTCAATTCCCCCTCCCCCGTCTAATATCACTTACAATGAAAAGACGTTAAACCAAAGAATGAACGAACACATGCGAACAGACATACACACGCTCTCTCTCTCTCTCTCTCTCTCTCTCCTCGCTCTCTCTGTCTCTCTCTCTCTGTGTCTCTGTCGCTCATTCACCTATGTCAACAGACCAAGCTAAAAGAACACCACACTAATCTTTTAAGTCTTTGTTTCTCACACCATCTTCCCTCCCGTACACCCCCCCCAACTCCCCACTATCTCTGCTTCTTAACCCTTCCCCCGTCTTCATCACACACATTCTATACCCATCTCTCTCTGTGTCTGTCTGTCTGTCTGTCTGTCTGTCTTGCACAGTGTATGCATACAAGTGTGTGCGTGCGTCTGTGTGAGAGGGAGAAAGTGACGGGGGGGGGGGGGAAGAGAGAGAGAGAGAGAGAAAGAAAGAGAGAGAGTGCCTGTGTGTGTGTACATGTTTAAAGAGAGAGAGAGAGAGAGAGAGAGAGAGAGAGAGAGAGAGAGAGAGAGAGAGAGAGAGAGTGCCTGGGTGTGTGTACATGTGTACATACACACGCTTTGTGTGTGTTTGTGTGTGTCTCTCCTCTCTCACTCTCCTCCCTTCTCACTCTCTCTCCTCTCACTCTCCTCTCCTCTCACTCTCTCTCCTCTCCTCTCTCCCCTCTCACTCTCTCTAATCTCACTCTCTCCCCTCTCACTGTCTCCCCTCTCACTCTCTCTCCCCCTCTCTCCTCTCACTCTCTCCCCTCTCACTCTCTCTCTCTCCATCCTCTCCTCTCCCCTCTCACTCTCTCCCCTCACTCCTCCCCTCCACTCTCTCCCCTCTCCTACTCTCTCCCTCTCACTCTCCCCCCCTCTCCTCCCTCTCTCCCTCTCACTCCTCCCTCTCATCACTCTCTCCCCTCTCACTCTCATCCCCTCTCACTCTCCTCCCCTCTCACTCTCTCCCTCTCACTCTCTCCCTCCTCTCACTCTCTACTCCTCCTCTCACTCTCTCCCCTCTCATCTCTCTCACTCTCACTCTCTCCCTCTCCTCCTCTCACCTCTCCCTCTCACCTCTCATCCTCTCCTCCACTCTCTCTCCTCTCACTTCTCTCCCTCTCTCTCCCCTCTCACTCTCCTCTCCTCTCACTCTCTCCCTCCACTCTTCCCTCACTCTCCTCCTCCTCCCTCACTCTCTCCCTCACTCCTCCACTCTCTCCTCTCTCTCCTCTCACTCTCTCCCCTCTCACTCTCTCCTCTCATCTCCCCCTCTCACCTCTCTCTCCTCTCACTCTCTCCCCTCACTCTCCTCCTCTCACTCTCTCCTCTCTCACTCTCTCCTCTCACTCTCTCCCCTCTCACCTCTCTCTCATCTCCCCTCTCACTCTCTCCTCCCTCTCACTCTCTCCCTCTCTCCTCTCCTCCTCTCACTCTCTCTCTCCTCTCTCTCTCTCCCTCTCCTCCTCTCTCCTCTCACTTCTCACTCTCCTCCTCTCACTCTCTCCTCTCATCTTCTCTCTCATCCTCTCCTCTCCTCTTCTCCTCTCTCTCTCTCTCTCCTCTCTCTACTTCTCTCTCCTCTCTCTTCTCTCTCCTCCTCTCTCTCTCTCTCATTCTTCTCCTCTCTGTCGCTCTCTCCTCTCCGTCCCCCATCTCCCCTCCCTCTCTCTCTCTTCTCATCCCTCCTCCCTCTCTCCTCTCCCTACTCACAATCATTGTTTGACTCATGTTATATTGTGAATAGTTTCTATGTTATCTTTATTTGTTTTAGATCTAGCACCTTGTCTTGTGAAGGCAGAATGCTTTAAGAGTCATGAAAATGTCAAATTGTTAAATTCTCTCTCTCTCTCTCTCTCTCCCTCTGTCTCCCCCTCTCTCTCTCCCTCTCTCATTCTCTCTCTCTCTCTCTCTCCCCTTCTGGGTGCGATTTAACAGTCAAGTTCCCTCTGTCTGTCTGTCTGTCTGTCTGTCTGCCTGTCTCTCTCTCTCTGTCTGTGTCTCTCATTCATCATCATCATCATCACCATCATCCATCTTGCCCTGGCCTGTCTCTCATTCTCATCATCATCACCATCATCCATCTTGCCCTGGCCTGTCTCTCATTCATCATCATCATGATCATCCATCTTGCCCTCGCCTATCTCTCAGTCATCATCATCATCATTATTCATCTTGCCCTAGCCTATCTCTTATTCATCATCATCATCATCATCCATCTTGCCCTCGCCTATATCTCGTTCATCATCGTCATCATCATCATCATCGCCGTCGTCGTCATCATCATCATTCATCTTGACCTCGCCTACTTTTCATTATTCATCATCATCATCATCATCATCATTATCATCATCACGCTCTCGCCTATCTCTCATTCATCATCATCATCATCGTCGTCGTCGTCATCGTCATCCATCTTGCCCCCGCCTATCTCTCATTTATCACTGTCATTCATCATCATCATCATCATCCATCTTGCACCCGCCTTTCATTTATCATTATCATTCATCATCATCATCATCATCATCATCATTATCCATCTTGCCCTCGTCTATCTCTAATTCATCATCATCATCGTCATCATCACTCATCTTACCCCCGCCTTTCATTTATCATTATCATTCATCATCATCATCGTCGTCATCATTATCCATCTTGCCCTCGCCTATCTCTAATTCATCATCATTATTATCCTCGTCGTCCTCCTCCTCCGTCTTGCTCTCGCCTATCTCATTCATCATCATCATCATCATTATCACCATCATCATCTATCATGCCCACGCCTATCTCTCATCCATCACATCATCATCATCATCATTCATCCATCTTGCCCTTGCCTGTCTCTCATTCATCATCATCATCATCATCATCGTCATCATCATCATCATCATTGTCCATCTTGCCCTCGCCTGTCTCTCATTTCTGCCCTCTTGTTTACCGACCTGATGGTCCCTGCTTTCTGCCCCCTCCCCCCCCCCCTTCCTTCATCCTGTTCTTTGTTTATCCCTCTTTCTCCATGTAACAACACGCGCGTCTGTCTGCGTCAGAAGCAATAGGTCGGTCGTTTTTTTTGTTTTTGTTTTTTTAAATTTTTTTTTAGTGTGTGTGTGTGTGTGTGTGTGTGTGTGTGTGTGTGTGTGTGTGTGTGTGTGTGTGTGTGTGTGTGTGTGTGAATGAGTGAGAGAGAGAGAGACAGAGACAGAGAGACAGAGAGAGACAGAGAGTTTGAGACAGAGAAAGACAGAGGGAGGGAGGGCTGGAAAGATTGAGAGAGAGAGAGAGAAAGAAAGAAGGGGAGAGAGAGAGACAGAGACAGAGAGAGAGACAGAGAGAGAAAAAGGAGAGAGAGAGAGAAAGGAGAGAGAGAGACAGAGACAGAGAGAGAGAGACAGAGAGAGAGAAAGGAGAGAGAGACAGAGACACAGAGAGAGAGAGAGACAGAGAGAGAGAAAGGAGACAGAGACAGAGAGAGAGACAGAGAGAGAAAGGAGAGAGAGACAGAGAGGGAGAGAGAGAGAGAGAGAAAGAAAAAGAGAGAGAAAGCGAGAGACATATTAGGGATAGAGAGAGATTGAGAGAAAAAGAGAGACAGACAGATACAGACAGAGAGATATATATATACGGACAGACAGACAAGCAGATAGACAGAGAGAGAGATAGATAGAGAGAGACAGAGAGAGAGACATACATACATACATACATACGTACGTACGTACATACATACATACATACAGAGACAGATAGACAGACAGACAGACACACAGACACACAGAGAGAAAGACAGAGGGATGGATAGCTGGTGAGATTGAGAAAGAGAGAAAGAAAGGGAGAGAGAGAGAGAGAGACATTGAGAGCGAAAGAGAGAGAGAGAGAGAGAGAGAGAGAGAGAGAAATAGACAGGACAGACAGAGAAGAGAGAAGAGAGAGAGAGAGAGAGAGAGAGAGAAGAGAAAAAGAAGAGGCAGAAAGAGACAGAGACAGATAAGACAAGGGATAGCTGGCTGGAGAGATTGAGAGAGAGAGAGAGAAAGAAAGAAGGGGAGAGACAGAGAAAAGGAGAGAGAAAGGGAGAGAGAGGACAGAGAGAGAGGGCATGAGACGAGAGAGAAGAGAAAGTGAGAGAGAGACGAGAGAGAGAGAAAGAAAGAAGGAGAAAGAGAGAGAAGAAAGATCGACAGAGAGAGAAAGAGAGAGAGGAGAGAGAATGAAGAAGAGAGAGAGAGAGTGAGAGAAGAGAGAAGAGAGAGATATGAGAAGAGAAAGAGAAAGAAGAAGGAGAGGAGGACAGAGAGAGAGAGACAGAGAGAGAAAGGAAAAAGAGAGAGAAAGGAGAGAGAGAGAAAGAAAGAAAGAGAGAGACAGCGAGAGACATATTAAGGAGAGAGAGAGATTGAGAGAAAAAGACAGACACAGACAGATATATATATATATATATATATATATATACAGACAGACAGACAGACAGACAAGCAGATAGACAGAGAGAGACAGAGAGAGAGACACACAACACACACACACAGACAGAGACAGAGACAGAGAAACAGAGAGAGACAGAGACAGAGACAGAGAGAGAGACAGAGAACAAAACTCGTAGAAATATCGAATCTTTAGCTGCTGATACTTGTTTTTGTCTCAGAAGTTCAGATGACTCCCTCCCCCCCCCCCCTTCAGGAATGAAAGTAATTGCAAGTTATATAAAGGTATTAGACAAAAACTTTTTTGTAAAACGGGAGATTTAAGGACGAAAAAACAAAAGAAACAAACAAAATGAGGGGCATGGTTGGGGGGTGGGGATAATGACAAAGAACAGAATAAATGTTGAGTTTTTCAGGAATTAACACAGTTGTATCGGGAAGTTCAGCTTATTATTTGTCCTTCTGAGCGAACGGATATAGATAGGCGTAGATCAGATGCTGAAAAAAGAAACCATTACCATGTGGCAAAAATAAAATGAGAAGATAGAAAGACAAAAAAAAAAAAAAAAAAAAAAACAAAGACAGAAAAAAAAATGAAAGAAAGAAAGAAAAAAAAGAAAAAGACATAAAGCAAGGAAAAAAGAGAAAAAGAAAGAAAGAAAGAAAAAGAAATGAAAAAAGGTCGTTTGATAGTAATAATTAATAATTACAGTATTTATATGGCGCCAGATCTTAACCATTCGAATCAAAGCGCACCCACGTACCAAGTATATGCACGCTATTAACGTAGACCACCTTACAGCACGCGAAAGCAAAACAAAACAAAACAAACAAACAAACAAGGAAACAAGCAAACAAACAAACACACACACACACACACACACACACACACACACACACACACACACACACACACACACACACACACATAGATGGAAAGAGGCAGTTGCGGAATTCGTTGTCGCTGGAAAAAGGCGTATTTTCAAACTGGATTTAAAACTCAAAAAGGGTAGGTGAGAGCCGAAAGGAGAATGACAATTTATTCCAAAGAATCAAGAGGGAAGCATGCAGGGAGAATTTTTATAATGTCAACCAAAAAACATAACTCTAGTAGGGATTATCTCCCTTGTTGTGGAAGTTCTCAAATCTAACATAGTTTGCGCTACCCATTCAGCTAGCATAGAAGCAGATACAAAGCACAAAAAAACATAAGCTCAGAACACTCCTATGATTTGTCCCTTTGTTGTTACAAGTTCACATTTCTTTCTAATCCCTTTGTTGTTACAAGTTCACATTACTTTTTATGTCCCTTTGTTGTTACAAGTTCACATTACTTCTTAATCCCTTTGTTGTTACAAGTTCACATTACTTTTAATCCTTTGTTGTTACAATTTCATTATTTTTCAAAGTCCCTTTGTTGTACAAGTTCACATTACTCTATCCCTTGTCGTTACAAGTACACATAACTTTTATATCCTTTGTGCTACAATTTGGATATTTCAATTACCTAAGCCAATGTGATGACTGCATATCAAGATACAAATACAAAAAACGTGTCAGGTTGAACAATGAGAAAACAGAAAAAAGACAAAAAATAAATAAAATAAAATAAAAATAAAATAAAATAAATAGAACAAATAAATATAATAGAATAAAATAAACTAGAATAAAATAAAATAAAATGAAATAAACAAATAGCATAAATAAATAAACAAAATAAATGAAATAAAACAAAATAAAAATGAAATGAAATAATACATAATAGAACAGAATAAAACAAATGAAATAAGACAGAAGAAAATAATCATAAAACAAAAATGTTCAGTCTTTTAGTTCTTAACACCATCTTTTTTGTTTTGGTTTGAGAAATTCTACATGGGAGATAACTCCGTGACTCGCAAGAGTTATGTTACTTAGTTGATATTTAAAATCCTCCCTGCTTCCCTCTTAATTCCTTTGGTATTACATATATGTCTTGGAAGCAATCCTGTATATGTTCTGTCTTGTCTATGTGTGTGTGTTTGGTCAGTTCAAGAATAAAAGGCTATGTCAATCTTGAACATAAGACCAATATATTGTATGAATTTCTCTCCACCATCGTGGTTGTGTGTAGCGTAGTTGCAGGGTATATGGGTAACTTGGGCATTTTTTTTTAAGGAATGTTCTGAGTTTACCACTTTATGCTTTGTGGCTGCGTCTATGCTAGCTGAATGGGTAGCGCAAACTGTGTTGGGTTTGAGAAATTCTACGTAGGAGATAACTCTGTGACTATCAAGAGTTATGTTACTTAGTTGATTTGTTTTCGTTTTGTTTTTGGATACTTCAGGCTGCTTATTTTTTGTCTTGTCTTCTGAAAAATGATGAGTGCATGCCACACACAAATAAAAGACAAAGTTACCACGTAGACAAAGAAACAGGAAGATGGCGAACAGGACGATGAAGAAGTAAAGAGCTGTCACACTTTGCTGTTATTGACTGTCATTGAGTCAAAAATTACCATCACTTTTTTTGACTTCTTTAAGAGGGTGGGTACGTTTGAGCGCTTGTCAGAAATAAACACGCGCACGCACGCACGCACACACACACACACACATACACACACAGACATGTATATATATACACACACACACAGACACTCAGACACACACACATACACAGACACACACAGATACACACACAGACACACACACAGACACACACACAGACACACACACAAACACACACACAGACACACGCACAGACACACACACAGACACACGCACACACACACACACACGCGCACGCACGCACATACACACACAGACACACACACAGACACCTACACACAGGCACACATACAGACACACACACAGACACACACACAGACACATACACAGAGACACACACACAGACACACCCAGACACAGACACACACACAGACACACACACAGACACACACACAGACACACACACACACACACACACCACACACACACACACACACACACACACACCACACAAAGGACGCTGTCGTATGGTCAGAGATATAGTAAGATGACAAAATAGAACAATAAAGAACGTGATAATTGTCAAGTCTGTTAACTATTAATATTCATTGTGTGTCGCAATTTCAAATCATCTTTCATCATTCCTTCGAGGCAATGTGCAAGAATACATGTCAGATACTAATAAAAGAAACCGTAGCCATGTGGAAAAAACAACAAACAAACAAACAAACAAACAAACAAACAAACAAGCAAGCAAACAAACAAACAAACAAACACACGAAAAAACAAACACCTATGTCGAATCTTTTTAACAATTGACATCTTTGTGTTTCAAAATTCAGATAATAGTTTTGCCACTCCAGAGAGAAATGGATAAGTGCATCTCACACAAAGGTATTTTGGACACTTTCTTTTTAAGTAGAAAGGGAAATGGAACAACGAAGAAAAAAGAAAGGAAAGAAAAGAAAAGAAAAAGAAAGAAAGAAAGATAGAAAGAAAGGAAGGAGAAAGATAGAAAGAAAGGAAGAAAAGAGAAGAGAAAGAAAGAAGAAGACAGAAAGAAAGAAAGGAAGGAAGATAGAAAGAAAGAAAGGAAAGAAAGAAAGAAAGAAAGAAAAAAAAAGAAAAGAAAGAAAGAAAGAAAGAAAGATAGAAAGAAAGAAAGATATAAAGAAAGAAAAAAAAACAAAAGAAGATAGAAAGAAAGAAAGAAAGAAAGAAAGATAGAAAGAAAGAAAGATATAAAGAAAGAAAAAAAAAAAAAAGAAAGAAAGAAAGATAAAAAAGAAAGAAAAGAAAGAAAAGAAAGAAAGAAAAAAAAAAAAAAAAGAAAGAAAAAGAAGAAAGAAAGAAAGAAAGAGAAAGAAAGAAAAAGAAAAAAAAAAAAAAAGAAAGAAAGGAAAGAAAGAAAGAAAGAAAAAGAAAAGAAATAAGAAAGAAAAAAAAAACAAAAGAAAGAAGAAGAAGAAAGAAAGAAGAAAGAAAAAAAAAAAGAAAGAAAAAGACAAAGGACAACGATAAAGGCGAATACACTTCGGTCTCTAATGTATATATGGCCCTGTATGAAAAAGTTCATATAACTCGAATCACCCCTTGAGGCAATGTGAACGGGTACAGGTGAAAAGTTGGGAAATGTACGGTTATGCAGATAAAAAGACGGGAATGGGGGTGGGGTGGGGTGGGTGGGGGAGTCTAAATACCAAAACAAAACCAAAAAACCAAAAACGAAACAATGGGGGGGGGGGGGGGGGGGGTAGGGGTAGTCTAAATACCAAAACAAAACCCAAAAATCCAAAACCAAAAACTTAGACACCAAAGTACTGAAGAAATGTGGAGCCATTTAGCTGTTATTGTCGTTCGTGTCTGGGAAGGTCACATTTCTTTTCGCTCCCTCACCCCCCCCCCCCTCCCGACCTACTGAGACAATGTGGAAGAGTGCAGTTTAAACAGATAGAGAGGACAGTTCTGTCACGCAGACAGAGAAACACAGAAAGATAGGGAAAAAACAGGACAAACAAAGGATTAAAGAAATGTCGAATCCTTTAGCAGCGAAAATAGCTACGTTTAGGATAGTCCTGATTACTTTTGTTGTTGGTGTGTGTTGTGTGTGTGTGTGTGTGTGTGTTGTGTTGTGTGTGTGT
>JAPXFY010000033.1:32073607-32091107 GCA_030674185.1 Monoplex corrugatus
AAGGAAGAAAGAAACAAAGAGAGTGACAGAAAACAGGACATTTCTAGCACAGAATTTCCAGAAGGTGGGGATGGATACTATTCATACTGAAAGAGCCCCCGGCATCCCCACGGGGGTACCGACAATATAGAAGATAGGTTTATTGTTTAAATGTACTTGGATGAATCATAAGGAAAAATATCCCTAGTCATAAAAGCAGCAAAAAAACCAAGGAAATATTGATTTTCATACAAAATCATGTGTAGCTACAGCAGCTTTTTCTTTTCTAAGGATCTCTGCAAATTCAATTTCATTTTTGCATTAGATTCTTCTAAATCGAATTTTGTAGAAATATGTCTCGTAGATGAAGTGATTTTGAACACATTTTTCCAGTTTGCAATTTACATTAGAGCAGCTAAATCAAATATTGAATCTGTGAGCCTATTTCTATGAATATCTAACGAGATAACAGCAGCAATATCCTCTATGCTTTTTCAGAATCTTTCGACGTGTAAACATGTCCAAAATATGTGATCAATGCTGTCCTTCGTTTGCGCAAAAGAAGTCACAGCGGAAGTTATTCACAAGTCCCATTTCTTTTAGAATGACATGAGTTCCCAGAATTTATTTATTTACTTGCACAAGCCATAACAAAAGTGATTTATTTACAAGTCCCATTTCCTTTAAAATGACAGTTATTTATTTACTCGCACAAGTCATAGCAAAGGTTATTTACAAGTCCCATTTCCTTTAAAATGACAGTTATTTATTTACTTGCACAAGCCATAACAAAAGTGATTTATTTACAAGTCCCATTTCCTTTAAAATGACAGTTATTTATTTACTCGCACAAGTCATAACAAAAGTGATTTATTTACAAGTCCCATTTCCTTTAAAATGACAGTTATTTATTTACTTGCACAAGCCATAACAAAAGTTATTTATTTACAAGTCCCATTTCCTTTAAAATGACAGTTATTTATTTACTTGCACAAGCCATAACAAAAGTTATTTATTTACAAGTCCCATTCCTTTTGAAATGACAGTTATTTATTTACTCGCACAAGTCATAGCAAAGGTGATTTACAAGTCCCATTCCTTTTGAAATGACAGTTATTTATTTACTCGCACAAGTCATAGCAAAGGTGATTTACAAGTCCCATTCCTTTTGAAATGACAGTTATTTATTTACTCGCACAAGTCATAGCAAAGGTGATTTACAAGTCCCATTCCTTTTGAAATGACAGTTATTTATTTACTCGCACAAGTCATAGCAAAGGTGATTTACAAGTCCCATTCCTTTTGAAATGACAGGTCCAGGAATGTGTTTATTTACTTTTATACAAGGCGGAACAACAGTTGTTTACACGTCCCATTTCTTTTAGATGACCATAGATCCCAGAATTTATTTACTTACTTAAGTCGGAGGAAAAGTTGTTTACTAGTCCAATGTTTTTTTGAATGACATTCATCATCATCATCATGTGCCCTGCCGCATGGCATTGGCGATCATGGTCCTCCACACGAATCTCTCCCTTGTCGCTGCAACAAGTACATCTTCCACCCTCCCTGTCCTCAGCCACCCTACAAGTCCGTCCAGTAGTTTCTCCCTGGCTCTACCTGGTGCTCTTTTTCCCTCCAGCTTTCCTGTTGTGACCAGGTGCTCTGATTTCTTTTTCCTCATAAAATGTCGTGTAAATGTTGCCTGTCTTTTCCTAATCTTCTTTATTACTCATCTTCTTGTGTCTGCCTCCTTCAAGACTGTCTCCTTTGTTTTCTTTGCTGTCCATGGAACTCTCAACATTCTTCTGAAAAACCACATTTCCGTTGCCTCAATTTTGTTCTGACTTTGCGTGCTGACTGCCCACGCCTCACAATCGTACAACAGTATTAGTTACATTCAAGAACTCTCTTCCTGATGTTAACTGATAGGCATTTGTTCGTAAGAACGCTTTTAATCTTCTTGAATGCTGTTTTGGCTTGGCCGATTCTTCTGGCTATTTTTGAAGTGCATCAATCGTCTGAGAGATGAAGGTTTCCAGACATTTAAACTTATCAACCTGTCTCAAAGGATGCCATTTGCTGTTATTTTGCATGAAGGGATTTCTTGTTTTTTGTTATTGTTTGTTTGTTTGTTTGTTTTTTATACTGATTACCATGACTTCAGTCTTCTTGTTATTTAGCTCCAGCCCTTTATTTTCACTTTCTATTTCTATTACATTCACAAGGTTCTCCATTTTCTGCTATTAGCACGTTGAGAATGACACTATGGCTACCTGGCTGAACCTGTCTCTCAGTGACAAAAAAGCTACTTACTGCGTAGCTCTCATCGGCGATCCGGCCGACTTCTTCAGCGCAACTGCTGGGTTGAGAACTGGCTTCAGTGCGCACTGCCGTGAGCGAACTCACGACAGAATGACACTAGTTTTCGGACTTTATCTCTCTACTTACTTACCGTCCATTGTATTTTTGGCATTAGGGCAGCAACTAAGATTCTGCACTCATATCTCTTCAGGGCCAGAAAAATGAGAACTCTGCCCTCCACTGTAATCTGAGAGAAACAGTGTGGGCTTTCGGTCCACCCAGCTGTGAATGTCTACCTGATGTGTTCAGGGTTAAAGAAAGCAAAAAACAAATGCTACAAGTGTATTCACGGTATTACACTTATTTTCTCTTTGTGACCATCTCCGAACGTACGCCCCTTCCCGACCTTTCCGTTCATCTTCTGACATTTTTTTTTCTTATTTGTTGTTACAAATTCCTCAACGCAGATGTTCCACAGTCAAATTGCCGCTCATTTTCTGTGTCTAGTCTGTATAATTGAAACAAACTCCACAGTCAAATTGCCGCTCATTTTCTGTGTCTAGTCTGTATAATTGAAACAAACTTCCCCTTTTCTCTTCGGCAGTCTCATCTCATATTCTGTCTTCGTTCGAGTCGACCTTGAAGACATATCCTTTTGTCCAGCAGTGATTCCTCCTCCCCCCCCCCCCTCTAGGTGCCCATCGTTTCGTCTCATTCCCCTCCTATCCTCCCCCCCCCCCCCTCACGGTTCGTGTTGTGTTTTGTGCTCTTGAGGTTTTTGTCACTGAGTAAGTGTTTTAGAGTGGGATGACAATGTGCGCTTTGGTTTCATCTGTACAACAAAAACATGGGAAAAAAACATGAAAAAAGAATAAGAACGCGTATTTAATACAAGACAAGACAGGCGCACATTTTTCGGCGAACTGGCCTTTGTCAAGCGTAAGATCACAAACAAACAAACAGACACCAGGTACAAAAATTAGGAGAAAAAGACTGAAATTTCCCTGTGGCTCCGTCCAGTGTGAGAAAAGGAATAAACTGATAAAAAAGATTTGGGCCGTTACTATCATTATTATTATTATCATCATTATTATATTACTATTATTATTATCATTATAATCATCACCATTATATATTATTATTATCATTATTATCTTGTTCGTGTCGTTATTACTATTATCATCAGTTATCATCATCATCATCATAAATATCATCATCATCACCACCATCATCATGTTCATCATCGTCATTACTATCATCATTACTATTCTTATTATATACACACGCACACACGCGCACACACACGCACACACGCGCACACACACACGCACACACACACACACACACACACACACACACACACACACACACACACACACACACACACACACACATATTTCTTTCCAGGTCGATATGAAACAATTTCCCTTTTAAAACGAAAAAAAAAAACCCTAAACCAAACCAAACCAAACCAAAACAAAACAAAACAAAAAAAACGACAGGGAGAACAAAGAAAGCGAAGATTGAAAATGCGTGTGAAGTGGAGAAGGAGTGGAAGTGCAAAAATTTAATTAAATGGTGACTTTGTGTGACCAGAGTCGGGACAATTCAAAGTGTTCGCTTTCTCTTTTGCCTTTTCTTGCTAAAACTGGTTGCCTTTGTCTGCCTGCCTGCCTGCCTGCCTGCCTCGCCTGCTTGCCTGCCGGTCTGTCTCTCCTGTCTCTCCCTGCCTGCTGCCTGCCTGCCAGCCTCCCAGCCTGCTGCCGGTCTGCCTGCCTGTCTTTCTCTCTCTTTTTCTCTACTCTGTCTGTCTTTGTCTCTCTTCTCTCTGTCTGTCTATCTCTGTCTTTCTGTCTGCCTGTCTTCCTGCTTGCCTGTCTGTCTCTCTGCCTGCCTGCCTGCCTGTTTGTCTCTTCTCTCTTCTGTCTGTCTTCTCTGTCTATCCGTCCTGTCTCTCTCTCTTTCTCTCTACTCTGTCTGTCTCTGTCTCTTTCTGTCTGTCTCCTTCTCTACTCGTCTCTGTTTCTCTCTCATCTCTTGTCTGTCTTTCTGTCTGCCTGTCTCCTCTGCTGCGTCTCTCTGCTGCTCCGCCTGTCTCTCTCTCTTTCTTCTGTCTCGTCTCTTCTCTGTTTCATCGTCTCTCTCTTTCTGTCTACTCTGTCCTCTCTTCTCTTCTGTCTCTCTCTCTCTGTTTCTCTCTTCTCTCTTCGTCTGTTCCCTCTTCTCTATTCTGTCTGTCTTGTCACTCTTTGTCTCTCTCTATGAGTCTCTCCTCTCTCTCTGTCTCTCCTCTCTCTTTCTTCATAGGAAGTGTTGATACACGCTTATTACGTCTGCTAAAGTTGATAACATTGTTTTCTGAGGCCATTCCTTTATGAATTTATCGTCTGAATCGAGCTCTCTCTCTCTCTCTCTCTTCTCTCTCTGTCTCTTTCTTTCTCTCTCTCCTCTCGTCTGTCTGTCTCTTCTCTCTTTCTCTCTCTTTTTTCTCTCTTCTTCTCCTCTCTCTCTTCTCTCTCTGTCTGTCTGTCTCTCTCTCTTTCTCTCTCTCTCTATGTCTGTCTCTCTCTCTTTCTCTCTCTCTCTTTCTCTCTTTTTTCTCTCTTTCTCTCTCTCTCTCTCTTTCTTTCTCGCTCTCTCTCTCTTTCTCTTTTGTTTCCTGAAGGGCATGGCATTCATGAATATTATCGTCTGAATCTGAAATTCTCTCTCTCTTTTTTTCACTCTCTTTCTCTCCCTCTCTCTTTCCCTCTCTCTCTCTCCCTCTCTTGTTTCCTGAAGGGCATGGCATTCATGAATATTATCGTCTGAATCTGATATTCTCTCTCTTCTCTCTTTCTCTCTCTCTTTTTCTCTCTCTTTCTCTCCCTCTCTGTCTCTCTCTCTTGTTTCCTGAAGGGCATGGCATTCATGAATATTATCGTCTGAATCTGATATTCTCTCTCTTTCTCTCCTTCTCTCTCTCTCTTTCTCTCTCACTCTCTCTTTCTTTTTCTCTCGCTCTCTCTCTTCTCTCTCGCTCTCTCTTTCTTTCTCTCCTCGCTATCTCTTTCTTTCTCTCTCACTCTCTCTCTCTTTCTCTCTCGCTCTCTCTCTCTTTCTCTCTTTTTTTCTCTCTCGCTCTCATCTTTCTTTCTCTCTCGCTCTCTCTCTCTTTCTCTCTCGCTCTCTCTCTCTTTCTCTCTCGCTCTCTCTTTCTTTCTCTCTCTCTCTCTCTTTCTCTCTCACTCTCTCTCTTTCTTGTTTCCTGAAGGGCATGGCATTCATGAATATTATCGTCTGAATCTGAAATTCTCTCTCTCTCTCTCTTTTCTCTCTTTCTCTCCCTTTCTTTTCTCTCTCTCTGTCTCTCTTGTTTCCTGAAGGGCATGGCATTCATGAATATTATCGTCTGAATCTGATATTCTCTGTCTGTCTGTCTGTCTGTCTCTCTCTGTCTTTCTCTCTCTCGTTTTTCTCTCTCTTTCTTTCTCTCTCTCTCTCTCTCTCTCTTTCTGTCCTCTCTCTCTTGTTTTCTGAAGGGCATGGCATTCATGAATATTATCGTCTGAATCTGAAATTCTCTCTCTCTCTTTTTCTCTCTCTTTCTCTCTCTTTCTCTCTCTCTCTCTTTCTCTCTGTCTCTCTCTCTTTTTTCTCTTCTTTCTCTCTCTCTCTCTCTCTCTTTCTCTCTGTCTCTCTCTCTTTTCTCTCTCTCTTTCTCTCTCTTTCTCTCTGTCTCTCTTGTTTCCTGAAGGGCATGGCATTCACGAATGTTATCGTCTGAATCTGGAATTCTCCTCTCTCCCTCACTCTCTCCCTCTCCCTCTCTCTCTCTCTCTCTCTTGTTTCCTGAAGGGCATGGCATTCATGAAGATTATCGTCTGAATCTGAAATTCTGTCTCTCTCTCTCTTTCTCTCCCTCTCTCTTTCTCTCTGTCTCTCTCTCTCTTTCTCTCTCTTTCTGTCTCTCTCTCTCTTGTTTCCTGAAGGGCATGGCATTCATGAATATTATCGTCTGAATCTGATATTCTCTGTCTGTCTGTCTGTCTGTCTCTCTCTCTCTCTCTCTCTCTCCCCTCTCTCTCCCACTCTCTCTCTCCCTCTCCATCCCTCTATCTATTTTCCTTCTCCTCTTACGTCTCTTCATGTTTTGAGATTCGCGATATCGGTCAGGTTTGGTATGAATTACACAAAACGCTGGAAGAGAGAAAGATCACACACCCTGTGATGTGATGTGGAATGCCTCAGAAGAGCAAGCAGAAGGCAAGACCTAAAGAGACACGATTAGAGACGAAGAGATCTGAGAGACGGTTGGAACAACACCTGTCAACCCCTACATCATACAACAGGCGATCAAGGGGTCTGGTTTCCGTTTCAGTTTCAGTTTCTCAAGATGACGTATTCGCGCTCGGAAAGAATTCTATATGCACTAAAGTCGCAGGTGCCATGTGATGGAGAAGATCCAGAATGATCACGACACAAGGCTTTAAGCCTGCACATAAAGCCATGAGCTGGCCAGGTCCTGAGGTCCTACTTACATAGTTCCATAACTCTGGGGTCGTAGGGGAGTGAGGTGGCAGAGACCTCAACTTTCCCCGGGGTCACCACCACGAGGGCTGCGCCCATCCCCTCTCCCTCGATTCAAATTAATATTCATATTCACATTTTTTTTTTCATCAAGACTTCAGAAAGGCAACAAGGGTAATTGGTCTTCAAGGGTGGGACCTGGGAAATCAACCTACCTCTTCAGTGTTTTATACCAAGGCAGCCGGGCAATACCCTGCTCTTCACGATTTTCAACTGCCGAGGGATCTTTAAGCGTGCACAGCCAGAAGGCACACGGGTCCGACTCGGTTTTTCGTCCTCTTCCGAAGGACTAGACGTTCAGTTCCATTTTCCGGTCAAACTGAGGAGAAGAGTCGAGGCCTTTACGAGGAGCGAAGCCTGGAACCTCGAGTTTAGTTATTGGCAGGCGACTGTCTGAACCATTCTGCCACTCTTCTCCCTTAAAATGTCGGCAGGCAGGGGTTAAACACAGAGACGTCAGATCTCCAGTCCATAGCAAGATGCCAGTCAAGCAAGCAACCAGCCCTTCAAGCCTACACCACATCACCAGATGCTCGCGCTTCAAGCCATAGAAAGACCACACGGCAGCCCTGGATAGATGGAGTAGGCAGACACGCTCACCATCTGCAACACAACTCCACGTCAGAGCTTCGTGTTTAGCTGAACGCTGTTATTGTTTTTGTTGTGTAAATCCCAGCAGACTGCGTAGAGCCATATCAGGGCTGTAACCTGTTTCAAAACATACACACGATACTTCAACAGGAAAAAAAAAAAAAAAAAAAAAAAAAAAGCAAAAAGAAGAAAATTAAGTACACATATCAATGCATTCGCGCACAAAATCTAAGGACATGCCCCTAGCGTTGATCACTCCTTTCAATCTGTCACACAGGGGATTCAAAAAACATACGTGAAGACAAATTTCAACATAACTAAGGACACTAAAACATAAAAACGGGCCTAAATGATCTGAAATTGCTTCCGCATATCTCATTTCCCTAGAGCCAAAAATGCAGTTAATATATGTACCCAATTATCAATCCTAAGAGAAAGTACGTAAGACTTTATAGAACACATACAGGTGAATGAACCATAAGGCAGAAAATGATAGGAAGAAATGACAGAAAGCAAAGGAACAAGACAGAAACAAAGCGAGTGACAGAAAAGACGAAATTTCTAGCACAGAGTTTCCAGAAGGTGGGGGATACTATTATACTGAAAGAGCCTCCCGCATTCCAATCGGGGGGTGGGGGTGGGGGGTACCTGAGCACACAGCAGCTTCCTCTCCTCCGCAACACCTTCCGCTACAAGTGGATGGAAAAAAAGTAAGTATATGTACACACAGCTCTGGAAATATAGTAAATCTGTAACTACTTGCAACGTAATTAGGTTCTCTCTCTCTCTCTCTCTCTCTTCTCTCTCTCTCTTTCTACACACACACACACACACACACACACACACACACACACACACACACACACACACACACACACACACACACATATATATATATATACAGATATATATATGATATTATATAATATATATATTAACATACGTACGTACATATATATATGTATATACATATATACATACAAATACATACATATCTATATATACCTGTGTGAGTTCATTTCATTTGCAAACACTCTTCCATTTATGCCATCCTACAACCTGTTGAACAAGCGCTGACTAAAATTACTTGTGAATTCATTTCACTTGCAAACAGTTTCTTTTATGCCATTTACAGTCGACCAAAGGCTGATAAAAAAAAAAGAAAGAAAAGGTCTAGGGAAAGAGAGCACAAGGTAGACTCAAGGAGAACACATTGGACGGACTTGCAGAGTGGCTGAAAACAGAGAGGGTGGAAGATGCGCTTGCGGCAGCAAGGGACAGATACATATGGAGGGCCATGATCGCCAACACCATGCGGCAGAGGCACTTGATGATGACGATATATGTATGTGTATATGTGTGAATTCATTTCATTTGCAAACACTTTGATAAAATGTCCAGGTCTGGGCTAAAAGTCGGCGTGTGTACGAAGACTGAACTGATACGCCTGCCGTTTGTTTCCATAGCCGAGGCTTGTGTCTGTTTCATATGTGAAATTTAGTCGCTAACAGCATTTGCTTTTTCTTTCTTTTTTGTTGTTGTTGACTCAATGTCTCCAATGTCTTTGTCCCATTTTTCCAACTCTGATGAAAACACTTTCCAAATATTTTAGTTCTGTACTTTTGATAGTTCCATACTTTGATCTGTATCAAATCATATCGAAGTATAAGAAATCCTTGTTATCTCAATGTCTCGATGTCTCTGTCCCATTTTTCCAACTTCGGTGAATATATCACCTGATATTATTTTACGTCTGTTTTTCTTTAATTGTATTTCAGACTTGCAAGTTTAACGGTGAGCATGGTTTTTAACTGTTGGTTTTTTTTAACTTAACGGGTTGTCTTTTTTTGACGTGGTGTTATCCCTGATATGGCTCTAGGAGTCGGCTGGGCTACAAGCAATATGAACTTGAACGATGTGAATCGAACTCGGTGAATACACTTCCCAAATATTTCAATTTTGTACTTTTTCAGTTCCATATTTTGACCTGTATCCACGTACATCAAAATACAGAAAATCCAAAACAAGTGTGACCACTCGCCTTCAAAAAACACAGGAACCAGGAAAAAAAAAAAAAACCCGTAGAATCAGAACGCCTAATTAATACAACCAGACAAGACAGGCGTAAGATCACAAAAGAACATAAACAAACAACAAATACTAGAATTAGGAGAAAAAGATCAAAACTTCCCTGCTGTTTCGTCCAGTTGTTTATTTGTTTGTTTGTTTATTTGTTTGTTTGTTTTTTGTTGTTGTTGGTGGCAGTCTCTCCTCTTCCAACAGCCTCCATAAGGAGGTATCCAATCGCATCGCTAAGGCAAGTGCTTCCTATGGCAGACTCCACAAGCGCGTATGGAACGATAGGGACTTATAACTGGAGACGAAGTGCGAAGTATACAGGGCAGTAGTCCTGACTGCATTGCTGTATGGATGCGAGTCCTGGACTCTCTACCGTAGGCATGTCAAGCTACTAGATCAGTTTCACCAGCTCTGCCTCCGACGTATCATAAACATCAAATGGTACAACAGCGTCCCAAACGTGAATATACTTTTGCAAGCTCAGATACCAAACATAGATGCACTGCTAACAGTCTCAGCTAAGATGGTCTGGACATCTCGTGCGCATGCAGGATAACAGGCTACCAAAGCAGCTCTTTAAATTGACACAGGACCATCGACCACGAGGACGGCCAAAGCTTCGCTACAAAGACACCCTGAAAAAAAAACAACCTCCAGAAATGTGAAATTGTACAAACAGAAAAACCATGTTTCGTACTTTTCAAGATCACCGAGAAGTCAAAATGTGCCACAGAGAGTGGTGGACTACCACAGAGAGTGGTGGACTACCACAGAGAATGGTGGACTACCACAGAGAGTGGTGGACTACCATAGAGAATGGTGGACTACCACAGAGAATGGTGGACTACCACAGAGAATGGTGGACTACCACAGAGAATGGTGGACTACCACAGAGAATGGTGGACTACCACAGAGAGTGGTGGACTACCACAGAGAGTGGTGGACTACCACAGAGAATGGTGGACTACCACAGAGAATGGTGGACTACCACAGAGAGTGGTGGACTACCACAGAGAATGGTGGACTACCACAGAGAGTGGTGGACTACCATAGAGAATGGTGGACTACCACAGAGAATGGTGGACTACCAAAGAGAGTGGTGGACTACCACAGAGAGTGGTGGGCTACCACAGAGAATGGTGGACTACCACAGAGAATGGTGGACTACCAAAGAGAGTGGTGGACTACCACAGAGAATGGTGGACTACCAAAGAGAGTGGTGGACTACCACAGAAAATGGTGGACTACCACAGAGAGTGGTGGACTACCACAGAGAGTGGTGGACTACCACAGAGAATGGTGGACTACCACAGAGAGTGGTGGACTACCACAGAGAGTGGTGGACTACCACAGAGAATGGTGGACTACCACAGAGAGTGGTGGACTACCACAGAGAATGGTGGACTACCACAGAGAGTGGTGGACTACCACAGAGAATGGTGGACTACCACAGAGAATGGTGGACTACCACAGAGAGTGGTGGACTACCACAGGGAATGGTGGACTACCACAGAGAATGGTGGACTACCACAGAGTGGTGGACTACCACAGAGAGTGGTGGACTACCACAGAGAGTGGTGGACTACCACAGAGAATGGTGGACTACCACAGAGAGTGGTGGACTACCACAGAGAATGGTGGACTACCACAGAGAATGGTGGATTACCACAGAGAGTGGTGGACTACCACAGAGAGTGGTGGACTACCACAGAGAATAGTGGACTACCACAGAGAATGGTGGACTACCACAGAGAATGGTGGACTACCACAGAGAATGGTGGACTACCACAGAGAATGGTGGACTACCCAGAGAATGGTGGACTACCACAGAGAGTAGTGGACTACCACAGAGAGTGGTGGACTACCACAGAGAGTGGAAGCAGACTTGACATATTGTCAGAAGTTCCTGTGGAAGCGCTGTTCACGCACCTTCCGGGAAAAATGTTGATATTGCGTGTGTGTGTATGTGTGTGTGTGTGTGTGTGTGTGTGTGTGTGTGTGTATTGTGTGTGTGCATGCCTATGTGTGTACGCGCGCGTGTGTGTGTATGTATGTATGTGTATGTGTGTGTTTGTGTATGTGTGTGTGTGTGTGCGAGTGTGTGACTGTTGTTGTTGTTATTGTTGTTCTTGTTGTGACCTTGACCTCCTTAGTGTCATACTTTCCAAACTGTTTCGAGTCTCCTCAATGTTCACGGCGTTGACCTATTTTTGATAAAGATGCATCCTTATACAAACACACCCACATGTACACACACACACAGATGTATAGGCATACAAGATGTACATGGCACGCATATATATACACAGACACACACAGACACACACAGATGTACACAGACACACACAGCATGTATAGACACACACAGATGAACACAGACACACACAGATGTATACAGACACACACAGATGACACAGACACACACAGATGGACACAGACACACACAGATGACACAGACACACACAGATGTATACAGACACACACAGATGTATACAGACACACACAGATGTATACAGACACACACAGATGAACACAGCACACACAGATGTATACAGACACACACAGATGTATACAGACACACACAGATGAACACAGGCACACACAGATGAACACAGGCACACACAGATGTATACAGACACACACAGATGTATACAGACACACACAGATGTATACAGACACACACAGATGAACACAGACACACACAGATGTACACAGACACACACAGATGTACACAGACACACACAGACGTACACAGACACACACAGATGAACACAGACACACACAGATGTACACAGACACACACAGATGTACACAGGCACACACAGACGTACACAGACACACAGATGTACACAGACACACACAGACGTACACAGACTCACACAGATGTATACAGACACACACAGACGTACACAGACACACACAGATGTACACAGACACACACAGATGAACACAGACACACACAGATGAACACAGACACACACAGATGGACACAGACACACACAGATGTACACAGACACACACAGATGTACACAGACACACACACAGACGAACACAGACACACACAGATGTACACAGACACACAGAGATGTACACAGACACACACAGATGTACACACACAGAGATGTACACAGACACACACAGATGTACACAGACAAACACAGATGTACACAGACAAACACAGATGTACACAGACAAACACAGATGAACACAGACAAACACAGATGGACACAGACTCACACAGGATGTACACAGGCACACACAGATGTGACAGAGACACTCGTCAGATGAGATGGACACAGACAACACAGATGGACACAACACTACACAGATGTACAGACACACACAGATGTACAGAGACACTCTCAGATGTAGTATGGACCAGACAAACACAGATGGACCACAAACACACCAATGTCACAGACACACACAGATGTACAGAGACACTCTCAGATGAGATGGCACAGACAAAACACAGATGACACAGACACACACAGATGTACACAGACACACACAGATGTACAGAGACACTCTCAGATGAGATGGACACAGACAAACACAGATGAACAGACACACACAGATGTACACAGACACACACAGATGTTCAGAGACACTCTCAGATGAGATGGACACAGACAAACACAGATGAACACAGACAACACAGATGTACACAGACACACACAGATGTACAGAGACACTCTCAGATGAGATGGACACAGACAAACACAGATGACACAGACACACACAGATGTACACAGACACACACAGATGTACAGAGACAATCTCAGATGAGATGGACACAGACAAACACAGATGACACAGACACACACAGATGTACACAAAACACACACAGATGTACAGAGACACTCTCAGATGAGATGGACACAGACAACACACAGATGAACACAGACACACACAGATGTACACAGACACACACAGATGTTCAGAGACACTCTCAGATGAGATGACACAGACAAAACACAGATGTACACAGACACACACAGATGTACACAGACACACACAGATGTACAAGACATCTCAGATGAGATGGACACAGACAACACAGATGAACACAGACACACACAGATGTACACAGACACACACAGATGTACAGAGACACTCTCAGATGAGATGGACACAGACAAACACAGATGAACACAGACACACACAGATGTACACAGACACACACAGATGTACAGAGACACTCTCAGATGAGATGGACACAGACAAACACAGATGACACAACACACACAGATGTACACAGACACACACAGATGTACACGAGCACACAGATGTACACGACACAATGAGATGTACACAGACAACACAGATGAACACAGACACACACAGATGTACACAGACCACACAGATGTACACAGACACCACAGATGTACAGAGACATCTCAGATGAGATGGACACAGACAAACACAGATGAACACAGACACACAACAGATGTACACAGACACACACAGATGTTCAGAGACACACACAGATGAACAGACCACAGAACACGAACACACAGATGGACACAAACACACACAGATGGACACAGACACACACAGATGTACACAGACACACCACAGATGTACACAGACACACACAGATGTACACAGACACACACAGACGTAACAACAGACACACACACAGATGTACACAGACTCACAGATGTATACAGACACACACAGATGTATACAGACACACATAGATGTACACAAACACACACACACACAGATGTATACAAACACAGATGGACACAGACACAACACACAGAGATGGACACAGACGAGCTCAGAGATCTTGAGAGTCGATATGAAATACTCTTCCTTAACAAGAATGAAAAGGGAGTCTTACAAATGATTTTACCCAGAAAGTTTCACATCTCTCTCTTCCTTCTCCTCTCTGTCTCTGCCTCTCTCTCTCTCTCCTCTCTCTCTCTCTCTCTCTCGCACACCCTCTCTGTCTCTCTCCATCTCTCTCTCTCCCTCCCTCTGTCTGTCTGTCTGTCTGTCTCTCATCTCTCCCCTTTTCTCTTTTTATCTCTCTGTCTCTCTGTCTGTCTGTCTCTCTCTATATATATATGTATATCCTTTTCTTTTCTTTTTCTTTTCTTTGTCTCTCTGTCTGTCTCTCTGTCCCTGTCTGTCTGTCTCTCTCACTCTCTCTCTCTCATTCTCTCTCTCTCTCTCTCTCAGAGAAAGTTGTCCAACTTGAACGAAGTAGCATCACACTTGGATTCCTCGACGCACACTCGACAGAACTTTAGATCATTGATTTAGAAAAAGACTTGTACTCAAAGAAAAGTCTGAGCCAGCAGTACATCAGAATGATTAATAGGCAACATTCATATGGGCACCAGAGCAGACTGCTTCCACTTTTCTTTCAGTCCCAAGACCAGAGTGGCTGTACGGTAAAGGTGGAGTGTGTGTGTATGTGGGGGGGGGGGGGGGGGGAGGAGCGGGAGGGGGAAGGGGGAAGGGAAGAGAACTCAAGGGACGTAACAGCAGACAACATTTTTCGTTTCTCTGTCTGTGAGGTGCAATCACAGGCAGTACAAACAGGCTGTGATTGCTTAATCTGTTGAGCTGTAAACAGGAACCAGAAAAAAAAACAACACGAAAATAGAATCAGAACGCGTATTTAATACAACAAGACAAGACAGGCGCAAATTTTCGGCCAACTGGCCTTTGTCAAGCGTGAATGTAAGATCACAAACAAACACGAAATACAAAATCAGGAGAAAAAGACTGAAACTTCCTTGCTGCTTCGTCCAGTGAAAGAAGAAGACTAAATGAAATAGCAATGTGTTTGTGAGTAATAGTAAGAAGTGGGGAGAAGGGAGGCAAATATGAAGTCAGAGGAGAAGCGAGATGAATTCTATTTGAAAAATGGTCATGCCATATTAGTATTGTTTTGTCCTGAAGAGGGTCCAGGGCCTATAACTATGAGGTAAGGCTGATGTAAATAGATCGTGCCTAGTGCAACGAATCCAGTCTCACCATGGATTAGGAAGAAAAACATCCTAAACCAACAGCCAAGGGGCTGAAAGGAAAACCGGAGTACCCAGAGAAAAAAACAACAACCTTAGTCAGACGCGGTTGGGCCTGTCTTATAAAACGAGAACTAGAACTGATCACACACACACACACACACACACAACACACACACACACACACACACACACACACACACACACACACACACACACATACACAAAAACAAAAAACAACCGTCTGTGAGGTGCTGCTAGCAACAGGCAGTACAGACAAGTTGTGATTGTTTAAACAATTTGTATAGGTCATGAGAAAAATTCTCATACAAAAAACGAAAACAGAGAGCTTTGAAATTTGGCAGGTTATGTATTTAAAGATTGGAGTACAATACGATGAAATTTCAACTGTCTAACTCTCATGGTTGTTAAGTAATAGTACAAGTAAAATTAGAGACATTTTCAGGTGAAAAATGTCTTACAAAATACACAGTCAGGTCAATCAATGATCAGTTCCTACAGTCACATTTTGAATAAAATTTCATAAAATCCAACTTGCACACACTCCAAGTGCACTGAAGGAAGAGAACGTCTTGAAGAGGGCTGAGATGTCGAGTGTTGTTCGGCCATTTGCTTTTCCGTCGTCTGCTTCGCTGCAGAGCTAGTGGGTCGTGAACTTTGCACTGTCTACACACCAACTGCAGAGTACAGTGACCTAATGGCCTAAAACGAGGCTCATCATCATCAGTCCCGTAGTCTGGTTGACCGTTGGGGCACCACTGAAGATTTTGCAACCAGCTTCCTCCACTCCTCACGGTCCTCAGCTTTCCGCAGAACGAGGCTAAGAATGACCAAAGAATCTATTTCTGCCATCAGTTTCGGATAACGGAAATGTTGAAAGCCCCGTGAATTTTCAAAACCCCAAGTCGGATTTCTCTGACCGCTCGTACACAAGCGTTGTTGAGACATGACCGGGGAAATCCTGACGCTCGTAGCGAGAGAGTTAATCATTTAAATTGCGTGTCCTGCCTGTGTTGGCCCTACGCCATCTTTCTCTGGTGTGGGCAGTGTCTTCCCAGTTTGGTCGTGCTGATTGCCACAGTTGCTCAGGATGGCTTTCAGAGTGTCCTTTGATCGTGGTAGTGGCTTTGGCTTTGTAGTCGTTTCCTTTCTACGGGACTGCCTTTGGAATGCCGGTAGGCCATTACACACACACACACACACACACACACACACACACACACACACACACACACACAGACACACACACACACGCACATACACACACATCTGTCTATCTGTCTGTCGGTCTATCTGGTTGTCCATCTATCTATCTATCTGTCTAATATGAGAGAGAGAGAGAGAGAGAGAGAGAGAGAGAGAGAGAGAGAGAGAGAGAGAGTGAGTGAGAGAGAAACTGAAACTGAAATTGAAAATGGTTCATTGCCATTGACATTTTTGTCCTTGAGGCAAGGAGCATAAAACAAAGTCATTAAATTTTACGGCGACGTTTTCGCGAAATAAAGATTTATAAATATAGTCATGGCTGACATCACATCCATTTGAATTTTTTTCCTAATGATGAAGAAAAAATTTAAAAAGTTGAACAAAAATTTGAACAAAAAGTTGAAGAAACAGTTGACCACCCGATGTAATTAGTCATATCAGTAAGAGGAAGACCCAAATCCGGCAAAATAAACATAAGAACGGTATAAAGTGATATCTTCACTGGAGATAAACTTACACAGTGAGAGAGAGAGAGAGAGGAGAGAGAGAAGAGAGAGAGAGAGAGAGAGAGAGAGAGCAAGAAGGAAGAACCATAATTTCATAAGAACCACAGAACATCAAATACCGGTACTTAATAACCGGCAGCGTAAGACGTGTCTGCACAAACCTAGAATGAGGCCATGTCACAAAGTCTCAATCTCATGTGGAACTCTTAGCTCTGATATGGCTCCAATCCGAAAAATCAAGCTTTTACAAGCTCTAAAGAG
>JAPXFY010000033.1:32101107-32113607 GCA_030674185.1 Monoplex corrugatus
TTTTCTTCTCCTTCATCGTCTTCTTCTTTTTCTCCTCCTCTTTCTTCTTCTTCTTCCTCCTCCTCCTCCTTCTTCTTCTTGTTCTTGTTCCTCTTCTTCTCCTCTTCCTCCAGTTCTTTCTTTCTTTCTTCTTCTTCTTCATCCAATCCTTCTTCTTCTTCTCCTTCTTCTTCTCCTCCTTCTTCTTCTCCTTCTTCTTTTTCTTCCTCCTCCAATCCTTCTCCTTCCCCTTCCTCGTCTTCTTCATCTCCTCTTCCTCCTCCTTCTTCTCCTCATCCTTCTTGTTCTTGTTCTTCTCCTCTTCAGCCAGGTTCTTTCTTTCTTTCTTCTTCTTCCTCCAATCCTTCTTCTCCTCTCGTTCTTCTCCTTCTTCTTCTTCTCCTCCTCCTTCTTCTTCTTCTCCTCCTTCTTCTTCTTCTTCTCTTCCTCCAGGTTCTTTCTTTCTTTCTTTCTTCTTCTTCCTCCAATCCTTCTTCTCCTCTCGTTCTTCTTCTCCTTCTTCTTCTTCTCCTCCTCCTTCTTCTTCTTCTTCTTCTCCTCCTTCTTCTTCTTCTTCTCTTCCTCCAGGTTCTTTCTTTCTTTCTTCTTCTTCTTCCTCCAATCCTTCTTCTTCTCCTTCTTCTCCTCCTCCTTCTTCTTCTCTTTCTTTTTGTTCTTGTTCTTCTTCTTCATCTTAGGCTTGGACTTATTTATGAAGAAAATCATGGGCTGAGCGAACCCTCAGTTGGTTGAGCGTCGGGATTCACGTACTAATGGTTGTGGGTTCGAATCTCTGGGATGCGCTGCGCCACGCTACATTAATAATTAAAATTGGCCTTCTCACTGTCCCATCTTAACATATCATTGTCGTTCTGGTGGTGTGATAAGTATAGGATTACATAAGTCCCCCTTCCCCTTTTCCCCCACTTTCCTGAGATGGATTGATTGATTTGGTTCAGTTTTTACGTCGACACCCCCCTCAGGTGATAATGGTCGACGGGGATAACCATCCCAGGGAAGTGGGGAAGGGGGGGACCTATCTTATCCTATACTGACACCACCAGAACAATAATGATGTTAAGACGGGACAGTGAGAAGACTAATTTTAATGTAATATAGCGCACCTTGGGATTCGAACCCACAACCATTAAGCATGTGAATCCGACGCTCAAACCAACTGAGTTACTGGGGCCCCAGCCCTCGGATGGGTTATCCCCGTCGGCCATATCACCTGAAGGTTGGGTGGGGGTGTCGACGTAAAAACTCAACCAAATCAATCAAACTGAGGAACCTAGAGGAGAGTTCTGAGCTTACAGTTTTTGTGCTTTGTATCTGCTTCTATGCCAGCTGAATTTGAGAAGTTCTGCAATATGGGAGATAATTCCTACGTGACTCTCAAGAGTTATGTCCTTTGATTAATGAGGAACCTAAAGCTAACAAAATACCAGTATAGACTAGGTAAAACATAGTCTAGGTAGGGCCTCAGGACCTGGCCAGCTCATGGGTTTATGTACAGGGTTAAGGCATGTGCCACGGTCACCATACACGTGGCATCTGTGACGTTTAGTGCATATGGAATTCGTTTCGAGCGCGGAGACGTCATCTTGAGAAACTGAAACTGAAACTGAACCTAAACGATGTTCGACAAAACCCTGACCGTCTTCATTCGAACCCACAACCCCCCCCCCCCCCTAAACCACCACCACCACCAACCCCCCCCCCCCCAGTCGCTAATCGGTTGACCACTACGCATCACCACGCACGCCGGCGGCTGGGTAGCACGCCACGCACCGCACAATAAGTTTATCACGAGACAGAATTGAACCCGCCCAGACAGAGGACTGGAACGAAGGTCGGAAGCTTTCCCCCTTCCCTCCCCTCCCCTTTCTTTCTTTTTTCTTTTTTTTTCTGCCGAGTGTGGCAGCCAACAAATTAACCCTTTGACTCCCAACGTATTAACCCTTTGACTCCCGCACCCGCATTTAGAGGCCATTTTATGAGGAAAGGGGAACTATAGCACCTGGTCACAACAGGAAAGCTGGAGGGAAAGAGAGCACCAGGTAGACCAAGATAATAAATACTGGACGGACTTGCAGACTGGCTGAGGACAGAGAGGGTGGAAGATGTGCTTGCGGCAACAAGGGATTGATGCATATGGAGGGCCATGATCGCCAACGCCATGTGGCAGGGGCATTTGATGATGATGACCCTATCCACCAACGGCAAAACTTAACCCTTTGACTCCCTCACCCTATCCACCAGCGTCCTGTAGAAAGCTTGGTGGATAGGGTAAGGAAGTCAAAGGGTTATTAAGTTTTTTTGCTTTGCTAGCATGGTTGACAATGCTGGATGGCTGGTGGACAGGATGCGGGAGTCAAAGGGTTAAGCCTCGTTCTTCATCATCAGGGGACAGAAGCGCACTTTATAAGGTTTGGCAATGCTGTACAAATCACTCCGCGACGTCTTTCATACGGCCGCTCCTTTCGGCAGATGGATAATCGGGAGAAATATTCTGTTGCGCGCGAAACACCGGACCTTCTCTGTCTGTTTGTCTGTCTGTGTGTCCGTCTGTGTGTGTGTGTGTGTCTCTCTTTCTGTTCGTCTGTCTGTGTGTCCTCTCTCTGTCTGTCTGTGTCTGTCTGTCTCTCTCTTTCTGTCTGTCTGCCTGTATGTGTGTGTGTGTGTCTCTGTCTCTCTTTCTGTCTGTCTGTCTGTGTGTGTGTCTCTCTTTCTGTCTGTCTGTCTGTGTGTATGTGTCTCTCTCTTTCTGTCTGTCTGAGTGTGTGTCTCTCTCTATTTGTCTGTGTGTCTCTTTCTCTGTCTCACTCTCTTTCTGTCTGTCTCTGTGTATGTGTCTCTCTTTCTCTGTCTGTCTCTGTCTGTCTGTCTCTCTCTCTGCTTTGTTCTTTAACAATACAGGACATACATTCTGAATGAGGATAGATCCCCCCCCCCCCCCCAAAAAAAGTTACAACACAGAGCGAACAAAAACCCACGTACGCAAGCAAGAAAGCAAGCAAGCAACCAACAAACATATCAACCAACAAGCTAGCCAACCAGCTAGCCAGCCAACAGACCAACCAACAAGCTAGCCAACCAGCTAGCCAGCCAATAGACCAAACAACAAGCCAACCAATCAACCAGTCAGCCAACCAACCAGGCAACCAACCGACCAGCCAACTAACTAACCAGTAAGCCAGCCAGCCAGCCAACCAATCAACAAGCGAAACAACCAACCAACCAGCCAACCGACAGACCAATCAATAAACCAACCAACCAGCCAGCCATTCAATAACCAAACCAACCAGTCAACCAACCAAACATCCAACCAACCAATCAACCAGCCAACCAACCAACCAGTCAATCAACCAACCATCCAACCAATCAGCCAGCCAACCAACCAATCAATAACCCAACCAGCCAGCCAACCAGTCAACCAACCAACCAACCAACCAACCAACCAATCAATAACCCAACCAGCCAGCAAGCCAGCCAACCAACCAACCACCCACCCAACCAACCAACCAACCAACCAAACAACCAACCAACCAATAACCCAACCAGCCAGCCAGCCAGCCAGCCAGCCAGCCAGCCAGCCACCCAACCAACCAACCAACCAACCAATCAATCAATCAGAGTGTGTAGATGTATGTATGTGCGTGTATGCGTACATGCACTCGTGTGCGTGTGTGTGAGTGTGTGTCAGACAGCCAGACAGGCAGACAGATAGACAGATACCTGTCTGGTCGATATGATAATCTCCCTTTTTAACAAATCGATGAGATAACAAAAAGCCAATAAAGAAAGACAGAAAGAAAGAAAGAAAAAGAAAAAGAAATAAGAAAAAAGTAAAGAAAGAATGAAAGAAATAAAAACTTTTAAAAAAAACTGAAAGTAAAAAGAAATAACAGACGAAGAAGAAAAAAACAAACAAACAAACAAACTAAAAGTAAAAAGAAATAACAGACGAAGAAGAAAAAAACAAACAAACAAACAAACTGAAAGTAAAAAGAAATAACAGACGAAGAAGAAAAAACAACAACAAAAAAACTAAAAGTAAAAAGAAATAACAGACGAAGAAGAAAAAACAACAACAAACAAACTAAAAGTAAAAAGAAATAACAGACGAAGAAGAAAAAAACAAACAAACAAACAAAAAAACTAAAAGTAAAAAGAAATAACAGACGAAGAAGAAAAAAACAAACAAACAAACAAACTAAAAGTAAAAAGAAATAACAGGCGAAGAAGAAAAAACAACAACAAACAAACAAACAAACAAACAAACTAAAAGTAAAAAGAAATAACAGACGAAGAAGAAAAAAACAAACAAACAAACAAACTAAAAGTAAAAAGAAATAACAGACGAAGAAGAAAAAAACAAACAAACAAACAAACTGAAAGTAAAAAGAAATAACAGACGAAGAAGAAAAAAACAAACAAACAAACAAACTAAAAGTAAAAAGAAATAACAGACGAAGAAAAAAAAACAACAACAAACAAACTAAAAGTAAAAAGAAATAACAGGCGAAGAAGAAAAAACAACAACAAACAAACAAACAAACAAACAAACTAAAAGTAAAAAGAAATAACAGACGAAGAAGAAAAAACAACAACAAACAAACAAACAAACAAACAAACTAAAAGTAAAAAGAAATAACAGGCGAAGAAGAAAAAACAACAACAAACAACAACAAACAAAAAAAAAACAAACTGAAAAGTAAAAAGAAACAACAGACGAAGAAGAAAAACAACAAAACAAACAAACAAACAAACTAAAAGTAAAAAGAAATAACAGACGAAGAAGAAAAAAACAAACAAACAAAACAAACAAACTAAAAGTAAAAAGAAATAACAGACGAAGAAGAAAAAAACAAACAAACAAACAAACAAACTAAAAGTAAAAAGAAATAACAGACGAAGAAGAAAAAAAACAAACAAACAAACAAACTAAAAGTAAAAAGAAATAACAGACGAAGAAGAAAAAAACAACAAACAAACAAACAAACAAACAATAAAAGTAAAAAGAAATAACAGACGAAGAAAAAAACAAACAAACAAACAAACAAACTAAAAGTAAAAAGAAATAACAGACGAAGAAGAAAAAAACAAAACAAACAAACAAACAAACTAAAAGTAAAAAGAAATAACAGACGAAGAAGAAAAAAAAAACAAACAAACAAACAAACTAAAAGTAAAAAGAAATAACAGACGAAGAAGAAAAAAAACAAACAAACAAACAAACACTAAAAGTAAAAAGAAATAACAGACGAAGAAGAAAAACAAACAAACAAACAAACAAACTAAAAGTAAAAAGAAAAACAACGAAGAAGAACGAAATGAGATGAAGAGAAAATTTAACGATGAATTTATTAAGAAGCAAAATTGTAACACACACACACACACACACACACACACACAACACACACACACACACACAACACACACACACACACACACCACACACACACACACACAACACACACACACACACACACACACACACACACACACACACTACAACACACAAACACACACACACAAAACAACACACACACACAACACACCAAACACACACAACACAAACATCCACACCACCCCACCAACTACATAACATAAAGGCACACAAAACGAATATGAAAAGACAACAAAATAATTTCAACCAAAAAGTAATCATTGAAAAAAACATTTCCATCGTATTTCCCTCCCTTCCATCCAACCTCGACCCTAAACATTACCAGGAACCACAACGCCTTAGAAAAAACGAACAAGCACTACAGACAGACAGACAGACAGACATACAGCAGACAGACAGACAGCAGACAGACAAACACAACATAAAAAATAAATAAACAAACAACAAAAGGAAGCACATCCGAAATATGACTTGGTCTTCGGGATTTCATTTCCGTACACTGTAGAAGATTACGTGAACGTTGTTTGGATTCTCATGGAAAAGCTCCGTAAGTGTGAGTCTTCATTTTGAAAGATGGGTGGGTGTACCCAGCTAGGTACACGCGTACGTGCATGACATCTCTCTTTCTCTCTCTCACATGCAGACATACATACATACATACATACATACATACATACATACATCCATACAGACAGACAGACAGACAGAAACAGACACACTCACAAACACACACACGGACACAAAAACACAGACACAGACACAGACACAGACACACATACACCACACACACACACAACACACACACACACACACCCTTCCGTCTAATATCACTTATAGTGAAAAGACGTTAAATCAAAGAACGAACGAACGAACACACACACACACACACACACACACACACACACACACACACACACACACACACACCACACACACACACCCCACACACACACACAACACCACAGACATGTCACCTCAGCACACAAGCACACATACACCCAAAATATTCTCTCAGTCTCTTGTCCAACCCTTTCTCATTGGGGGCCACACTAAGCGACACATAACCCTTCAAAATTATATTTTTTCTCTCGTAGGTCCATTGTGTCCCTGGTTCCCGGGGTTCTGTCTGTCTCTCATCTTCTGTCTGTCTGTCTGTTTGTCTGTCTGTCTCTGTCTCTCTCGGTGTCTCTGCTGCAGTCCCCTTCTCTCCTCTCCCCTCTGTGTGTGTGTGTGTGCGTGCGTGCGTGGTGTGTGGTGTGTGTGTGTGTGTGTGGTGTGTGCTGTGCTGTGCGTGTGTGTGTGTGTGTGTGAGACAGAGAGAGAGAGAGAGAAGAGAAGACAGACCAGACAGAACATAGAAACAGAATGTGCATGTGTGTATGACTTTGTGTGTTTTTGTCTGTCTATCTGCTGTCTGTCTCTGTTTTGTCTCTCCTCTCTCTCCCCTCTCCCTCCCTCCCTCTCTCTCTTACATTTACGCATTCATTTCCACACGAACACAGTGAGATGCATACGAGGATGAAGGATGAGGGTGAAGGAGACAAAGAGAAAAACAGAACAAAAGAAAAAATAAATGAAATATCACGGGAATAGCAGAAAGACAACCTCTTATACCAGAGAAAAGAAGAATCATGTCCCTGCACCAGAAAAATGAAGAGTTATTCCCCTGTGCCAGAATAGAGAAGAAATATGCCCTGATATCGGAAAAAAAAAAAGAAAGAAATATACTCCCTATACAGAAAAAAAGAAGACATGTGCCCCCTATACGAGAAAAAAGAAGAAATTGACCCCTAACTAAAGATGGTGAAACAGAGAAATTGCCCTATACCAAAACAAAATAGAAAAAGAAATGTGTCCCTATACCAAAACAGAGAAAAAAGAAGAAATGTGCCCCTATACCAGAAAAAAGGAAAAGAAATGTGCCCTATACCAGAAAAAAGAAATGTGCCCCTATACCAGAAAAAAAGAGGAAATGTGCCCCATACCCAAAAAAAAAGGTTAAATGAATGCCCCTATACCAGAAAAGAAGAAATGTGCCCTATGCCAGAAAACAGAAGAAATTGCCCTATACAGAAAAAAAAGAAGCATTATACCAGAAAACAGAGAAATGTGCCCCTATACCAGAAAAAAAAAAATGTGCCCCTATACCAGAAAACAAGAAATGTGCCCCTATACCAGAAAACAGAAGAAATGTGCCCCTATACCAGAAAAAAATACTAAGAAATGTGCCCCTATACCAGAAATAATGTGCCTATCCAGAAAACAGAGAAATGTTGATCCCTATACCAGAAAATATAGAAATATGTCCCTATACAGAAAAAAGAAATGTCCCCTATACCACTATTGAAAATCCTAACCACACAAAACCTACACCAGAAACAGATCTATACCTGAAAAAGAAGAAATATGCCCCTATGCTCCATACCAAAAAACAAGAAATATGAAATTATACCAGAAATAGAATATACTCCTATGTCAGAAAAAAATGTCCTTATACCCAGAAAAAAGAAAGAAAGAAACACGCCCCCCCCTCCCCCCCCCCCCCCCCATAAATAAATGAATAAGATAACTGCTAAAAAGCTCCTACATCAGAACAACAAAAAAAAAACCAAAAAACAAACAAAAAAAAACAAAATGGAAATAAACATGCCCATTGACCAGACAAAAATACTCCTATATCAGAACGAAAAAGAATAAATATGCCATGACACCGTAAATAAAAAGAATATGGACAAAGAAGCATGGCATACATCAAGCAAATAAAGTGAAGACAGAAGGAAAGAAAGAAAAGAAAAAGAAAAGAAAGGAAGAAAGAAGGGAATAAAAGTAATTATATCAAGAAATGTGAGCACAGCAAGCAAAAAAAGAAACAAAGCATGAAACAGAACAAAGACAGGCGGGCCAGAACAAGAAGGAATGGATAAGCCATTTTAAAATTTTCTCTTTTTATGCAAAAACTAGAACAATCTTAATATTGTACTTCTTAATGCCACTGTGACTTGGAATAATAATAATGATAATAATATAGTAATATACTAATACTAATACTATTACAAATAGTATAATATGATAATAATAATAATATATTACTATACTACTACTACTACTACTACTACTATAAAATACACTACATACTACTACTGTCTGACAGAGAAGGATGGAAGGTATGGATAGCAAGCAAGCTCGACATGATGATGATGACTACTACTATACTAAATATACAAGACTGCGTTTTGCGGGACATGCTGGCGTAGCAAGAAGAACTGGTGGGAGATGTTCTACTATGGAGACCCAGTCCCGGCAAACAAAGACCAGGACGTCCAAAGAAGACCTTCATCGACCAACTGATCGATGATACGGGCTGTCAGTATGACGAACTACCCACTGCAATGTCTGACAGAGAGGGATGGAGGAAACGTGTCACGGATAGCCGAGCAAGCTCGACATTGAACTGAACTACTGCTGCTGGTAATGATACTAATATCTTGATACAAGAATCAAACCAACGCCCACTCTCATCATTCACCAAAGCAATCAACCAACAACGACCAGAATTTTAGACATAAAGCACACGCAACACAGGGAGGGGGAGGAGAGGAAGGGACTGGGGGCAACAGAGTGAGACTGCAGAGGGAAAAAAAATCACTCATCATCATCATCAGGTGCCTTGCCGCATGGCGTTGGCGATTATGGACTTCCATCTGTCTCTATCTCTTGTTGCCTCAAGCATCTCTTCCACCCTCCCTGTCTTCAGCCACTGTGCAAGTCCGTCTAGTATCTTCTCCCTGGGTCTACCGGTGCTCTCCTTCCCTCCAGCTTTCCCGTTGTGACCAGGTGTTCCAATTCCCCTTTCCTCATAAAATGGCCTATGAATGTTGCCTGCCTTTTCCTAATCTTCCTCATGAATGATCTACTTGTGTCTGCCTCCATCGAGACTGTCTCGTTTGTTTTCTTTGCTGTCCATGGAACTCTCAACATCTTTTAGAAACCACATCTCGGCTGCCTCGATCTTGTTCTGGCTTCGCTTGCTGACTGTCCACTATCACTAAAATCACTACTGGACAAAAAGATAAATATTCAAGCTAGACCTAAAAGGAAAAAAAGAGTTTGTGACCATTGAATAGTTGGGGGAAGATCGTTCCAGTTGTATGGACCAGACAGAAACAGAGTGGTGACAAACTTTCACACATCTACATCCAGGAATTTGCAAACAACTAGTGTCAGAAGCAGAAGGAGAGGTCAGGCAGGGGTATACATTCGGAAGGTGGTCATGAAGATAAACAGGTGCAGCACCATTGGTACGTACATGTATAGCATATATTGTATTGATTTTGTATGAAATTCTTTGAGAAACAGGTAGCCAATGGAGAATGTGAAGCAAGGGAGTGACATGATCATGCCTCTTTTTGTAAAGGGCAAGACGGGCCGCGGAATTCTGAATACGCTGGAGGCATGTAACAGAAGAAGCAGGCAAGCCAGACAGCAGAGAATTACAATAATAGATGGGAGACAAGATCAGAAAAGTTGCAAGTTTAGATGCTGTTGAAGTTGAAAGATAAAAACCACCTGAACAGAAACGTCGCAGTTGATAGTAGCCAGATTGACAAATTCGGGTGCTGAATTTCTGCGTAGAAGATCAAGAACAACACCAAGGTTCTTGACTGAATGAGAAAGTACAATAGTGTTGTCGCCTAGATGGATAGAACACATTTTTACAGTGGAAAATGTGTGCTTTGTGCCATTGGGAGCATTGTCTTCAGTCTTATTTCAATTCATCTACAGCTTATTCTGTATCATCCAATTCTGGATCTCAACGTAATGGTCAGAGGCTTAGGAAAGAAGAGTTGAAAGATTTTCAGGAGATGCACTGTTGTAAATCTGGAAGTCATCAGCATAGAAATGACATTTGGTAATGTGCTGACTGATGGCATCGGCACGCGGTGAGGTGTAGAGCATGAAAAGCACTGGCCCAAGTACACAGCCTTGGGGGAACCACATATGCAAGTTTAACTGGTTGAATTTAGACTCGTTTACTACGACTGATTGAAAGCAGTCGGGCAGGTATGACAAACCACCGAAGAACACAACTTGGATTCCAAATGTGTGCTCCAGTCAAGACAGGAGGATGCGGTGGTCAATGCTGTCAAAAGCAGCAGAAAGATCTAAAAGACGTTCGGTACGTCTACGAGCTTCTTTGGCTATCCTCTTTTCATTTGGGTGCCAGTGTGCAGACTGGTGGTCATGCAGAGCACAGATGGTTGGGGGTTACATGCTCATCCAGAAGCTGGTGCAAGATAGTTAACAAGAAACACCACGAGGATGCGGATGGGACCCGGAGCAACAATGTCTCGCCAATCTCCGGACAATCATCTCCCAAACTTCAGACACCACTCGACAGACATTTCATCAAGCAAAATAAATAAATAAATAAATAAATAAATAAATAAATAAATAAATAATAAATACTATAAATATACATATAAAAAAATAAGGAGGGGGGCTGTCCATGCGTTGCATGACCCATTCGGACCCAGTCATCAGCTACCTTGTTTTACAAACCGAACGACAAGGCGAGTAGATGACAAACCCCGGGACACAGCCACACAACACGCACCAACCAGCTTCCGGGCCAATAGAGAATGGAAGACCTCTCTCTCGCCCCACTCTGATCATTATCTCTCTTTCGGACAGCCCGCCCTGCCACCAGCTCGCATAGCTGTCAGCACCTCTCCCCTTACTATAGTCTGGTTAGTTAGCAGTCGGAAGCTCCCCACGTTGTCTTACTTCGACCACAGGGCTTGTTTGAACGGCCGCTAAAGTGGCCAGGCACGATGTTCCAGACACAGCCCATTTTGCTGTTCAGCAAGGTTTGACATGCCCCATGCCCCAAACGGTATCCAAAGTTTGCCCTATTTCCGAGCAGCCAGTAGGTCTTTCCTGCTGTCACCAGGCCTGATTCCCTGAACTCAATGGCCAAGCCACAAGCCGATGTTAAGAAGAAACACCATGAGGGTGCGAATGGGACCAATGTCTCGCCACTCTCCGGAAAATCACCACCCAAGCTTCCGACGCCACTCGACAGACAGATGATTGAGGGGGGGGGGGGGTACATACTTGTACAGAAGCTGGTGCATGACTGAACTGTAGTGACTAGCAGGATTGGATGAAAGTTGTAAGAGAGGAGAGACGATTTACAAAATTCAGACGAGAAAGATTTAACGTTGATAGATTTCAAGTTGCGACGCAGTAACAAGTTCGCTTCCAGGGTACAGGTTTAGACAGGATAGAGTGAAAATAAAACACACACACACGCGCGCAGAGAGAGAGAGAGAGACAGATAGAGAGAGAGACAGACAGAGACACAGAGAGAGACAGAGAGAGAGAGAGAGACAGAGAGGGAGAGACAGACAGACAGAGACACACAGACAGACAGAAAGAGAGAGAGAGAGAGCGAGAGACAGACAGACAGAGAGAGACAGGGACAGAGAGACGGACAGAGACAGAAAGAAAGAGAGAGAGAGAGACAGACAGACAGAGAGAGAGAGAGAGGGAGACAAAGACAGAGAGACAGACAGAGACAGAGAGACAGAGACAAAGACACAGAGACAACAGAATGGTCTGAAGACAGTTGGTCTAGGACCGAGACTGATACAACACGTTTATTGCTGTTAACGAACAATCAGCCAGCAATTACATGGCCTTTAATGTGTGTGTGTGTGGGCTGGGCCACAAGATGAGAGACACACAGACACAAACACTGGTTTCCCACATCATCGAAGTGTACCATTACATCGCCAAGAGTAACAAGGTTTCCTGATCCTAGCGTACAGAAATCGAAGACAGACTCAATTTCATTACGGAAACATAGGAGGAAACAGTTAAGTTTGTACGCCCGGCTTGGAGGAGGAAAGAAAATACAAGAAAAAATTATACAGTCTGACCAGACACGGCGAACAAGACTTCAGCGGGTTTCAAATAACACAATCATCATCATGTGCCCTGCCGCATGGCTTTGGCGATCATGGCCCTCCATATGTATCTATCCCCTGTTGCCGCGAGCACATCTTCCACCCTCTCTGTCCTCAGCCACCCTGCAAGTCCCTCCAAT
>JAPXFY010000033.1:32118607-32121107 GCA_030674185.1 Monoplex corrugatus
ACACACACAAACAAAACCATTTCTGGATAATGAGAGAAAAAAACATTTGTGGAGCGTTGCACGTTCTTTCGTTTTTTTATCTTCTAAAATTAAAATTGTGTTAAGTGTGAACTAGTAATTGCTTCTTTCTTTCTTTTTCCTCTCTGTCTATTTTTATTTCTTTTCTTTCTGTCCGATCACGTAGGCCATTTCAATGGACACAGTTCACAGTGCCATGAAGATGATGTTGCATGTCGATGGAGAAGATAATTAAGAAGAAAGGAGTGGCAGAATGCCAGTCGCCGTAGTGTAGTGGTTAACGCAACGGACTACCGACTGGAAGGTTGTGGGTTCCAATCCCCATCAGTATCCCTTAAAAAAATCATTGTGGGATTTTTCGGCTCTAACCGGCTCCTACCTACCCAGAGTTGGGCGTGCTATGGGATCATTGGGGAAGGCTGGGACCTCACGCAGTCGAGTCTTATCCGCTTCACAGGATGCGTCATTGAGGGTGTTGCTCAAATCTTCTGACCAGCACCGCAGGTGTCTGTATCTCTCGGGCCTGGTTGACGCCAAGATATATTATGATAGTAAGTGTAGAGTACAGCCCTGTCACGCAGTCTCAATCCTGTACGGAACTCCATAGCATCATGATTATCACCCTCATCATCATCATGGCATCGTAAAAACTGTTCTGCTTCTGTGGCATTAAGATGGCGTAGAAAATGGGACTAAAATAAGTAAGCAGAAATGTAACCTCCCTGAGTGCAATGATCCCCCCCCCAAAAAAAAAACAAAACAACAACAACAAAACAACAACAACAAAAACAAACAAACAAAAAACCCAACATCGACAAAAAACAACAAACAAAAAAAAAAGAGAAAAAAATAAGAGTAGCAGAATAGTTCAGACGTTTGCCAGCCAATAGCTAAATTCGCGGTACCAGGGTTCGCTTCCCGTTGAGGTCTCGACTTTCCTCCTCAGTTTGACCGGAAAATCGAACTGAACGTCTAGTCCTTCACAAGGGGACACGAAGAACGAGTCGGACCTGTGCGCCTTCTGGCCTGCGCATGATAAATATGTTGTGGCAGTTGATAAATGGTGAAGAGCAGAGTATTGCCCGGTTGCCCTGGTATAAAGCATTGGAGAGAGAGGTTGATTTCCCAGGTCCCACACCTTGAAGGTCAGTTAAACTTCTTGCCTTTCTGAATTATTGGTAAAAAAATCAAACAAACTGGGTGGCGCTGCACAGCGGCGATGCGCTCTCAAATGGAAGACCATCCCTAGTTTTACGTGATAAATCCACTGTGACAAAACAAATGAATATGAATATGAACATGAGTATGAATATGAACATGAGTATGAATATAAACATGAGTATGAATATGAACATGAGTATGAATATGAACATGAGTATGAATATAAACATGAGTATGAATATGAACATGAGTATGAATATAAACATGAGTATGAACATGAACGTGAGTATGAACATGAACATGAGTATGAACATGAGTATGAATATGAACATGAGTATGAACATAATATGAACATGAACATGGGTATGCATATGAACATGAGTATGAATAATATGAACATGACATGGTATGAATATAAACATGAGTATGAATATGAACATGAGTATGAACATGAACATGAGTATGACATACATGATATGAACACGAACATGAGTATGAACCGAACATGAGTATGAACATGATATGAATATGAACATAAGTATGAACATGAACATGAATATGAACATGAGTATGAACATGAGTATGAGCATGAGTGTGAATATGAATATGAGTATGAATCTGAATGTGAATATGAATATGAATATGAATAAGAGCATGAATATGAATCATGATGCTGCGCAGTTCTACGCTTAGACTGAGACTGCGTGACAAGGCTGTACTTAACGCCCACGTTCATAACATATGCTGGCGTCAACCAGGCCCGAGAGATACAGACACCTGCTGTGTTGGTCACAACATCTGAGCAACACATCCCCCTCAACAATGACGCGTACGTAAAGTGGATGAGACTCGACTGTGTGGTCCCAAATGTTCCCAAAAGGCTCACAGCACCTTCAACTTTGAACAGGAGCCGGTTAGGAGGGAAACAAAAATCCTACAACGATTTTGACAGGACTGAAGGGATTCGAACTGACAGCCTTTCAAATCGTTCGTCCGTCCGTTGTGCTACCCACTGCACCACTGCCATTGGTTTTATTTGTTTATTATCCTTCTATCTGTGTGCACGTTTAATTTCTTGTTGTCCGTTTGTATGTTGTTTTTTTCCCTGTATCTTAGTTTTTACTTCATCTGAAGCATCAAAAACAATTGCTATTACGATTGGGAAAAAAACAACAACAACAACAACAACAACAACAACAACCACAACAACAACAGCCACAACAACTACAGCAATAATGGAAACTCATTAAAAAAAAAAAAAACTGAAAAAATGAAATAATCGCAGAAATATTTTGTTAATCTTGTGAAAATTATCTCCCTG
>JAPXFY010000033.1:32123607-32131107 GCA_030674185.1 Monoplex corrugatus
TTCTTAAGAACGAGAATAATCAAACAACATACCTGACAAGACTCAAAGAAAGTAGATGGAGGCAGCAAATTCCTTCAAAAAGGTTGAACAACTTGTTTCTTGAGATCGTGAAACTCCTGCAAACAAAGAACACATACAAGATTTTTTAGGAAATAAAGAGAAGAAAAATAATACCCAAAAAAAAAATCAAGCAAACAAACAAACAAAGAAAAACTGATGGTCAGGTTACCACGACAATCTCGCTTAAAAAATGTCTAAGAGAGAGAGACAGAGAGAGAGAGAGAGAGAGAGAGAGAGAGAGAGAGAGAGACAGAGAGAGAGAGAGCATGAGAAACAGAGAGTGAGAAAGGGAGAGAGAGAGAGATAGTCTGAGAGAGAGAGAGAGAAAAAAAAAAAGAGAGAGAGAGAGAGAGAGGGAGACAGAGGGCGAAACAGAGTGAGAGAGAGAGAAACACATAGAGAGACGCTTGACGCTTGACGCGCTTAGCGCGCCATTTATTGACGTAACCATATACATTGGTTTAGCGCCAAGGGGTATAACTCATCCCTCTCATGCTGGCAACAAATGTAAATAAAGGGAAACAAATAAAGGAAATACGAAATGGAAGATTCAAATAAAAAGCAAAAAAGTAATATTTACAAGATAAAATAACAGTTTAACAATAGAAATGGACATACGTGACCATCCAACTATGCCTAATATAGAATTTTACTATTTTGGTTATAGAAAAAGCTATCAGTTTTCACGAGAAACTTTTTCACATTGAAATTAAAGCAGCAATGTTCTTTTTCTTATCCCATATGCTTCCGCGATATATTTGGAAGTTGACTGTAAATTCTCTGTTTTTTCACATGCTAAAATTGACCTTAGATCATGTCTTAGCGCTGCTGGGGAGGAAAATACATTGCATCTATTTCTAACAGTGCTATAAGCTTCACATTCAAAAATAAAATGATTTTCGTCTTCGTTTTTTTGGTGGCATAATCTACAAAGTGAACCATCATCACTGCTTTGCTGAAACCATCTTTGACTCTTATCAAGACCAAGTGTTCTTGTTCTAAAACGTGCCAGCAGGCTCCGGTGCCATCTATTTGTAACCACTGAAAGATATTTTTCTGCCTGGAAAATGCTTTTAAAGGAGAAATACCATGCATATTTTGTATCTTCTTCTACCTGGTAATGCCAACTTTGTTTATAAGAGCTAATTAAACGGTCTTTGAATTCAGATAGAAATGCAATTTCACTACTACACCCTGACTAATCCAGACTATTCCAAACCCATTATTTGTCAAAATGTTTTTTAAACTGTTTATCCAATTATGTTTTCCTCTTTCGTGTTCGTGTAGCATCATATCATAAGCCTGTCTACATAATCTTGTTGTTGGTAGTTTCAAAATTCTCAGCCAGTACTTTACACACTTAACGTTTGTACGAATACTTAACGGATATCTGCCACTTTCTCCATACGCCATTTTATTAGAAGAATGAATTGGCACACTGAGAAAACGTTTGACTGCAAATGTATGTACAATTTCCATGTGTTTATTTTCTAAAGTACCCCAAATTTCTCCTGCGTATGTTAGTACTGGTTCAATTTGTGTATCAAAAAGTTTCCAAAAAAGAGAGGGTCAGCAGAATTTAATTTTTTCATCGCTCTCAATATTTCAATTACACCCCTTTTTGCTTTCGTACACATTTCCGTCCATGCTGCTGTTAGGCTTAATTTCGTAGTAAAAATCAGTCCAAGATATTTATAAGAATTGATCACTTTAAGCTGACAATCCCCATACCGCCAATTTTCATTTTTTGAAAGGTGCCCACCCTTACGGAAAACAAGTATATTAGTTTTATCAAGATTAACACTTAAATATAATTTGTCTGCTTCTTGTTTTAGAATGTTTAACTGATTTTGTAGTCCAATAGCTGTATCTGAGATGAGTACTACATCATCCGCAAATAACATCAAAAAAACTTCAGTAGCTCCAGGGATGATTTGTACACCGTGCCCTCCATTTTTGGATAATTCAATAGCTAATTCATTTATGAAAAAAGAAAACAATTGAGGACTTAATAAACATCCTTGCTTCACTCCTCTTGGACAGTTGAAAAACTCTGTGTACAAACATTTATCTCTCACACAAGCTAATACTGTATCATAAATTCCTTTCACCGCTCAATACAGTTTTCCATTCACGCCACACTTTCGCAATACATTCCACAATGTATTCCTATTCACAGAGTCGAACGCTTTTCTGAAGTCAATGAATGCTATGTATAATTTAGAATTTCTATTCAAATATTTCTCTACTAATGCATATAATGTAAATATGTGGTCCACAGTACTATACCCTGCTCTAAATCCAGCTTGCTCCTCAACAATAATTTTTTTTCCCATTCTACCCATTTAGTTAGTCTTTTATTCAATATATGTGCATAAACCTTTCCTATAATACTTGTGAGTGCTACTCCTCTATAATTGTCTGGATTATTCTTATCTGGGGGAGAGAGAGAGAGAGACACAGAGAGAGAGAAACAGAGAGAGAGAAACAGAGAGAGAGAGTCTAAGAGAGAGAGAGAGACAGAGGGCGAACCAGAGAGAGAGAGAGAAAAAGAGAAACAAAGAGAGAAGGGGGGCAGGAGAGAGAGAGAGAGAGAGAGAGAGTGAGAAAGAGGGAGAGAGAGGGAGAGAAAGAGAGGGAGAGAGAGGGAGAGAGATATAGAAACAGAGAAGACAGAGGGAGAGAGAGAGAGAGACAGACAGACAGAGAGAGAGAGAGAGAGAGAGAGAGAGACAAAGAGAGAGAGAGAGAGAGAATATTTAATCCGGGAATAAAATTTAAACAAGGGATTGTGATGACAGGATCAACAAGCAACATCGACAGCGGAGTATGTCTGACTGAGAGTTTAGAGTTTTTGTTCGAGAAGAATTCAACGCAATCTGATGATTCTCTTTATCATCATCATCATCATATCATCATCATCATCATCATCATCACCACCACCACCACTCATTATGTGCCCTGCCGCATGACGTTGGCGATCATGACCCTCCATACGAATCTTATCCCTTGTCGCTGCAAGTACATCTTCCACCCTCTCTGTCTTCAGCCACTCTGCAAGTCCGTCCAATATTCTCTCCCTGGGTCTATCTGGTGCCCTCTTTCTCTCCAGCTTTCCTATTGTGACAAGGTGTTTTAATTCCCCCTTTCCTCATAAAATGTCCTATAAATATTGCAAGCTTTTTCCTAATCTTCTTTATTAATGATCTTTTTTGTGTCTGCCTTCTTGACCTTCAAGACTGTCTCGTTTGTTTTCTTTCCTGTCCACGGAACTCTCTCAACATTCTTCTCAGAAACCGCATTTCCGTTGCTTCAATTATGTTCTGCCTTTGCGTGTTGACTGTCCATGTCTCACAACCGTACAACAGTATCGGTTCTATGTAACACTCAAGAACCCTCTTCCTGATGTTAATCGACAGGGTATTTGTTCGTAAGAACGCTTTCCATCTTCTTACATGCTGTTTAACCCTTTGACTCCCTCACCCACTACCCGCGAAAAACTTAACCCTTTGACTCCCTCACCACTACCTGCGAAAACTTAACCCTTTGACTCCCTCACCCTATCCACCAGCTTCCTGCAGGAAGCTGGTGGATAGGGTGAGGGAGTCAAAGGGGAGTCAAACGATTAATTTTTTTGCTGTTGGCGGATAGGGTGCGGGAGTCAAAGGGTTAAGTTTTTTTGCTGTTGGCGGATTGGGTGCGGGAGTCAAAGAGTTAAGTTTTTTGCTGTTGGCGGATAGGGTGCGGTAGTCAAAGGGTTAATTTTTTTTGCTGTTGGCGGATAGGGTGCGGGAGTGAAAGGGTTAAGTTTTTTGCTGTTGGCGGATAGGGTGCGGGAGTCAAAGGGTTAAGCTTAGCCGATTCAATTCTATTTGTGCTCCATGTAAATCTGCCAACAATTGCCTGGCTGACTCTCTGAGCCTGCGCACCCCCCCCCCCCCCCGCTGAAACGTTGGGACGGAGGGGGCTGAGTGGGGGGAGGGGGGGAGGCGAGAGAGACCTACGAAACACTAAGCTAACACCACCAGAATGATGGAAACATTAAGATGGGCAGCAAACAGGCCAGTTTTTAATGTTGCGGGCTGGGATTGAACTCCAGATATCAGATCTTGAATCAACAGCTCTATCAACGAAAACACACACACACACGTGCATGCGCGACACACACACACACACACACTCACACACACACACACACACACACACACACACACACACACACACACACACACACACACACTCACTCACTCACACAACCAGCCCTGCATTAAACAAACAAAACCTATAGTCACCACACACACACAGACACACTCACCACCACACACACACACACACACACACACACACACACACACACACACACACACACACCAGCCCTGCATTAAACATACAGACAAAATCTATAGTCACCACACACACACAGACACACACACACACACACTCACTCACACAACCAGCCCTGCATCAAACAAACAAAACCTATAGTCACCACACACACACACACACACCACACACACACACAACACACACACAACACACACACACACACACACACACACACCACACACACAACACCAGCCCTGCATTAAACATACAAACAAAATCTATAGTCACAACACACACAACCACACACACACACACACACACACACACACACTCACACACACACACACACACACCCACAACACACACACACACACACACACACACACACACACACACACACACACACACACACACACAACACCAGCCCTGCATTAAACATACAAACAAAATCTATAGTCACAACACACACACCACACACACACACACACACAACACACACACACACACACACACACTCACACACACACACACAACACACACACACACACACACACACACACACACACACACACACACACACACACACAACACCAGCCCTGCATTAAACATACAAACAAAATCTATAGTCACAAGACAGTGGAACCGACGCCCCATGTTGGCACACAAAGTTGGTGGACAGAAGTGATATGCTATGAATGAGTAAATGTGATCAATGGAGGTGATTTATATCTAGAAGGTGGTATGACACACTGTTGAAGATCATATGAATTAATGATGAGGCGCCATAAAGAGCTGGAGTTGGGGTAGAAGAAGAAGACGAAGACGAAGAAGAAAATGAAGTAAGAAAAAGAAGAAGATAGAAGAAACAGAAGAGAAGAAAGAGGAGGAGGAGAAAAAAAGAAAGAAAGAAACAAAGAAACAAAGAAAGAAAAAAGAAGAAAACGAAGAAGAAGATGAAGAAAAAGCAGAAGAAGGAGGAGGAAGAGGAGAGGAAGACAACGACGACGATGACGACAACGAAGAAGAAGAAGAAGAAGAAGAAGAAGAAGAAGAAGAAGAAGAACAAGAACAAGAACAAGAACATGAAGAACAATAAGATCAACAACAAAAGAATGAAGTAATAAAATTGTAAGAGGAGGAGAAGAAGAAGAATGCGAAGAAGAAGAAGAAGAAGAATGCGAAGAATGCGAAGAAGAATGCGAAGAAGAATGCGAAGAAGAATGCGAAGAAGAATGCGAAGAAGAAGAAGAAGAAGAAGAAGAGAAGAAGAAGAAGAAGAAGAAGAAGAAGAAGAAGAAGAAGAAGAAGAAGAAGAAGAAGAAGAAGAAGAAGAAGAAGAAAAAAAATGCAAAGAAGAAGAAGAAGAAGAAGAAGAATGCAAAGAATGCGAAGAAGAAGAAGAATGCAAAGAATGCGAAGAAGAAGAAGAAGAAGAATGCGAAGAAGAAGAAGAAGAATGCGAAGAAGATGAAGAATGCGAAGAAGAATACGAAGAAGAATGCGAAGAAGAAGAAGAATGCGAAGAAGAAGAAGAAGAATGCAACAAAATAGAAGAAGAAGAAGAATACGAAGAAGAATGCGAAGAAGAATGCGAAGAAAAAGAAGAACAAGAAGAAGAACAAAACGAAGTAGAAGAAGAACAAGAACAAGAAGAAGAAGAAGAAGAAGAAGAAGAAGAAGAACAAGAAGAAGAAGAAGAAGAAGAAAGAAGAAGAAGAAGAAGAAGAAGAAGAAGAAGAAGAAGAAGAAGAAGAAGAAGAAGAAGAACAAGAAGAGAAGAAGAAGAAGAAGAACAACAACAACAACAAGAAGAAGAACAAGAAGAAGAAGAAGAACAAGAACAAGAAGAAGAAGAACAACAAGAAGAAGAAGAAGAACAAGAAGAAGAACAAGAAGAAGAAGAAGAACAAGAAGAAGAAGAAGAACAACAACAACAACAACAAGAAGAACAACAAGAAGAAGAAGAACAACAACAACAAGAAGAACAACAAGAAGAAGAAGAACAAGAAGAACAACAACAACAACAAGAAGAAGAAGAAGAAGAAGAAGAAGAAGAAGAAGAAGAAGAAGAAGAAGAAGAAGAAGAAGAAGAAGAAGAAGAAGAAGAAGAAGAAGAAGAAGAAGAAGAAGAAGAAGAAGAAGACGAAGTAGAACAAGAAGAAGAAGAACAAGAAGAAAAACAAGAAGAAGAACAAGAAGAAGATGATGATGATGAGAAAGAAGAAAACAACAAGAGCAATAACAACAAAAATAAGAGGGCGTGAAGAAATTGAATGAAAGCTATAAATACAGAAAGGAAGAAATTAAGGAAAGAAAAGAAAGAAACAAAGACAGAAAGATGGAAAAAATGAATGAATAAAGAGAGTCCAAAAAAGAGAGAGAAAGAAAGAAAAGAAAGAGAAACATCCAAAGAAAGAGAAAGAGAGAGAGAGAGAGAGAGAGAGAGAGAGGCAGATGGAGAGACAGACAGAGACAAAGATAGAAACACACAGACAGACAGAGAGAGAGAGAGAGAAAGAGACAGACAGACAGACAGACAAAGACAGAGAGAGAGAGAGACAGACAGACAGAGAGACAGAGACAGAGAAACGGAAAGACAAACAGAGAGAGAGAGAGAGACAGACAGACAGCAGACAGAAAGTCAGACACAGACAGACAGACAGACAGACAGACAGCAGACAGAAAGTCAGACACAGACAGACAGACAGACAGACAGACAAAGACATAGAGAGAGAGAGAGGAGAGAAAGACAGAAAAAGAACGATGACATATCTGGCACACTGCTCAACTGTTAACACACTGATCTCAATAACACAAGGGAGAAAAAAAGAAAAAAGAAACTTTAACTGCCATCTATTCTTTTAGTCTGAAATATAAAAATCTCGTTAACTTCTTGTCCATACAGGAGTCAGATCATAAAAAAAGCATAAAAAACCCATCTGGTACTTTTGGCTTGTCGGTTCTCCATAATCTGATGATGATAGACAGTTCAAGTACTGTAGTTGCTATGAGTTCTGTTTCAATCCTTCAGTATTTCTCTACTCTTTGTCAATAACAAGGACTATGAGTTCTGTTTCAATCCTTCAGTATTTCTCTACTCTTTGTCAATAACAA
>JAPXFY010000033.1:32136107-32143607 GCA_030674185.1 Monoplex corrugatus
AGAAACAGTCTAGATAAAAGCTGTTATTTTTGTTAATAATCCTAACACACGTTATATAAGTAAAGGTCTGAAACAGTCTAGATAAAAGCTGTTATTTTTGTTAATAATCCTAACACACGTTATATAAGTAAAGGTCTGAAACAGTCTAGACAAAAGCTGTTATTTTTGTTAATAATCCTAACACACGTTACATAAGTAAAGGTCTGAAACAGTCTAGATAAAAGCTGTTATTTTTGTTAATAATCCTAACACACGTTACATAAGTAAAGGTCTGAAACAGTCTAGATAAAAGCTGTTATTTTTGTTAATAATCCTAACACACGTTATATAAGTAAAGGTCTGAAACAGTCTAGACAAAAGCTGTTATTTTTGTTAATAATCCTAACACACGTTATATAAGTAAAGGTCTGAAACAGTCTAGACAAAAGCTGTTATTTTTGTTAATAATCCTAACACACGTTATATAAGTAAAGGTCTGAAACAGTCTAGACAAAAGCTGTTATTTTTGTTAATAATCCTAACACACGTTATATAAGTAAAGGTCTGAAACAGTCTAGATAAAAGCTGTTATTTTTGTTAATAATCCTAACACACGTTATATAAGTAAAGGTCTGAAACAGTCTAGATAAAAGCTGTTATTTTTGTTAATAATCCTCACACACGTTACATAAGTAAAGGTCGGAAACAGTCTAGATAAAAGCTGTTATTTTTGTTAACAATCCTCACACACGTTATATAAGTAAAGGTCGGAAACAGTCTAGATAAAAGCTGTTATTTTTGTTAATAATCCTCACACACGTAACAATAGTGAATGTCGGAAATAGTCTAAAAATAAGCTGTTTTTTTTTTTTTATAATAACTGCGGTGTCGGGACATTCTGCTTAAAACGTACACAAAACACCAACTGCACAGTTGAAAGGATGATCTCTAGAAACTTGTCCAAAACTACATTTAATCGTGCTTTTGAGATTCCAGTTATAAGTTACTATCGGTCCAAAACTATATTTAATCGTGGTTTTCGGTTTCTAGTTATAAGTTACTATCGGTCCAAAACTACATTTAATCGTGGTTTTCGGTTTCTAGTTATAAGTTACTATCGGTCCAAAACTATATTTAATCGTGGTTTTCGGTTTCTAGTTATAAGTTACTATCGGTCCAAAACTACATTTAATCATGGTTTTCGGTTTCTAGTTATAAGTTACTATCGGTCCAAAACTATATTTAATCGTGGTTTTCGGTTTCTAGTTATAAGTTACTATCGGTCCAAAACTACATTTAATCGTGGTTTTCGGTTTCTAGTTATAAGTTACTATCGGTCCAAAACTATATTTAATCGTGGTTTTCGGTTTCTAGTTATAAGTTACTATCGGTCCAAAACTATATTTAATCATGGTCTTCGGTTTCTAGTTATAAGTTACTATCGGTCCAAAACTACATTTAATCATGGTTTTCAGTTTCTAGTTATAAGTTACTATCGGTCCAAAACTACATTTAATCATGGTTTTCAGTTTCTAGTTATAAGTTACTATCGGTCCAAAACTATATTTAATCGTGGTTTTCGGTTTCTAGTTATAAGTTACTATCGGTCCAAAACTATATTTAATCGTGGTTTTCGGTTTCTAGTTATAAGTTACTATCGGTACAAAACTACATTCAATCATGGTTTTGAGATGATGATTATAATGATGACGACGACGACGATGATGATGACGGCGGCGATGACAACGACGATGTCGATGATGATAACGACGACGACGATGATGATGTTGACGACTACGTCGATGAAAACGACGATGACGACGACGACGATGATGATGATGACGATAACATATAACGACGACGACGACAACGATGATGATGATGATAAAGTGAAATGTTAAATTGATAATTATTGTTTTCAGATTCTAGTTATCAGTTACGCTATCGTCAGTCTCTTAATTATCTCCAAACCTGCACACAAACCAAGTCCCAACAGTTCACACAGTTTACCAGTCGGTCTGCGACTGAAAACTACAGTCACCAAGCAAACACAACACAGGCTGGCTGATTAAGCGGAAAACTCCATAAACTCCAGGACACGACATCTCTGTTTCAATCCGAGCTCGCCAAAGACGTCACGTAATGGATCATCGTCATCATAATGATCACCATTATGGAAAAAATAATCCATCAAACACAACCACACCACCACCACCACCACCTTCATACACACATTCTTCGTCCGTTATGTGAACTCCAAATGACCTGCTTAAAGAAAACAATCCAAATATACTTGTTGCAGTTTACATCTATGATTGTCTGCATTTGGAAAATATCAGATTCTTCTTCTTCTTCTTCTTTTAGTGATGGTGATGATGATGATGATGGTGGTGGTGGTGGTGGTGGTGGTGGTGGTGGTGGTGGTGTGGTGATGATGATGATGATGATGGTGGTGGTGATGATGATGACGACGACGACGACAACGCTGCTGCTGCTGATGTTGATAATGACGACGACGACGACGACGACGATAATGATGACGACGACGATGATGATGACAACTACGACAATGATGATGATGGTGATGATGATGATGATGATGATATGACATAATGATGACGACTATAATGACGATGATGACTACGATAATGACGATGATGACGATGAAGATGATGACGACGATGAAAACGACGATGCTGATGATGATAACGACGATGACGATGTTGACGACGACGTCGATGACAATGATGATGACGACGACGATGATGATGATGACAATAATAACGACGACGACGACAACGACGATGACGACGATGATGATGATGATACCGTGAAATATCAAATTTATAATCATTGTTCAAATCACTGACCGTTTAAATCAATTTATTAAAAACACACCCTGTGTCTTACAGCCATTACTACCTTGGTTTTTTTTTTAAATGGCAAAATAAACACTTGTAATTTCCGAGTTCACACACAACGCAAACGTTCGCTGACATATCCAACGCCAGGACAAAACCTCTCCAATTTCAACGTAAAATTCACTACACAAACATGACCTGCTCAGTAAAGAAGATACATATTATGGCTGGAAACTTGTTGAAATTGTACACAATCGATGTTTCGAGATTCTATTTAGAAGTTTTTACAACAAATACATCAACTGAACAGCAACAAAATATTACGGGTGAAACTTTCCAAAACTGGGCACAAATCCAACATGTTTGTCCCAAATATGCACATATGCGTCATCACTGAATGAACACAAACACAGACGCACACACAGAGAAAATCACACACACACACACCCAGAGAGAGAGAGAGGAGAGAGAGAGAGAGAGAGAGAGAGAGAGAGAGAGAGAGGGGAGAGAGAGAGAGAGAGAGAGAAACTGAAACTGAAAATGGTTTATTGCCATTGCCATTTTTGTCCTTGTGGCAAAGAGCATAAAACAAAGTCATTAAATTTTTATGGCTAACGTTTTCGCGAAATAAAGATTTATAAATATAGTCATGGGTAACATTACTTCCATTTAATTTTTTATTTCTTAATGATGAAGAAAAAAACTAAAGGAAAATAGTTGAACAAAAAGTTGAAGAAACAGTAGAGAGAGAGAGAGAGAGAGAGAGAGAGAGAGAGAGAGAGAGAGAGAGAGAGAGAGAGAGAGAGAGACAGACAGACAGACAGATACAGAGACAGAGAGAGAGAGACCATACACACACACACACAGAAAGAGAGGAGAGAGAGAGAGAGAGAGAGAGTGAGAGAGACAGAGACAGAGAGACAGAGAGACAGAGAGAGAGCATACACATACACACACACGCGCGCGCGCGCTCGCAAATGCTGACCGTATGAGACGGCACAATAGCGCAGATCCGATATTTTGAGTGTAATCCCAGCCCCCACATATACGATGTAACGGTAGGGTCAGAAATAATCACGGTAAACACATTCAGCCGTTGCACAACCTCATCAGCTGTGGCATCCACAACACCATCATCATGTGCCATGCCGCGTGGCGTTGGCGATCATTGCCCTCCACACGAATCTATCCCTTGTCGCTGCAAGTACATCTCCCACCCTCTCCGTCCTCAGCCACCCTGCAAGTCCGTCAGTATTTTCTCCCTGGGACTACCTGGTTATCTCTTTCCTTCCAGCTTTCCTGTTGTGACCAGGTGTTCTAGTTTCTCTTTCCTCATAAAATGTCCTGTAAATATTGCTTGTCTTTTCCTGATCTTCTTTATCAATGATCTTGTGTCTGCCTCCATCAAGACTGCCTCGTTTTGAACTCTCAACATTCTTCTTAGAAACCATATCCCGGCTGCCTCAATCTTGTTCTGGCTTTGCTTGTTGACTGTCCACGCCTCACAACCGTACAACATTATTGGCTCTATATAACATTCGAAAACTCTCTTCCTGATGTTAATTGATAGGCATTTGTTGGCTAGAATGCTTTTCATCTTATTGAATGCAGTTTTGGCTTGGCTGATTCTGCCGGATATTTCTGATGTGTCTACTTACCTATCTACCTACCTACCTCTATTTATCTACCTATCTATCTGTCTATCTATCTGTCTACCTGCCTGTCTGTCTGTCTATCTATCTATCTGTCTGTCTATCTATCTGTCTGTCTATCGATCTGTCTGTCTGTCTGTCTATCTATCTATCTGTCTCTCTCTATATATATCTGTCTGGCTGGCTATCTATCTATCTACCAATCTATCTGTTTATCTATCTATCTGTCGGTCTATCTATCTACCTATCTATCTGTCTATCTATCTATCTGTCTCTCTATCTATTTATCTGTCTGTCTGTCTATCTATCTGTCTGTCTGTCTATCTATATTGCTTCTCTTTTCCTAATCACAATTACGGTCAAACAGCACAGAACGGATGCTGGTCAACGGGGAGAGAAACAGGCGGAAGCAGAACCCAAGGCACCAGAAGGAGCCCGACCCTTTCCAAGAAACGTCCGTGGACGGGAGAACATGTGCTTTCAGGACAGGTCTTGTTGTTTCCCTGCATGAAGACCTACAGCAGGCGATGAACGACTTAAATTATGCCTACTCATCCAGTGGGAATGACGGAAGGGTCTATTATCATCGTCGTCTTCGTCGTCATCATCATCGTCGTCGTCGTCGTCATCATCACCATCATTGTCGTCGTCGTCGTCATCGTTGGTGTTGTCGGCGTCATCGTCGTCGTCGTCATCGTCATCATCATCATCATCTGAGTTCTCAAACAAAGCAAACGTTTGCTTAGATATCCTACGCCATGACGAAGACTCCAGTTTCAACGTAAAATCATCATCATCATATCATTCATCATCATCATCATCATTATCAGTACAGGTTGCCAAGGTTTTCATGTTCTTCCCAGACGCTATATATATATAATTTTTTTTTTTATTTTTTTTTTTCTTCTTCTTTTATTTTCCCTTTTTTTTTTGGTTTGTTTTTGTTGTTTGTTTGTTTTGATTTTGCTATGTCAAGACTCTAATATGCCACAAATCAAACCACAAAATAAATCGAAAGGAATCACACGTTGTCAGCAAAATTGTTCTGTCCCACACTTTGCACAGACACTAACCCAACTATCACAACAGTATCCGTTAGTTTTACACACAAACAAAAAAATAATGTTCAACCCGCACATAATCCAGATTTTGAGATTCATCTGAGACGTTACACTAAATTCAAGAGGACAGGAGGACAACAGGTAAATCCTTACGGTAACAAAAATACTGTCAGTGACGAACTTGTTCAATCCGCACGTCATCGAAAATTTGAGAGCATAGTGAGAAGTACATTTATATATATCAACAGCGCAGTGAGAGATGGGGGGGGGGGAGAGAGGGGGGGGAGAGAGAGAGGTGGGAGAGGGAGAGGGAGAGAGAGAGAGAAAGAAAGAAAGAGAGAGACAGAGACAGAGAGAGAGACACACACACACACATAGACAGAGACAGAGAGACACAGCGAGTGAGAGAGAGAGAGAGAGAGAGAGAGAGGGAGAGAGAAAAAAAAAGAGAGAGAGAGACAAAGACAAAGACAGAGACAGAGAGAGAGAGATGGTTGGTACATCACCTGTCAACCAATACATCACATAACAGTGGATCTAATGGTTTGCCGCCTGACCAAGATATCATTTAACCAGCCAGACAGCTGGCACTTCCAGCTTACTAAATGACGTATATGCTCGGGTTTCAGAACCAGGGGGAGACCACCGTAGTGCTGGACAGATAAGAGCCACAGACACGCTTCACCATCCGCAACATGAATCTACGCCATGCTTCCCATTCAGCTGAAGACAGACAGCTTCATCTCCCTACATCATCTTCTGGTGCAAGAGGAACGAGAAAAAAAAAAGCCAACAGGAAAATGTGATAAAAAACAAACAAACACACACACACAAGAAAAAAACAAAACAAAAAAAAAACAAGATAGGTTAAATTTTATAAAGAACAGAGGTCCCAATGCCAAATGAAAATAAAAAATCTCTGAAAATGTAAGTGGGGTCCAGGGGCATGCTCCCCCGGAAAATGTTTTTGACTACAGATGCAAAATAGTGCAACCTGACGTTATCTGGCACAAGTTTGGGCTTGTTTATGATCCTTTTATACTGAAGCAAATAGTTTATACATACTGGTGTCAGATTTCATGAAAAATAATTTGGTGAGTATTTTTTTCTAATGTATGCTCCAACAAAACATTTCGTCGTCTGCTATGAGAGATCAACAGACTGAGAAATAGCCGACTATTTCGCAGAAGAAAAACAAAATATCAGTCGATTTATTTTTGTATTTTCTCGGAAAGCACGTTTTTTCTTTTGCTTTTGTTTTTGTTATTTTTTCCTCGGAAGCAGCATGTGGATTTTCTCGGATTTCCAAAGAAAATCGGAAAAATTGGGAACCCTGAAATAATTAGACACAGCCGACGTTTTGGGATGCTTTTACCTACAATTATACTAACACCACAGAAAGAGCTGCAAAAATACTGTCAGAACACCAACAACTGGTAGAAACGAATGGGAAAAAAGCAAAAAGGAAAGTAAGACCTCCCCCCCCCCCAAAAAAAAAAAAAAATCAAGATAGGTAAAATGTTATAAAGAGCCAGACACAATTGACGTTTGGGGATGCTAATACCTACAATTATACTACCACCAGAGGATGAACAGCAAAATAATGTCAGAACACAACCTTCTGGAAGAAGCGAACGGGGAAAAAAAGCAAAAAAGAAAAGTACGACAAGAAACAAAACAGGTCAAATCTTATAAAGAACTAGATACAGTGGACGTTTTGAGATGCTAATACCTACTACAATTACGCTAACATCAAAGGATGAACAGCAAAATAGTGAGTCAGAGAGTCAAAACTTGTCCAAACCTTCGCACAAACACAATCCTTATAACAAACAAAATTTGCTTATGCATTGTATACATTTCAAGATGTTTGTAAATGTTATGTATTTGAAAATGAATAAAAACAAGTCAGACAAACAAAACGAACGAAAAAACAAAATTTGCACG
>JAPXFY010000033.1:32158607-32168607 GCA_030674185.1 Monoplex corrugatus
GATATTATTTACCAAGCATAATCTAGAAATAAATCATGTCAAAATTCAACAACAACCATCATTACTGTTAGAGAATGTATTCTCTCTTATTCTGCGGCAACATTCTGGAACTTACCGACCTTCGCTCCACCATCATTACTGTTAGAGAATGTATTCTCTCTTATTCTGCGACAAATTCTGGAACTTATTGACCTTCGCTCCACGTCACACCCCCTTTTCTGTCCTGATTTTCAAATCCGCGCTGGAAACCCGTCTTTTCAACAGACAGTCTGCTAAACACCACTTCCAAATGCTGACTCGTTGCCTGTCGCCTGTATATTTTTGTTCGTGACTGAACGTACATAAATACTTGTGGGGGGTGGTGAGTGTTGTGTAGATGTGTTGGTGGGCGTGGTTTGTGTAGGGGGAGGGGGAGGGGTGGGGTGGAGAGGCACAGACGTGTGTGTGTGTGTGTGTGTGTGTGTGTGAGTGTGTGGTGAGAGAGAGAGAGAGAGAGGGAGGGAGTGTAGAGAGAGAGAGAGAGAGGGAGAGAGAGAGAGAGTGTGTGTGTGTGTGTGTTTGTGTGTGTGTGTGTGTGTGTGGTGTGTGTGTGTGGTGTGTGTAGGGTGTGTGTGTGTGTTGGTGTGTGTGAACCTGTGTGTGTGTAGTCGTAGTTGATGGTGTAGAACCTGTATGTAGCCTGTACTAGTAATTGGTGCCTGCTCTCATGTACACGACACTCGTCCTCATCATCAATCACTTACAACCATCTATATCATCATCACATCATCATCTCACCACACCCATCATCATCATATCATCATATCAATAAATCACAGCACATGTCATCCATCTTCAAACAACACTCTCTCATCATCTATCATCTCTCTCTAATATATCACTCTCATCTTTCTCTCTTCTCTCTTTCTTCTCTTCTTCTTCTAATTAATATCACTCTACTCTTTTCTCCTCTTCTTCTTATCATTCTTTCTTCTTCTATCTATATCACTCTTCCTCTCTCCATCCTCTTCTTCTTCTCTTCTTCTTCTTTATATCACTCTATCTTCTTCTTCTTTTTCTTCTCTTCTTCTTCTAATTATATCACTTCTCTTTCTCTCCTTCTTTCTTCTCTTCTTCTTCTTTTCTCTTCTTCTTCTTCTTCTTTTTCTCTTCTTCTTCTTTTATATCTTCTCTTCTCTCTTCTTTTTCTTCTCTTCTTCTTCTTTATTCTCTTCTCTTCTTTCTCTCTCTTCTTTTCTTCTTTCTTCTTCTTCTTTTTCTTCTCTTCTTCTCTAATTAATATCACTCTTCTCTTCTTCTCCTTCTTCTTTTTCTTCTCTTCTTCTTCTTTTTCTCTTCCTCTTCTTCTTCTTTTTCTTCTCTTCTTCTTCTTTTTCTTCTCTTCTTCTTCTATTAATATCACTCTTCTTCTTCTTCTCCTTCTTTTTCTTCTCTCTTCTTCTTCTTTTTCCTTCTCTTCCTTCTTCTTAATTAATATCACTCTTCCTCTTTCTCCTCTTCTTTTTCTTCTCTTCTTCTTCTTTTTCTTCTCTTCTTCTTCTAATTAATATCATCTCTTCTTCTTCTTCTTTCTTCTTCTCTCTTCTTCTTTCTTCTTCTTTCCTTCTTCTCTTCTTTCTTCTTTTTCTTTTCTTCCTTCTTCTTCTATTCCTCTTCTTCTTCTCTTCTTTTCTTTCTTCTTCTTCTTTTCCTTCTTCTTCTTAATATCACTCTTCTTCTTCTTCTCCTTCTTTTTCTTCTCTTCTTCTTCTTTTTCTTCTCTTCTTCTTCTAATTAATATCACTCTTCTTCTTCTTTCCTTCTTTCTCTCTCTTCTTTTTCTTCTTCTCTCTTTCTCTTCTTCTTCTTCTCCCTTCTCTTCCCTTTCTTCTTCTTCTTCTTCTTCTTCTCTTTCTTCGTATTCTTCTTCTTCTTGCTCCTCCAATCCTTTCTTCTTCTTTCTCTTCTTATATCATGATCAGTTTTCACCGTTATTATTGGTACCGAAATAGATTTATATAACCAGTGACATCAGACCAATTGATATGACCATGACGATGATGAAGCTGATCAAAACCAAAAACTACCTGAGATATTTACATCAAGCTGTTTTGCTCGATAAACTGATTAATGCATGTAAGTCAAGGCATACAAATTAATAACCAATCCCTATCAATTAGTGAATAAACGATGTACAGTCCACACGGAAACGTTCCTTCCCCAATGTATTTAAATTTGGCTTAAATTAAGAAATAAATCCAGTTGATTATTGTAGTTTCAGTTTTCCTCTGTTTCCGCCCCGGGTGTCCTAGAATGAATAACACTGTCTATGCCTACTTTTTTTACGTTTTGCCCATACATTTCTTCCGAGTACTTGCTGTTACCTAAACGCACACACACACACACATACATATAAAACACACGCGCGCAGACACACATACATACATACATACATACGTACATACATACATACATATACAAAAACACGCATACATACATATATAATATATATATAAATATATATACACACACACAAACACACGCATACTTATACAAACACATACACGCACACGCACACACACACACACACACACACACGTACACAAGCACACACTATCTTTGAGCACTTGTTGCCACCTAAACACACACACATACACACACACACACACACACACACACACATATATACATACATACATACATACATACATACATACATACATATACAAAACACGCATACATACATATATATATAGTGTATATATATACACACAAACACACGCATACTTATACAAACATACACGCACACACACACACACACACACAAATACATACATACATACATACATACACATACATTATATATGTGTATATATAATATACATACATACATACATACATACATACATCACACATACATACATACATACATACTATATATACACACATACATACATACATGCACACACATAAACACAAATGCACACACAGACACAAACACACACACACAACACACACACACACAGACACTACACACACACACACACACACACACACACACACACACCACACACACACACACAAACTATCTTCGAGTACTTGTTGCCACCTAACGCATACATACATGCATACCCACGTGCAGACACGCACATACACGCCCACGCCCACACACATAAATCATATATATATATATATATATATAATATATATATATATATATATAATACACAGATTATGTATATATATACACACACACATATATATATATATATACTGTGTATATATCTATCTATCTATATATATATATATAATCAAACACACACTCAGACAGTGTAGCTATAAATACAAGTATAGTCTATCCTGGCCTGTTATACAAAAACAAAATAACCGAAGAACTTAGAATTAAAAAGCAAGACAATAACAAACACAAGAAAAAGAAAAAGAGAGAGAATGTTGGTACTGCTAAAATAACTCGGTTATGAAAGACTGACACTCAGATACAGACACAGACAAAAACAGACACACACACACACACACACACACACACACACACCACACACACACACACACACACACCACACACACACACACACACACACACACACACACGCTCTCTCTCTCTGTCTCTGTCTTTCTCTCTCAAAGAGCTCATGAAAAACACCAACTACGACGAAATATAAATGAAATATATATTATAACCAATATAAGGAACAGCCAAAGGCGCGCGCGCGTGCACACACACACACACACACACGCACATGTACACACGCACATACACACACGCACGCACGCATACACACACACACACATACTCACACACATACACGCATACGAAAGAGAGAGAGAGATAGAAACAGAAAGACAAAGTAAGAGAGGAGAGAGAGAGATAGACAGAGAGAGACAGAGAGACAGACAGACAGACAGACAGAGACAGCGAAAGAGACAGACAGAAAGACAGACAGACGAAGAGCCAGATCAAGAGAGGTAAAAGGTCACAAAACAAAACCAAAACAGATAAAAGAAATAACAACTACCCATCAAACAAAAACAACAATACAAAACCATGTAAAAAAACAAACAAACAAACAAACAAACCAACCAACAAACAAAAAAAACAAAACGTAATTAAGAGCAAAAACACAAAGACAGACAAACAAGCGATACAGTCCGCTCTACAACTATAAAAGAAATACTCAAGGACTAGCATTTGCTGAATTACCATAAGACAGAGATAAAAAAACCCACGGAAACTAATTGGATAGCATTCTTGTGATACCATGAAATCACAAAAACATAACAACAAACGAACAAACGATAGCTTTTGCTCTCCTACCATAGAAGACACACACAGGATGGTGACGCCATTATGACATTCTCTTTACACACACACACACACACCACACACACACACCACACACACACACACACACACACACACACACACACACCACACATATATATATATATATATATATATATATATAGAGAGAGAGAGAGAGAGAGAGAGATGATAACATATGGAGACTATAATTCCTACATTACTGTATTCTCAAAGAGGCACAGACATAACAAAGGTATATACATTGTAAATAAAACAAAGGCACATACAATGTACATGTACATAAAAACAAAGGCCTATACAATGTACATAAAATACATAGTAAAATTAAAGCATAGAAACTGCATATTAAACAAAGGCACATACTCTGTCCATAAAACAAAGGCACACACAAAGTACACGTAACAAAGGTACATATAATGCAAATAAAAACAAAGGCACACACAACATATAGATAAAAGGCACATATAATATACCTAAAAACAAAGGTAGATACAGTGCAAATAAAAACAAAGGCACACACAACATATAGATAAAAGGCACATATAATATACCTAAAAACAAAGGTAGATACAGTGTAAATAAAAACAAAGGCACACACAACATATAGATAAAAGGCACATATAATATACCTAAAAACAAAGGTAGATACAGTGTAAATAAAAACAAAGGCACACACAACATATAGATAAAAGGCACATATAATATACCTAAAAACAAAGGTAGATACAGTGCAAATAAAAACAAAGGCACACACAACATATAGATAAAAGGCACATATAATATACCTAAAAACAAAGGTAGATACAGTGCAAATAAAAACAAAGGCACACACAACATATAGATAAAAGGCACATATAATATACCTAAAAACAAAGGTAGATACAGTGTAAATAAAAACAAAGGCACACACAACGTACAGGTAAAAGGCACATATAATATACCTAAAAACAAAGGTAGATACAGTGCAAATAAAAACAAAGGCACACACAACATATAGATAAAAGGCACATATAATATACCTAAAAACAAAGGTAGATACAGTGTAAATAAAAACAAAGGCACACACAACATATAGATAAAAGGCACATATAATATACCTAAAAACAAAGGTAGATACAGTGTAAATAAAAACAAAGGCACACACAACATATAGATAAAAGGCACATATAATATACCTAAAAACAAAGGTAGATACAGTGTAAATAAAAACAAAGGCACACACAACGTACAGGTAAAAGGCACATATAATATACCTAAAAACAAAGGTAGATACAGTGCAAATAAAAACAAAGGCACACACAACATATAGATAAAAGGCACATATAATATACCTAAAAAACAAAGGTAGATACAGTGTAAATAAAAACAAAGGCACACACAACGTACAGGTAAAAGGCACATATAATATACCTAAAAACAAAGGTAGATACAGTGCAAATAAAAACAAAGGCACACACAACATATAGATAAAAGGCACATATAATATACCTAAAAACAAGGTAGATACAGTGCAAATAAAACAAAGGCACACACAACATATAGATAAAAGGCACATATAATATACCTAAAAACAAAGGTAGATACAGTGTAAATAAAAACAAAGGCACACACAACGTACAGGTAAAAGTCACATATAATATACCTAAAAACAAAGGTAGATACAGTGTAAATAAAAACAAAGGCACACACAACATATAGATAAAAGGCACATATAATATACCTAAAAACAAAGGTAGATACATGTGTAAATAAAAACAAAGGCACACACAACATATAGATAAAAGGCACATATAATATACCTAAAAACAAAGGTAGATACAGTGTAAATAAAAACAAAGGCACACACAACATATAGATAAAAGGCACATATAATATACCTAAAAACAAAGGTAGATACAGTGTAAATAAAAACAAAGGCACACACAACATATAGATAAAAGGCACATATAATATACCTAAAAACAAAGGTAGATACAGTGTAAATAAAAACAAAGGCACACACAACGTACAGGTAAAAGGCACATATAATATACCTAAAAACAAAGGTAGATACAGTGTAAATAAAAACAAAGGCACACACAACATATAGATAAAAGGCACATATAATATACCTAAAAACAAAGGTAGATACAGTGTAAATAAAAACAAAGGCACACACAACATATAGATAAAAGGCACATATAATATACCTAAAAACAAAGGTAGATACAGTGTAAATAAAAACAAAGGCACACACAACATATAGATAAAAGGCACATATAATATACCTAAAAACAAAGGTAGATACAGTGTAAATAAAAACAAAGGCACACACAACGTACAAGTAAAAGGCACATATAATATACCTAAAAACAAAGGTAGATACAGTGTAAATAAAAACAAAGGCACACACAACATATAGATAAAAGGCACATATAATATACCTAAAAACAAAGGTAGATACAGTGTAAATAAAAACAAAGGCACACACAACATATAGATAAAAGGCACATATAATATACCTAAAAACAAAGGTAGATACAGTGTAAATAAAAACAAAGGCACACACAACGTACATAGTAAAAGGCACATATAATATACCTAAAAACAAAGGTAGATACAGTGCAAATAAAAACAAAGGCACACACAACATATAGATAAAAGGCACATATAATATACCTAAAAACAAAGGTAGATACAGTGTAAATAAAAACAAAGGCACACACAACGTACAGGTAAAAGTCACATATAATATACCTAAAAACAAAGGTAGATACAGTGTAAATAAAAACAAAGGCACACACAACATATAGATAAAAGGCACATATAATATACCTAAAAACAAAGGTAGATACAGTGTAAATAAAAACAAAGGCACACACAACATATAGATAAAAGGCACATATAATATACCTAAAAACAAAGGTAGATACAGTGTAAATAAAAACAAAGGCACACACAACATATAGATAAAAGGCACATATAATATACCTAAAAACAAAGGTAGATACAGTGTAAATAAAAACAAAGGCACACACAACTACAGATAAAAGGCACATATAATATACCTAAAAACAAAGGTAGATACAGTGAAATAAAAACAAAGGCACACACAACGTAAGTAAAAGGCACATATAATATACCTAAAAACAAAGGTAGATAAGTGAAATAAAAACAAAGGCACACACAACATATAGATAAAAGGCACATATAATATACCTAAAAACAAAGGTAGATACAGTGTCAAATAAAAACAAAGGCACACACAACTATAGATAAAAGGCACATATAATATACCTAAAAACAAAGGTAGATACAGTGTAAATAAAAACAAAGGCACACACAACTAAGATAAAAGGCACATATAATATACCTAAAAACAAAGGTAGATACAGTGTAAATAAAAACAAAGGCACACACAACATACAGATAAAAGGCACATATAATTACCATAAAAACAAAGGTAGATACAGTGTAAATAAAAACAAAGGCACACACACATATAGATAAAAGGCACATATAATATACCTAAAAACAAAGGTAGATACAGTGCAAATAAAAACAAAGGCACACACAACATATAGATAAAAGGCACATATAATATACCTAAAAACAAAGGTAGATACAGTGCAAATAAAAACAAAGGCACACACAACATATAGATAAAAGGCACATATAATATACCTAAAAAAAAGGTAGATACAGTGTAAATAAAAACAAAGGCACACACAACGTACAGGTAAAAGGCACATATAATATACCTAAAAACAAAGGTAGATACAGTGCAAATAAAAACAAAGGCACACACAACATATAGATAAAAGGCACATATAATATACCTAAAAACAAAGGTAGATACAGTGTAAATAAAAACAAAGGCACCACACAACATATAGATAAAAGGCACATATAATATACCTAAAAACAAAGGTAGATACAGTGTAAATAAAAACAAGGCACACACAACATATAGATAAAAGGCACATATAATATACCTAAAAACAAAGGTAGATACAGTGTAAATAAAAACAAAGGCACACACAACGTACAGGTAAAAGGCACATATAATATACCTAAAAACAAAGGTAGATACAGTGCAAATAAAAACAAAGGCACACACAACATATAGATAAAAGGCACATATAATATACCTAAAAACAAAGGTAGATACAGTGTAAATAAAAACAAAGGCACACACAACGTACAGGTAAAAGGCACATATAATATACCTAAAAACAAAGGTAGATACAGTGCAAATAAAAACAAAGGCACACACAACATATAGATAAAAGGCACATATAATATACCTAAAAACAAAGGTAGATACAGTGCAAATAAAAACAAAGGCACACACAACATATAGATAAAAGGCACATATAATATACCTAAAAACAAAGGTAGATACAGTGTAAATAAAAACAAAGGCACACACAACGTACAGGTAAAAGTCACATATAATATACCTAAAAACAAAGGTAGATACAGTGTAAATAAAAACAAAGGCACACACAACATATAGATAAAAGGCACATATAATATACCTAAAAACAAAGGTAGATACAGTGTAAATAAAAACAAAGGCACACACAACATATAGATAAAAGGCACATATAATATACCTAAAAACAAAGGTAGATACAGTGTAAATAAAAACAAAGGCACACACAACATATAGATAAAAGGCACATATAATATACCTAAAAACAAAGGTAGATACAGTGTAAATAAAAACAAAGGCACACACAACATATAGATAAAAGGCACATATAATATACCTAAAAACAAAGGTAGATACAGTGTAAATAAAAACAAAGGCACACACAACGTACAGGTAAAAGGCACATATAATATACCTAAAAACAAAGGTAGATACAGTGTAAATAAAAACAAAGGCACACACAACATATAGATAAAAGGCACATATAATATACCTAAAAACAAAGGTAGATACAGTGTAAATAAAAACAAAGGCACACACAACATATAGATAAAAGGCACATATAATATACCTAAAAACAAAGGTAGATACAGTGTAAATAAAAACAAAGGCACACACAACATATAGATAAAAGGCACATATAATATACCTAAAAACAAAGGTAGATACAGTGTAAATAAAAACAAAGGCACACACAACGTACAAGTAAAAGGCACATATAATATACCTAAAAACAAAGGTAGATACAGTGTAAATAAAAACAAAGGCACACACAACATATAGATAAAAGGCACATATAATATACCTAAAAACAAAGGTAGATACAGTGTAAATAAAAACAAAGGCACACACAACATATAGATAAAAGGCACATATAATATACCTAAAAACAAAGGTAGATACAGTGTAAATAAAAACAAAGGCACACACAACGTACAAGTAAAAGGCACATATAATATACCTAAAAACAAAGGTAGATACAGTGCAAATAAAAACAAAGGCACACACAACATATAGATAAAAGGCACATATAATATACCTAAAAACAAAGGTAGATACAGTGTAAATAAAAACAAAGGCACACACAACGTACAGGTAAAAGTCACATATAATATACCTAAAAACAAAGGTAGATACAGTGTGAATAAAAACAAAGGCACACACAACATATAGATAAAAAGGCACATATAATATACCTAAAAACAAAGGTAGATACAGTGTAAATAAAAACAAAGGCACACACAACGTACAGGTAAAAGGCA
>JAPXFY010000033.1:32173607-32178607 GCA_030674185.1 Monoplex corrugatus
AGAAAGAGAAGGAGAGAGACAGAGAAATGTAGGGGTGTACCAGTCAAGTTGAACTTAGCTGCGAAAACTCAGAAAGTTTTGTTTGCAAATCCCTATCACACTGTCCAGCACAAACACTACTGGTTTTCCACATCTTTGGATTTAAATGGGGTCTGTTTAAACTGGCTGAAAGATCCACCCCCTTGAAAAGCGGAGACAAAACGTGTGCACGCATTTTTATCACAGACTAGTAGCACGACTGACTTTAACGGAGTGAACGTAGAGGGAGGGGAGGGAAGGGGAGGCGAGAGAGTGTGAGAGACAGACAGACAGACAGAGAAAGAAGAGAGAGAGAGTGAGAGAGAGAAAGAGGGTGGGGAGAGAGAAGCGAGAAAGACAGACTGTGTGACACAGACAGACAGACAGAGAGACAGACAGATAGACAGACAGACAGACAGAGAAAAAGAAAGGGAGAGAGAAAGAGGGTGGGGAGAGAGAAGGAGTGAGAAAGACAGACGTGTGACACAGAGAGACAGACAGATAGACAGACAGACAGACAGACAGAGAGAAAGGGAGAGAGAAAGAGGATGGGGAGAGGGAAGACGAGAGAAAGAGTGACAGACAGACAGAGGGAGAGAGAAAGAGAGACAGAGACAGGCAGACAGACACAGACAGACAGACAGAGGGAGAGAGAGAGAGAGAGAGAGAGAGAGAAAGACAGAGAGAGAGACAGACAGACAGACAGACAGACAGAGACACACAGACACAGATGAACAGAAGACAGACAGATAGATAGAGACAAACAGACAGAAAAAGCAGAAGAAGACAGAGACAGACTGAAGAAAAACCAAAAAACCAAAAAACCAAAAAAACAACAACCGACAGACAGAAAGAGGACAGATTAAAGATTATAGACGGAAAGACAAGTTACAGGCAGACACACAAACGTGAACGGATACGCCAATAATGAGAGAAAATATCAGACGAGTTCATTATTCAGACTCATCTGTCTGAGTTAAGTGTTCCAATGACGTCAGGGGAAAGTTTTCTAATGTTTGTTTGAAAGTCAGACAAGGAGAGAGATACAGAGAGGGGGGGAGGGGAGGCAAAGGTAGAGAGAGACACACACACAGACAGACAGACAGACAGACAAAGACAGAGAGAGAAAGAGAGAGAGGGGGACAGAAAGAGAGAGAGAAAGACAGAAAGAGAGAGAAAGGAGAGAAAGACAGAAAGAGAGAGAAAGAGAGAAAGGCACAAAGAGAAACAGAGAGAGACCATGAGAGAGAGAGAGAGAGAAGAGAGAGAGAAAAATGAGATGAGAGAGAGAGAAGAGAGAGATGAGAGAGAGAGGAAGAGGAAGAGAGAGAGAGAGGAGACAAAGGCACAGAGAGACAGAGGCACACAGAGAAACAGATAGAGAGAGAGAGAGAATGAGATGAGAGAGAGAGAGAATGAGAGAGAGAGAGAGAGAGGAGACAAAGGCACAGAGAGACAGAGGCACACAGAGAAACAGATAGAGAGAGAGGAGAGAATGAGATGAAGAGAGAGAGAGAGAGAGAATGAGAGAGAGAGAGAGGAGACAAAGGCACAGAGAGACAGAGGCACACAGAGAAACAGATAGAGAGAGAATGAGAGAGAGAGAGAGAAACAGAGAGAAAGAGAGAGATAGAGAGAGAGAGAGAGGAGACAAAGCACAGAGAGACAGAGGCACACAGAGAAACAGATAGAGAGAGAGAGAGATGAGAGAGAGAGAGAAACAGAGAGAAAGAGAGAGATAGAGAGAGAGAGAGAGGAGACAAAAGCACAGAGACAGAGGCACACAGAGAAACAGAGAGAGAGAGAGAGAAAGAGAGAGAGAGAGAAAGAGAAAGAAAGAGAGACAGCGTGTTGTGTGTGAGGGTGACAAGAGAGAGAGAGAGAGGAGAGAGAGAGAGAGAGAGAGAGAATGTGTGTGTGACAGTGAGAGAGAGAGAGAGAGAGGAGGAGAGAGAGACACAGACAGAGAGACAGACAGACAGACAGACAGACAAAGACAAAGAGAGAGAAGTACAGAGAAAGAGAAAGAGAGCGAGAGTGAGATAGAGAGAGATGACACAGAGAAAGAGAAATGCTGAAAGACAGACAGAAAAAGACAAAGAAAGAGAGGGTCAGCTATCTTTTCACAGCTGGATGGTGTTCAGACACACACAGACAGACAGGCAGACAGACAGACAGACAGACAGACAGAAAGAAAGAGAAAGAAAGAAGAGGGTCAGCTATCTCGTCACAGCTGGATGGTGTTCAGACACACACACACACACACACACACACACAGACAGGCAGACAGACAGACAGACAGACAGACAGACAGAGAAAGAAGGACCCATAGGCAAGCACGTACACATGGGTAACACAAGTCAAATATTATTTTCGTTCTTCAGATCAACGTGTCTGGGAGGGATGGTCCAGCTGGAGTGCTTTCCTACGTTTATTTACTTGTTAGCTGGTGGTTACTGACACCTTTGTGGGTGTCTGAGAGTCTGAGAGAGCGAGAAAGACAGAGAGAGAGAGAGAGAGAGAGAGAGAGAGGAGAGAGAGAGAACAGAGACAGAGAGAGAGAGTGAGAGGAAAAAACAGAGAGAGAGACAGAGAGAAAGACATACATACATACATACATACATACATGCATACACACATACATACATACATACATACATGCATACATACACACATACATACATACATGCATACATACATACACATACATACATGCATACATACATACAGACATAGACAGACAGACAAACAACGGAAAAGACAGAGAGAGAGAGAGAGAGAGAGAGAGACAGACAGACAGACAGAGAGACAGAGAAAGAGAGAGAGAGTGAGGGGAAAAAAACAGAGAGAGAGACAGAGAGAGAAAGACATACATACATTATGCATACATACACACATGACATACAAATACATCATACATACACACATACATACATATGCATACATACATACACATACATACATGCATACAACATACATACAACATAACATACATACAAACATACAATACAATAATACATGCATAATCACACATACATACAGACAACATACATGCAACATACAACAAATACATACATGCATACATACAATAAACAGAAAGCAAACATACATACGATAGAAATACATACATCATGCATACATACACACATACATACATACATACATACATACATACTATACAGCACATACATACATACATACACACGTACCATACATACATACAACATCATACATCATACATACACATCATACATACATGCATACATACATACATACATACATGCATGCACGCATGCATACATGACAGCAGACAGAGAGACAAACAAATAAACAGAGAGAAAGAGAGAGAGGAGAAGGATACAAATTAAAACAAAGAGAAAGGCAGACAGTGGAAGAAACAAGGTAAAAGAGACAAAACAATGGAACAATAAAATGACAGAGAGAAAGAACACATAGAGAGACAGACAAAAAGATAGAGAGAGAGACAGACAGAAGAGAGACAGAAAGAGAGAAAGAAAGAGAAAGAAGAGAGAAAAGAGAAGAAGAAGAACAAGAAGAGAGAGAGGGGGGGGGGGACGGAAAAAGATATACACAAAGCGATAAGAAAGAAGGGGAAGAGAGAGAGAGAGAGAGAGAGAGAGAGAGAGAGAGACAGACAGACAGAAGACAGACAAACACGAGACAGAGACACAGAGAGAGACAGAGAGAGGAAGAAGAGAGAGAGAGAGAAAAGAGACAGAGAGAAAGAGACAGAGAGACAGAGAGAAAGAGAGAGAGAGAGAGAGACAGAGAGAAAGAGCAGAGAGAGACAGAGACAGAGAGAAAGAGACAGAGAGAGAGAGAGAGAATTTTTGTTTGGTGTAGCTTTAGCACCTATTTGAAGTGCGTGCGAGGTGTGTGTGTGTGTGTGTGTGTGTGTGTGTGTGTGTGTGTGTGTGTGTGTGTGTGTGTGTGTGTGTTGTGTGTGTGTGTTGAATATATGAGCATGTGCGTGTGCGTGTGTGGGGTGTGGCGTGTGCGCGTGCGAATGCATAATTATGTATGTGTTTGTCCGTGAACATCGCAACGATTTGCAACTGAGAGCCGAATGGAGAGCCGTAAGAATGACAAATGGTTTAGACAGCAAACCTCTGACATCTATTTCTTTTAAATCTTTCTACAAAATGTGATTCCATATCGACCCAATGGAAGTGCGTGTGTGTCTATCTGGTCGTTCGTCTGCTGTCTGTCTGTCTGTTTGTCTGTCTGTCTGTCTGTTTGTTTGTGACTGTCTATCTGTTTGTCTGGCTGGCTGGTATCTATCTGTCTGTCTGTCTATTATCTATCTCTATCTATCTATCCTTATCTATATCTGTCTGTCATCTGTCTATCTATCCATCTATCTATCTATCTCTCTATCTATCTATCGTCTGTCGTCTGTCTCCTATCTACTGTCTATCTGTCTATCTGTCTGTCTATCTATCTATTGTCTGTCTGTCTGTATGTCTATCTACCTATCTCTATCTGTTGTCTGTCTGTCTGTCTGTCTTCTATCTATCTATCTATCTATCTATCCATCTGTCGTATGTCCCTGTCTGTCTGTCTATCTGTCTGTCTGTCTTCTGTCTCTGTGAGAAGAAATTGAGTCTGCAAAGATTCCTAAGCGACCAGTCGCCGTGATGTAGTGGTTCGCGCAAGGGATTTCCGATTGAAAGATTTGGGTTCGAATCCCCACCAGTCCCTTTGAAAATTAAGTCAAAATTGAGCCGTTTTGGTGGGGGGGATGGGGGTGGGGGGGGGGGGGGCGGTGTCAAAGACTGCAGCGGCCAACACTGAACCCGGTGACGCCGATAGGTGAGAAGGTGAATGTCTTATCATCAAGAAATGCGTTCCATCTCTTGTTCAAAATATTTGCGAGCAACTTATTAGTACAAGTGAACAGAGGAATACCTCTGTACTTATCACAATAAAAAAAATTCATAACCTTAACATTTTGACCCCCG
>JAPXFY010000033.1:32188607-32198607 GCA_030674185.1 Monoplex corrugatus
GCAATTAAGTTATTTTTTGACTGCCATTGAGATTTTTTCTATTCTGTCACTGAGAAATTTTTGCTTTATCCTGCCATCGATTAATTTTTAGCCTGCAATATTGTTTTTATCCTGCTTTCAGGGATTTTCTTGATTCTGCCATCAGGGTTTCTTTTATCATGACATCAGCGTTTTTATCCTGCTATTAGGATTTATTATCCTGCTATTAAAGTTTTTCTTCATTCTGCCATTAAAGTTTCTTTCATCCTGCTATTCAAGTGTTTTTTATCCTGCCATTTAGTTTTTTTATCCTACCATTAAAGGTTTTTAATCCTTTAATCCTACCATTAAAGATTTGTATTCTGCTTTTAAAGTTTTTTTTATCCTGCCATTAAAGTTTTTTCTATCTGGCATTAAATTTGTTTATCCTGCCATTGAAGTTATTTATCCTGCCATTAACGTTTTATAATCCTGCCATAAAAGTTTTTTTATCCTGCCATTAAAGTTTTGATCCAGCCATTAAATTTCTTTTATTACCATTTAAAGTTGTTTTTCTGCCGAACATTTTTTCTATCCTGCCATTAACTTATTTTACATTCCATTAAAGTTTTTTGTCCTGCCATTAAAGTGCTTTCAATCCTGCCATTGATATTCTATATTTGCTACTGAAGTTTTCTTTTATCCTGCCATTAACGGTTTTTGTGTGTGTTTCTTGTCCTTTCCATTAAAGTTTTTTTTTTAATCCTGCCATTAACATTTTTTTTTATCTGCTATTGAGTTTTTTAATCATGCCATTAATTTTTTTATCCTGCCATTAAAGTTTTTATCCTGCCATTAAGTTTTTTTTATCCTGCCATTCAGTTTTTTTAATCCTGCCATTAAATTTTTCTATCCTGCCATTAAGGATTTGTTTTTGTCCTGCCATTAACGGTTTTTTTAATCTGCCATTGAAGTTTTTTTTTAATCCTGCCATTGAAGTTTTTTATCCTGCCATTAAAGGTTTTTTTTTATCTTGCCATTACAGTTTTTTTTTTATCTTGCCATTTAAATTTTATATCATGCGATTAAAGTTTTTTCTATTCTGCCATTACAGTTTTTTTTTTATCCTGCCATCAAGTTTTTCTTGTCCTGCCATTTAAGTGTTTTATCCTGCCATCAAGTTTTTCTTGTCCTGCCATTTAAGTGTTTTATCCTGCCATCAAGTTTTTCTTGTCCTGCCATTTAAGTGTTTTATCCTGCCATCAAGTTTTTCTTGTCCTGCCATTTAAGTGTTTTATCCTGCCATCAAGTTTTTCTTGTCCTGCCATTTAAGTGTTTTATCCTGCCATCAAGTTTTTCTTGTCCTGCCATTTAAGTGTTTTATCCTGCCATCAATTTTTTTTTTATCTTGTCATTAAACTTTTTTTTCCTGCCATTGACTTTTTCAACTTCCATTAAAGTTTTTTTCTCCTACCATTAAAGTTTTTTAATCCTGTCATTAAATCTTTTTATCCTGCCACTGAAGTTCTTTATCCTGCCATTAAGTTTTTGAATCCTGCCATTAAATCTTTTTATCCTGCCATTAATTTTTTTTATCCTGTCATTAAATCTTTTTATCCTGTCATTAAGTTTTTTATCCTGTCATTAAATCTTTTTATCCTGCCATTGAAGTTCTTTATCCTGCCATTAATTTTTTTAATCCTGCCATAACAGTTTTTTTTTATCCTGCCATTAAATTTTTTTTTATCCTGCCATCAAAATTTCTTTTAAGTCTGCCAGTAAGGTCTGACAGCTAACGTCTCTTTCCCTTCCATGTCCCTTTACAAATGTCTAATTGACAGCCAACGTCACCTTTCTTTCCTTCAACCTCTGACGTTTCATGAAGACTGACAGCTAACGTCAACAGTCAAATTATAAAGGACTCATTGAAAGTATCGTCTCTTTTCCTTCAAAAGACAGACCGACAATCAACATGTCTTTTCTCCTTCGACAAATAATTTCTACTATTCATAATGAATAGTAATTTTTCATTTGTGTTGCGCCTTTTTTCAAGCATGAACCGCTTAACAAGTTAATACTTATCGTGATGGCGCGCGCGCGCACACACACATACACACACACACACACACACAAACACAGACACACGTGCACACGAATGCATGCACACACACACACACAACACACACACACACACACACATAAAAAACACAGACACACGTGCACACGAATGCACACACACACACACACACACACACACCACCAAGACACACGTGCACACGAATGCACACACACACACACACACACACACACACACACACACACACACAACACAAAACAGACACACGTGCACACAATGCACACACACACACATACACACACTACATACAAAACACAGACACACGTGCACACGAATGCCACACACACACACACACACACACACACACACACACACACACCACACCGAAACAGACACACTGCACACACATGCACACACACACACATACACACACACATACACACACCGAAACAGACACACGTGCACACGAATGCACACACAGCACACAACACACACACACACCAAAACAGACACACGCACACGAATGCACACACACACACATACACACACATACATACAAAACACAGACACACGTGCATACGAATGCACACACCACACACACACACACACACACACACACACACACACACACAACACACATCCACCCCCACAACACACACACCGAAACAGACACACGTGCGAACGAATGCACACACACACACACACACACACACACACACACACACACACACACACACACACACACACACACACACACACACACACACCAAAAACAGACACGCGTGCACACGAATGCACATACACCTGTACGCATGCACAGACGCACATGCACGCACACACATGCACGTGGACGCTCCACACACACACATACATACACACAAACAAACAAACAAACAACACAACACACTCTGGAAGAATGTGACAACAGATTGAGAGGACAGAGAAGGTGGACACTAACCTAATGACAGAACCGCCGGAACAGAAATGTTTTCACACTGGTGGAATTGAATGACGGGAAGAGACGGACTGCGGCCAACAGTGAAAGACAGCGAGCTCCAGATTTTAACGGTAGAGAAGTTTAAATAGAAAGCTCTTCCGCCATATTTTTTTCTCTCTCTCTTTTATAAATGGAGGGTCTCTCTCATTGGTGCCGGAACGGAGAGATCAAGATGGATGATGGATTTGCAAAAAAGTTCTGAAAAAGTATTGGGGATGCTGTTCCGGAAATGACTTGATAGTGAAGACAAACAACTTTGTACTTGACACGCTTTTCGATGGGAAGCCAGTGCAACTCCTTAAGTGTTGAGTTTGTTTCGCTTAAAAATACGTTTGGCGGCTCACAGAAATATGAACGTTTTTTCCTTCATGTTGTCAATTAAGTAATTCAGGGTTGAAAAGGGTGCAAATTTTGCAACATTCCTGTATCTGTTCCCTCCATTTGTGAGGGACGTGTGTGTGTGTGTGTGTGTGTGTGTGTGTGTGTGTGTGTGTGTGTGTGTGTGTGTGTGTTGTGCTGGGTGTGCGTGTGTGTGTGTGTGTCTGTGTAAGTCTGTTGTGTGTGCGTGTGCACGCATGTGTATGAGTGTGTGTGTATATTTCGCCTGTCTTCATGTGTGCGTGTGTGTGTGTAGGTGTGTGTTGTGTGTGTGTGAGTGTGTGTGGAGGAGGAGAGAGAGTGTGTGGTGTGTAACACACACACACACACACACACACACACACACCACACACACACACACACACACACACACACACACACACACACACACAAACAAACAAATGATCAGCACAACACATTCTGGAAAAACGTGACAGCAGATTGAGAGGACAGAGAAGGTGGACACTAACCTAATGAAAGAACCGCCGAAACAGAAATGTTTTCACACTGGTGGAATTGAATGACGGGAAGAGACGGACTGCAACGAACAGTGAAAGACAGCGAGCTCCAGATTTTAACAGCAAGAGGAAGTTTAAATAAAAAGCTCTCCGCCATATTTTTTTCTCTCTCGCTTTTATAAATTTTGGGACACGGACGGAACGGAGGGTCTCTCTCATTGGTGCTGGAACGAGATATAAAGATGGGAGAATGGATTTGCAAAAAGTTCTGAAAAAGTGTTGGATGCCGTTCCGAAATTACTTGATAGTGAAGACATGTTTCAGTTTCAGTTTCTCAAGATAACCGTCTCTGCGCTCGGAATGAATTCCATACGCACTAACGTCACACGTGCCATGTGATGGAGAAGATCCGAAATGATCACGGCACAAGCCTTAAAAGCCTGAACATACACCCATGAGCTGCCAGGTCCCGAGGTCTTACCTAGATAATTCCTTAATCCTGAGGTCTCACCTAGATAGTTTCACAACCCTGAGTTCGTAGGTGAAGTGAGGTAGCAGAGACCTCAACTTTTCCTGGGGCCAGCACCACGACGGCGGCGCCCACCGCCCCTCCTTCGCTTCAAATTCATATTCATATTCACTTTCTTTTATACCAAGACTTCAGAAAAGTAAGAAGGCTAATTGGCCTTCAAGGGGTGGGACCTGGGAAATCAACCTATCTCTCCAATGTTTTGTTTTTTTCAAGGCAGCCAGGCAATGCCCCGCTCTCTTCACGATTTTCAACTGCCACAAGATCTTCAGCGTGCACAACCAGAACGCACACGGGTCCGACTGGTTTTTCATCACCTTCCAAAAGACTAGACGTTCAGTTCGATTTCCCGGTCAAATCTGAGGACAAAAGCCGAGGCCTGTACGGGGAGCGAACCCTGGAACCTCGAGTTTAGTTACTGGAAGGCGAAAGTCTGAACCATTCTGCCACTCTTCTCCCTAGTGAAGACAAACAGCTTTGTACTTGACACGCTTTTCGATGGGCAGCCAGTGCAACTCCTTAAGAATGGGTGTGCAGTGCTGAGACTGTTTAGCCTAAAAAAATAACCACTTTGGTGGCAGATAGAATTATAAATAGCTACAGCTAACCACTCTTTTCCTTCATGTTGTCTATTAAGTAACTCAGGATTGAAAAGGGTGCAGCTTTGCATCGCTTCCTGTATCTGTTTCCTCCATTTGTGAGGGACGTGTGTGTGTGTGTGTGTGTGTGTGTGTGTGTGTGTGTGTGTGTGTGTGTGTGTGTGTGTGTGTGTTGTGATTGTGTGTGTGTGTGTTGCGCGCGCGCACGCGTCTATGCGTGCATTTGTGTGTGTCCGTGGGGGTGCACGTATATGCATGCATGTGTGCAAGCGCGCACGCGTGTGTTGTGATGTTTATGTGTGTGTTTGTGTGTGTGTGTGGTGGTGGTGTGTGTGTGTGTGTGTGTGTGTGTGTGTGTGTGTGTGTGTGTGTGTGTTACGCTCTGTCTGTGTGTCTGTTGTCTGTGTCTCTGTCTGTCTGTCTCTGTCTCTCTCCTCTCTTAAACGAATGTTATGTGTATAGATTAGCAACGGCAATTGTAAAAAATGGCTTCTAGTCAATAACTTTTATCTTGGAAAATAACGCATCATTGTCATTGTAATGGTCATTGTCACTGTCTCTCTGTCTCTGTCTCTCTCTTAAACGAATGTTATGTGTATAGATTAGCAAAGGCACGTTTGACAAATTGCTTCTAGGCAATAACTTTTACCGTTGGGAAATAAAACATCAGTGTCAATCTCTCTCTCTCTCTCTCTCTCTCTCTCTCTCTCTCTCTCTCTCTCTCTCTCTCTCTCTCTCTCTCTCTCTCTCTCTCTACTGTTCCTTCAACTTTTTGTTCAACTTTTTGTTCAACTTTTTTCCTTCAATTTTTTCTTCATCATTAAGAAAAAAAAATTAAATGGATGTAATGTCAGCCATGACTATATTTATAAATCTTTATTTCGCGTAAACGTCGCCGTAAAAAATGTAATGACTTTGTTTTATGCTCTTTGCCACAAGGACAAAAATGTCGATGGCAATAAACCTTTTTCAGTTTCAGTTTCTCTCTTTTGTCTCTGTCTCTCTCTCTCTCTTCTCCTGGCTCTCTCTCTCTTTGCCTCTTTGTCTCTCTCTTTCTCTCTCCTTGCCACAAGGACAAAAATGTCGATGGCAATAAACTTTTTCAGTTTCAGTTTCTCTCTCTGTCTCTCTCTCTCTCCTCTCTCTCTCTCTCTTTTCTGGCTCTCTCTCTCTTGCCTTTGTCTCTCTCTTTCTTCTCTCTCTCTCTCTCTCTCCACGTGCATCACGCGGCAGTCCTGCGGCAGACCGACAGACGGGTGGGAGGGTGAGCATGGGCAGCCAACCGCGACGGACGTCAACAAGCACGGCCCGCGGCAGAGGAGCAGGCGGTAACCTTGGCAACAGGAGCATTGCGTTCCGGTACTTCCAGAAAGCCATAGGACAGGCATGGCCATCCAAACCAGTGGTCCTTTTTGAATTACAACGTTGAAAATTTGTACAGTAAATTGAAGAACGTTTCCTTCATAAATTATGTAACAAAATTTGATTTTGTTTGTCTTACTGAATGTTTTCTTGATATTTCGTTTGATTCAGCTGTTTGTTCACTGATTATTTGAAGTTTTACGCTCCAGCTAAGAAATTGTCACACCATGGCAGGAATTCGGGTGGAGTTTTATTGTTGGTGAAAAAAACTTTAGAAAATTGTGTGAAAGAAATAATGTTAGATTATGATAACACCATTGCCATCAGAGTAAACAAAAATGTATTTGATTTAGACAAAGATCTGATTTTGATTGCATGCTATCTTGCGCCAGAAGGAAGCCCTAGATATAACGAAACATTAATTAAAGATGGGATCTTGATGCTGGAAGAATTAATGCTACAACAGTTTGAAAAAGAAAAAACACATTTTATAATTATGGGAGATCTCAATGCTAGAACAGGTCACGAACAGTTTGGCCTGAAGACATGACTACTTATTTGGAAGACATTGAGTATGACAGGATGTATAATGAATGTGATGTACGTTGTTCTAAAGATGAAACTGTGAATAGTTTTGGCAAAACATTGTTGAACTTATGTTTCATGTTGGATATGGTTATTTTGAATGGTTTTTGTGATGGAGATACAGAGGGTGAATACACTTTTGTGTCTCCAAACGGGTGTAGTGTGATTGACTACTTTCTTGTTCCATATAATCTGGTCTCATGCTTTGATTTACGGGTAGGTAACTGTGTTGATTCATGGCATCTACCTGTTGAGGTAATATGAAGGGGAATATCTACAGATGTAGAAAGTGCAAGACAACAAGGGGAAGAAAAAATTGTATGGTCTGAAGAATTAGCAAGTTTATTTGTACACGAGCTTGATGGTTCTGAGTTCAACAATTGTCTACAGACAGCTTTCGGTTTGTTAGATTATAATGTGAATGACAGTTCGGAGCAGTTTACTAAGGCTTTATGCGGGGCAGCTGCGTGTATGGTACGAACAGTGAGACAAGGACAAAAGAAACAGAATGATTGGTTTGATAAGGAATGTGAAAGAAAGAAACAAGAAGTTAAGAGGCTACTGAAAAGATTCCAGAGATGCAAAACAAAGAAAAAGAAAAAAGAGAAGCATATGTCATATCACGAAAAGAGTATGTTAAACTAAGGAAAACGAAAGAAAGGGAATACGAAGATAAGAAAATAAGAACACTCAAAGATTCCATCAATGACTCCAGGACATTCTGGTCAATAATAAGATCTGTTAATAGAAAGGCCTTTGTGTACAATGAAATCTCTATTGAACAATGGTACAATCATTTCTGCAGTGTTTTCAATGATATCGGGGGAAATACTGCACAAGAGAGTAATATAGTAGAGGAAGAAAATAATTTTGAGCCACTTTCAATGAGCCTATAACTAAAGAAGAAGTGACTGCGAGTATCAGGCATTTGAAAGCAGGAAAGAGCGCAGGACCAGATCAAATAATCAGCGAAATGTTAAAACATGCAAATGCTAATGTAATTGATTTCCTTGTCCATTTATGTAACAAGCTTTTTGATAATGGCATTTTTCCGTCAGAATGGGCAAAGTCCATAATAATCCCAATTCATAAAAAAGGAGATGTGAATAATCCAGATAATTATTGAGGAGTCGCTCTAACAAGTATAGTGAGTAAAGTTTATACATATATTTTGAATAAGAGATTAACAAAGTGGGCAGAAAAAGAAGAGAAAATAGTTGAAGAACAAGCTGGATTTAGAGCAAAATACAGTACAATTGATCATATTTTCACACTTTACTCCCTTGTGCAGAAGCATTTACTTTTAAATAAGAAACTTTATGTTGCATTTGTGGATTTTAGGAAGGCATTCGATTCTGTGAATCGTAATAATCTTTGGAATATATTACGTAAAAGTGGTGTGAATGGAAAATTATATATGGCCCTAAGAGGAGTTTATAACTCAGTGTTTGCATGCGTGCGTGAGAAGTGTGTATATTCAGATTATTTTGAATGCCCTAAAGGAGTGAAACAGGGGTGTCAATTGAGTCCTCAATTGTTTTCATTTTTCATTAATGAATTAGCAGTGGAACTGTCAAGAAAAGGCAGGCATGGCATTCAAATTATCCCTGGGGTTATTGAGATATTCCTATTGCTGTTTGCAGACGATGTTATTCTTCTCTCTGGTACAGTCAAAGGCTTACAAAACCAGTTAAATGTCTTAAAGGAAGAATCGGATCGACTAGCTTTAACAGTTAACATGGATAAAACTAATATTATGATTTTCAGGAAGGGTGGACATTTATCAAAACACGAAAAATGGTTCTATGGAATTAACGAGGTTAAAGTTGTTAATTCTTATAAATACTTAGGAATGATATTTTCGACAAAATTAAGTTTAAATTATGCATGGGAAGAATCTTGTAATAAAGGAAAAAAGGGTGTTATTGAAATTCTAAAATCCTTACGGAAGCTCAATTCTATTGATTGTAATTTATATTGGAAAATGTTTGATACACAGATAGAACCTTTACTTATATATGCAGCTGAAGTATGGGGTCTTACTGTAAATCCACATATGGAAAAAGTGCATACATATGCTATAAAACGTTTTTTGGCTGTACCAATTCACTCTTCTAATACTGTTTTATATGGAGAAACTGGAAGATATCCTTTATACATTAGAACCTTTGTGAAGAGTATTAAATACTGGTTGAAATTGTTAAGGCTTCCACAATCTCGGTTATGTAAACGGGCATATCAAATGTGGTTACTCAAATGGAAATAGGAAAACAGAACTGGGCCTATCAGGTAAAAAAGGCTTTATCAGAACTTGGGTTTGGAATCGTGTGGTTGTCCCAGGGAGTAGGAAATGAGTGTCAGTTTATTAATGAATTTAAAGACAGGCTTATTTGTTCGTTTAAACAAAATTGGCACTCAGATATGGAAAACAAAGAAAAATATAGTTGGTTCTTCTCATTTAAAGATGTTTTTCAAACCGAAAAATATCTCAGTGTTGTTACGGATAAATGGCAAAGAACTAATTACGCAAGATTTAGATTAAGAACACTTGGTTTCAATGCAAATAAAAATTGGTTTCAACCTGGGACGTCTACAGTATATCCTTGCCCCTTATGTGGAAACAATGTCGATAATGAAAAACACTTTTTATTCCAATGCCAAATTTTTGACACAATACGTGGAAAATGCAAAGTTTTTGAATCCGACATGGCCAAAAGACAAGACGTATCTATTTTGTCGTCTGATGACGAAGTCATAATCAAATCAGTGGCACTATACATTGCGGAAGCACAAAAAATAAGACATAAACACTTACAAGCCCGACAATAGTGCTAGACAATATCATACTGGGATTAATTTAATCTCTTTTGACTGATGTGGGCTATATCACGTTAACTTCAAAAGAAGCCGCTTTATTACAACTCTGTTTTGTAAAGAGCTGTTTTCATTTGCTTTATTTTGCTTTGTTTGCCGATAATTTAGAGTAGCTAATAATATGAAAATAATGGTATATTTGTAGAAGTGGATATTGAAAGGGTATATAGACACTTAAGGGTC
>JAPXFY010000033.1:32203607-32211107 GCA_030674185.1 Monoplex corrugatus
GGTTGAGGGTTTAGTGGATGGTGTCCCCTTGATAAGTTGCACCAGGACAGGCATCGTTGAACTCCATCGACGTGACCAGGCAATGATGCAAGGTCTCCTCTGATGAGTTTTAGCTTTCTAAAACACCTCCTACTCCAGCCAAACTGAGCTCATTCCGATGAAGTCTATACTGCCCATTCTCACCTGAAAGTCTGGTGGAACGAGGTAGCACAGAATCTGGGACAACATTTCACCAACGCTGTGATAATGACAACGGGGATGATAGTACTCATGCTACAGGGTTCTGTTCAGGGTTGAGACTACGTGACAGGGCTGTGCTTTTACGTTAATGTTAAGAATCTGTATTCTATGCTTAATTTCAGAATCTGTGCTCTACACTTACGTTTAGAATTTGTACCCTACGCTTATGTTCAGAATCTGTACTCTACACTTACGTTTAGAATTTGTACTCTACACTTACGTTTAGAATTTGTACTCTACACTTACGTTTAGAATTTGTCCTCTACACTTACGTTTAGAATTTGTACTCTACGTTTATGTTTAGAATTTGTACTCTACACTTACGTTTAGAATTTGTACTCTACACTTACGTTTAGAATTTGTACTCTACACTTACGTTTAGAATTTGTACTCTACGTTTATGTTTAGAATTTGTACTCTACACTTACGTTTAGAATTTGTACTCTACACTTACGTTTAGAATTTGTACTCTACGTTTATGTTTAGAATCTGTACTCTACACTTACGTTTAGAATTTGTACTCTACACTTACGTTTAGAATTTGTACTCTACGTTTATGTTTAGAATCTGTACTCTACGTTTATGTTTAGAATCTGTACTCTACGTTTATGTTTAGAATTTGTACTCTACACTTATGTTTAGAATTTGTACTCTACGTTTATGTTTAGAATTTGTACTCTACACCTATCTTCAGATTCTGTACTCTACGCTTATGTTCAGATTCTGTACTCTACGCTTATGTTCAGATTATGTACTCTACACTTATGTTCAGATTATGTACTCTACACTTATGTTCAGATTCTGTACTCTACACTTATGTTCAGATTATGTACTCTACACTTATGTTCAGATTATATACTCTACACTTATGTTCAGATTATGTACTCTACACTTATGTTCAGATTCTGTACTCTACACTTATGTTCAGATTCTGTACTCTACACTTATGTTCAGATTCTGTACTCTACACTTATGTTCAGATTCTGTACTCTACACTTATGTTCAGATTATGTACTCTACACTTATGTTCAGATTCTGTACTCTACACTTATGTTCAGATTCTGTACTCTACACTTATGTTCAGATTATGTACTCTACACTTATGTTCAGATTCTGTACTCTACACTTATGTTCAGATTCTGTACTCTACACTTATGTTCAGATTCTGTACTCTACACTTATGTTCAGATTCTGTACTCTACACTTATGTTCAGATTCTGTACTCTACACTTATGTTCAGATTCTGTACTCTACACTTATGTTCAGATTATGTACTCTACACTTATGTTCAGATTCTGTACTCTACGCTTATGTTCAGAATATGTACTCTACACTTATGTTCAGATTATGTACTCTACGCTTATGTTCAGATTATGTACTCTACACTTATGTTCAGATTATGTACTCTACACTTATGTTCAGATTATGTACTCTACGCTTATGTTCAGATTATATACTCTAGGCTTATGTTCAGATTATGTACTCTACACTTATGTTCAGATTATGTACTCTACACTTATGTTCAGATTCTGTACTCTACGCTTATGTTCAGATTATGTACTCTACGCTTATGTTCAGATTATGTACTCTACGCTTATGTTCAGATTATGTACTCTACACTTATGTTCAGATTATGTACTCTACACTTATGTTCAGAATCTGTACTCTATGCTTACGTTCAGATTCTGTACTCTACGCTTATGTTCAGAATCTGTACTCTACGCTTATGTTCAGAATCTGTACTCTACACTTATCTTCAGAATCTGTACTCTACACATCAGAATCTGTACTCTACACGTATCTTCAGATGTATAGTCTAAACTTACGCTCAAAATCTGAACTCTCCGCTTATGTTCAGAATCTATACTCCACACTTACGTTCAGAATATGTACTCCACGCTTCTGTTCAGAATCTGAACTTCTACGCTTCTGTTCAGAATCTGTACTCTACGCTTACGTTCAGAATCTGTACTCTATGCTTAACTTCAGAATCTATCTTAGGGTCAACCAGCCCCGAGAGATACAGACACCCACGGTGTTGTTTAGAAAGTTGGGAGCAACACCCTCACTGACATGTCTGTAAAATGGATGAGAAACATCTGTGTGGTCGACCCCCCCCCCCCCCCCCAGTCTTCCCAACACGCCCACAGCACGCCCAACTGTCGTCTGGAGGGAGTTCTAGATAAACCAAACTTTGTTTAGGCGTTAGGGAAAAGGGTTTTAAGAGCTATGTTTAAATCTCGCTCCTCAAATCCTGTCAGAAGCATCGTCCAAATAATGAAATCAGAACCCCAAAAAACTGGCAACTAAATCAGACGGGTGTATGTCGTGTTTTGACAGCCAGTTTCACACACGTGGAAATATTAAGATACCACAATAGTCTTAAACGTGACACTAAACAGGACAGGCAGATACGTTTTTCTGGAAGCTAATTTGCAGACATGTCAAACCCGAACGATCAAACCAACCTTAAAGAGTGGAAATAAATCAGACAGAGGACATGTTTTTGGGAGAGGTAGTAGCCTCCGAGCATGAACATTTAATTATCAAAACAGTTTTTAACCCTTAGACTCTCCCCCCCCTCCCCTCTCCACCAGAACCCTGCATCGTCAACCGTGCCAACAAAACAAAAATTTAACCTTTTGACTCCCTCACCCTATCCACCAGCATCCTCAACCATGCCAGCAAAGCAAAAACTTGACCTTTTGACTACCTCACTCTATCCACCAGCTTCCTGTAGGATAAGATAGGCTGAGAGAGTCAAAGGGTTAAGTTTCTGCAGTTGGTGGATATGGGGCGGGAGTCAAACGGTTAATGATGGATAAGAGAGATGGGTATATAAAGATATAACATTCTTTGTTTACGAGTGTCACAGATAAGCAATCACGCGCTTCCTCCCCCCCCCCCCCCCATCCAAATCTCGCCCAAAGTGAGACGGAAACTGCACACTGTAAGAAATCAACAACAGAAAGATGACAAATAAACAGTCTAAAAAGAATGTCAATCCACATGTACAAATGTAGCTCTAGATTCGTGCTAGGAATGAGCTGTTAGGAATGAATATTAGGAATGAGCTCCGTCATGTAAAAATTAAACTAAAGAATCAGCCTTAAAGATGACGATGCATCAGTTAGGATTTGGGGAGTGAAGTTTAGATTAAGTCCTTAAAACACTTTCCCTGAAGTGATGTATTAGGATTTGGCCAGTGAGGTTTAAACATATTCCTTAAAACATTTTCCCGGGCGCGATGCATCATATTGGATTTGGGGAGCGAAGATTAACCCTTTGAAATCCGCAGCCTGTCCACCAGCATCCTGCAGCGTCAACCATGCTAGCAAAGCAACAACTTAACCCTTTGATTCCTTCATAATATCCACCAGCTTCCTGCATCAGTTAACCATGCTGGCAAAGCAAAAACTTAACCCTGGACTCCCTCATCCTGTCCACCTGCATACTGGAATATGTGGCAATGAATCAGACAGTGGGATATGTGGCAATGAATCAGACAGTGGGATATGTGGCAATTAATCAGACAGTGGGATATGTGGCAATGAATCAGACAGTGGGATATGTGGCAATGAATCAGACAGAGGGATATGTGGCAATGAATCAGACAGTGGGATATGTGGCATGAATCAGACATGGATATGTGGCATGAATCAGACATGGGATATGTGGCAATGAATCAGACAGTGGGATATGTGGCAATGAATCAGACAGTGGGATATGTGGCATGAATCAGACAGTGGATATGTGCGATCACATGGTTGGGAATCAGACAGTGGGATATGTGGCAATGAATCAGACAGGATATGTGGTCATGAATCAGAAGTGGATATGTGGCATGAATCAGACAGTGGGATATGTGGTCATGAATCAGACAGTGGATATGTGGTCATGAATCAGACAGTGGGATATGTGGCATGAATCAGACAGTGGGATATGTGGCAATGAATCAGACAGTGGGATATGTGGTCATGAATCAGACAGTGGGATATGTGGCATGAATCAGACAGAGGATATGTGGCAATGAATCAGACAGTGGGATATGTGGTCAATGAATCAGACAGTGGTATGTGGCAATAATCAGACAGTGGGATATGTGGCATGAATCAGACAGTGGGATATGTGGTAATCACAGTGGGATATGTGGAATGATCAGACAGGGGATATGTGGCAATGAATCAGACAGTGGGATATGTGGCATGAATCAGACAGTGGGATATGTGGTCATGAATCAGACAGTGGGATATGTGGCATGAATCAGACAGTGGGATATGTGGCAATAATCAGACAGTGGGATATGTGGCATGAATCAGACAGGGGATATGTGGCATGAATGACAGTGGGATATGTGGCAATAGAATCAGACAGTGGATATGTGGAATAAATCAGACAGTGGGATATGTGGCAATGAATCAGACAGTGGGATATGTGGCAATGAATCAGACAGTGGGATATGTGGCAATGAATCAGACAGTGGGATATGTGGCAATGAATCAGACAGTGGGATATGTGGCAATGAATCAGACAGTGGGATATATGTGGCATGAATCAGACAGTGGGATATGTGGCATGAATCAGACAGTGGGATATGTGGCAATGAATCAGACAGTGGGATATGTGGTCAATGAATCAGACAGTGGGATATGTGGCATGAATCAGACAGTGGGATATGTGGCAATGAATCAGACAGATGGGATATGTGGCAATGAATCAGACAGTGGGATATGTGGAATGAATAGACATGGGATATGTGGCAATGAATCAGACAGTGGGATATGTGGCAATGAATCAGACAGTGGGATATGTGGCAATGAATCAGACAGTGGATATGTGGCAATGAATCAGACAAGGGATATGTGGTCATGAATCAGACAGTGGGATATGTGGCAATGAATCAGACAGAAGGATATGTGTCATGAATCAGAGAGTGGGATATGTGGCAATGAATCAGACAGTGGGATATGTGGCAATAAATCAGACAGTGGGATATGTGGCATGAATCAGACAGTGGGATATGTGGCAATGAATCAGACAGTGGGATATGTGGCAATGAATCAGACAGAGGGATATGTGGCAATGAATCAGACAGTGGGATATGTGGTCATGAATCAGACAGAGGATATGATGATAGAGTGCATATAATGAATCAGACAGTGGTATGGGAATATGACAGTGGATAGTTCATGAATCAGACAGTGGGAATGTGGCAATAATCAGACGTGGATTTGGCAATGAATCAGACAGAGGGATATGTGGCAATGAATCAGACAGTGGGATATGTGGTCAATGAATCAGACAGTGGATATGTGGTCATGAATCAGACAGTGGGATATGTGGTCATGAATCAGACAGTGGGATATGTGGCAATGAATCAGACAGTGGGATATGTGGCAATGAATCAGACAGGGGATATGTGGTCATGAATCAGACAGTGGGATATGTGGTCATGAATCAGACAGTGGGATATGTGGCAATGAATCAGACAGTGGGATATGTGGCAATAATCAGACAGTGGGATATGTGGCAATGAATCAGACAGGGATATGTGGCATAATCAGACAGTGGGATATGTGGCATGAATCAGACAGTGGGATATGTGGCATGAATCAGACAGTGGGATATGTGGCAATGAATCAGACAGTGGGATATGTGGCAATGAATCAGACAGTGGGATATGTGGCATGAATCAGACAGTGGGATATGTGGTCATGAATCAGACAGGGGATATGTGGCAATGAATCAGACAGTGGGATATGTGGCAATGAATCAGACAGTGGATATGTGGTCATGAATCAGACAGTGGGATATGTGGCAAAATCAGACAGTGGGATATGTGGCATGAATCAGACAGTGGGATATGTGGCAATGAATCAGACAGTGGGATATGTGGAAATGAATAACAGGAAGTGGATGGTGGATATGTGGCATGAATCAGACAGTGGGAATGTGGCATGAATCAGACAGGGGATATGTGGCAATGAATCAGACAGAGGATATGTGGTCATGAATCAGACAGTGGGATATGTGGCAATAATCAGACAGTGGATATGTGGCAATAAATCAGACAGTGGGATATGTGGCATAATCAGACAGTGGGATATGTGGCAATGAATCAGACAGTGGGATATGTGGCAATGAAATCAGACAGTGGGATATGTGGCAATGAATCAGACGTGGATATGTGGCAATGAATCAGACAGAGGGATATGTGGCATGAATCAGACAGTGGGATATGTGGCAATGAATCAGACAGTGGGATATGTGGCAATAAATCAGACAGTGGGATATGTGGCAATGAATCAGACAGTGGGATATGTGGCAATGAATCAGACAGTGGGATATGTGGCAATGAATCAGACAGAGGATATGTGGCAATGAAATCAGACAGTGGGATATGTGGTCATGAATCAGACAATGGGATATGTGGTCATGAATCAGACAGTGGGATATGTGGCAATGAATCAGACAGTGGGATATGTGGCAATGAATCAGACAGTGGGATATGTGGCAATGAATCAGACAATGGGATATGTGGTCATGAATCAGACAGTGGGATATGTGGCAATGAATCAGACAGAAGGATATGTGGCATGAATCAGAGAGTGGGATATGTGGCAATGAATCAGACAGTGGGATATGTGGCAATAAATCAGACAGTGGGATATGTGGTCATGAATCAGACAGTGGGATATGTGGCATGAATCAGACAGGGATATGTGGCAATGAATCAGACAGAGGATATGTGGCAATGAATCAGACAGTGGGATATGTGGCATGAATCAGACAGAAGGATATGTGGTCATGAATCAGAGAGTGGGATATGTGGCAATGAATCAGACAGTGGGATATGTGCAATAAATCAGACAGTGGGATATGTGGTCATGAATCAGACAGTGGGATATGTGGCAAAAATCAGACAGTGGGATATGTGGCAACAAATCAGACAGAGGGATATGTGGCAATAAATCAGACAGTGGGATATGTGGTCATGAATCAGAGAATGGGATATGTGGTCATGAATCAGACAGTGGGATATGTGGTCATGAATCAGACAGTGGGAAATGTGGCAATGAATCAGACAGAGGGATATGTGGCAATGAATCAGACAGAGGGATATGTGGTCATGAATCAGACAGTGGGATATGTGGCAATAAATCAGACAGTGGGATATGTGGTAATAAATCAGACAGTGGGATATGTGGCAATAAATCAGACAGTGGGATATGTGGCAATGAATCAGACAAGGGATATGGG
>JAPXFY010000033.1:32216107-32221107 GCA_030674185.1 Monoplex corrugatus
GGTCACATAAGCTAGGAGACGGTTTCATAACGCTATGATGATGATGATGATGATGATGATGATGATGATGATGATGATGACGATGACGACGACGATAGGCAGGATACTTTTGATACTTACACAGTTCCGTCTAGGACTGAGACTGCGTGACAGGGCTGTACTCTACGCCTGTATCATAACACATCCTGACGTCAACCAGGCCCGAGAGATACGGACACCTGCGGTGTTGGTCAGACACATCCTAATCTCAGCAGCAACCAGATACAGACACCTGCGGTGTTGGTCAGACACATCCTAATCTGAGCAGCAACCAGATACAGACACCTGCGGTGTTGGTCAGACACATCCTAATCTGAGCAGCAACCAGATACAGACACCTGCCGTTTTGGTCAGACAAATCTGAGCAGCAACTACAATGACACACACCCCCGCCCCGCCCCCCATCCCCTTGAAGTGGATGAGACTCCATTGTGTGGTTCCCCCCCCCCCCCTTCTTTTTTTCCCAACAAGCCCCATAGCAACACTCAACTCTCAGTAGGAGTAGGTTGAAGCCGAAAAAGCCTGCACCGGTTTTTAAACGGGTGAGGGATTTGAACCTACAACCTTCCAGCCGGTAATCTGTGTTGTGCTAACCACCGCACCACGGCGGCTGATATATCTGCAGGAGTTTAATCTGAATGACGGTACCAAGCACCGAAAAGCAGTCAGTGGACAGATACTGTTATTACAAGTGGTGATAAAATCAAAGTTGATGTATATCGAAGGAAAACAGAGGAGCACGTTTTGTATCGCTTTGTTGCTGTTTCTCTCTGTCTCACTGTCTCTGTCTGTCTGTCTGTCTGTGTCTCTCTCTGTCTGTCTGTCTGTCTGTGTGTGTCTCTCTCTCTGTCTCTCTCTCTCTGTCTCTCTCTCTGTCTGTCTGTCTGTCTCTCTCTCTGGACTCGAGATCTGATTATCTCGAATTCAATCCAGCAAGCAACATTAAAATTTGGCCTGTTCGCCACCCACCTAAATGTTTACATTTTTCTGCTCTCTCTCTGTCTGTCTGTCTGTCTGTCTCTTTCTCTGTGGAATCAAGATCTCGAAATCAATCCCAGCCCGCAACATTAAAATCTGGCCTGTTCACTGCTTACATTATTCTGCTCTGTCTGTCTGTCTGTCTGTCTCTCACTCTCTCTGTGGACTCAAGCACTCGAAATCAATCCCGACCCGCAACATTAAAATCTGGCCTGTTCACTGCTTACATCATTTTGCTCTCTCTCTCTCTCTCTCTCTCTCTCTTTCTCTCTCTCTCATTCTCTCTCTCTCTCTCTCTGACTGTGTCTGTGTGTCCGTCTCTGTTTGTGTCTCTCTGACTCTGCTGTCTGTCTGACTGTCTGTCTGTCTGACTGTCTCTCTGTCTCTGTCTCTCTCAGTGTCTCTCTCTTTCTCTCGCCAACCCCAACCCCAACCCCTCTACCTTAACATCTGACATCTGGAGTTCAAACCCAGTACACAACATTAATATCTGGCCTGTTCGTTGCCCATCTCAATGTCGACATCATTCTGGTGATGTCAGCTTAGTGTTCTACGTGTCCTTTACCCCTCTCCCCCCCCCCTCTCTCTCTCTGTTTTGAGACCTTACCAGGGCAAAAGGGATTTCCACAGTCTCTGGAAGTATGCCAGACACTTGCTGGCAGAGTGGGAGGGGGGGGGGACGCATATATGGAAATGTCCGAGCGCGGTGAATCCCTCTTGAACAACAAAGTCCAGACTCTGGTGGTACCAGAACTTGAAAAAAAAGAGTAGTCAGTGGATCGATACAACTGTGACAAGACAAGTGGTGTGGAATACAGTTGAGGGTTATCTAAGAGAAAAATGGACTGACAGATTTTGTGTTCATTTGATGTCTGTGTGTGTGTGTGTGTGTGTGTGTGTGTGTGTGTGTGTGTGTGTGTGTGTGTGTGTGTGTGTCTGTGTGGTGTTTGTGTGTGTGTGTGTGTGTGTGTGCGTGCGTGCGTGCGTGCGTGTGTGTGTGTATGTGTGTGTGTTTCTGTCTGTCTGCCTTTCTGTCTGTCTGTCTGTCTCTCTCTCTCACCACACACACACACACACACACACACACACACACACACACACACACTGTTTATAAATGAATTCGTTTGTTCTTGTTTCTCTCTGTCTGTCTGTTTCACTCTCTCTCTCTCTCTCGCTGTATGTGTTTATATATCTATCTATCTATATATATATATATATATATATGTATATAAACATATACATATATATATATATATATATATATATATATATATATATAATATATATATATATATATATGTACATGTTCATGTATATGTATATGTCTCTTTCTCTCTCCGCAGATACGTAAATTAGCAACGGAAAATTTGAAAAATGACTTTTAGGTAATAACTTTTAGAGTAGGAAACTTAAGTAGGAAACTTAAATGTCGTTGCCATTCTCTCTCTCCTTCTCTCTCTCTCTCCCTCTCTGTCTGTCTGTCTGTTTGTCTGTCTCTTTCTCTCACTCTCCATCCCTCCCTTTCCCCCCTCTCTCTCTTTTATTTTTGTTTTTATACTTGTAAGAAGATAAATAACGGCAGATATGCAGCTGGCCTTTTCTAATACTGTTTGTCTTTGTGTCCTGTTGAAATTAACAAAATAAAACAAAAATAAAGTTTAGCAACAACAGCAACAACAACAATAAAACTCGAAACTTTTTTTCCCTCCAGTCAGACTTGATCCTGATGATCGATACAAGACTACAATATCACGCGTGTATATGTGTGGACATGTGTACGTGTATGTATACATATATATGTAAACGTATATGTATATGTATATGTATATGTGTATATGTATATGTGTATGTGTATGTATATGTATATGTATATGTCTCTCTCTGCAGATGCATCGATTAGCGAGGGAAAGTTTTCGAAAAATGACTTTTAGGTAAAAAGTTCTGTAGTGGAAAAACTAAGTGTGTCATCATCATCATCATCATCATCATCATCATCTCTCTCTCTCTTTCTATCTATCTGTCTGTCTGTCTATCTATCTATCTATCTATATATCTATCTATCTATCTCTGAGTCTGTCTCTGTCTCTTTCTCTTAATCTCTCTCTCCCCCTCCTTCTTCCCCTCTCTCTCCCTTTCATATTTTTTTTGTTTCAATACAAGAGGATTGTCAACGGCAGAAATGAAAACTAGCCTTTCCTAACACTGCTTGTCTTTATATCCTGTTAAAATTCATAAAACAAACAAAAAGTAAAAGTTTAATTAACAACAACAACAACAGCAGCAACAACAACAACAACAAACCCCGAAACTTTTTTTCCCTTCAGTCAGAAACTGGGAGGCGAGAGGTTCGTAACCTTTAGACCAGATCCTGTGGTCACTTGATGATGGTACCAGTGCCACCACCACAACTAGTTGAAGATCGATACAAGACTAAAACGTCACACTCGTGGAATTAGACCATAGTGAAAATCGAAGGGACAGGATGGCAGAATTATTTTCGTGGCTGACTTCATTATTATCTATCTATCTGTCTGTCTGTTTGTCAGTCTGCTTGTCTGTATGTCTGTCTGTCTGTCTGTCTGCCTAAGGCACAGCGTGGCAGAATTATTTTTGTGGTTCAGTTGGTAATTATCTGTCTGTCTGTCTGTCTGTATGAGGGACAATTTGACAAAACTATTTTTGTAGCTCAGTCGATCGCGCGCACACACACATTATCTCTCTCTCTCTCTCACATACACACACACACACACACATTCTCTCTCTCTCTCTTTTCTCTCTCTCTCACACACACACACACACACACACATTTTCTCTCGTCTCTCTCTCTCTCTCTCACACACACACACCACCACACATTCTCTCGCTCTCTCTTTCTGTCCACACACACACATACACGCACATTTTCTCTCTCTCTCTCTCTCTCTCTCTCTCTCTCTCTCTCTCTCTCTCTCTCTCTCTCTTCTCTCTCTCTCCCCTCCCCTGTCAACCCATTCATTCTTGAAGCTCCAATTTTTTTTATCGCATTTCATGTTCATCCTTTGTAAAGATTATTTTTTCTTTCCCAAACAGTGAACTTATGCGACAAAAAGCTTTCTTCAGTGTTGATCTGTGCAGAAGATTTGACTACTGAGCTATGCGGGGCATGCTGGGGTGGGGGCTGTAGGAAGAAAGGAGGGTAGAGTCACAACAAACGGAGGTCTCGTGTGCATCACATTCACAGCGCACGTTAAAGATCCCATGACAACAAAGAACACTATAATATGTAGACACTGACCTAAGTTGCCTATAATTGCTCCTGCCCATCACATTTCCTAAAGAGCCAAAAATGCACTTAATACATGCACCCTAATTATCCATCCTAAGAGAAAGTACGTAAGACTTTATCGAACACGTACAGGTGAATGGACCAGCAAGGCAGAAAATGTTAGGAATAAATGACAGAAAGCAACAGAACAAGGCAGAAACGAAGAGAATGACAGGAAAGAGGAAAATTTCCAGCACAGAATTTCCAGACGGTTGAGATTCTACAGTATTGATACTGAGAGAGCCCCCGATATTCCTACTTTCACCCCTCTCCCTCGCCGGGATCGGTGGTAGAAGCCATGCTCGACGTCACAAGCCTTCTCCAGATCACACCACTGAGACAACAGTGGGCGACCTCTGGATCCCCAGACCACAGACATCAGCGACGTTGTTGAAGTAGGAGGTATGTCGTTGTCTTCCCTTTCTTCTCCTGGCCAAAACTTTCCCCATGCAGGACCGTTGATATCAGATCTGTTTTGATGTTTCTGATCGCATTGTCTACATATTTCAGCTTTCTTTTGTTGATCTCTGTTAGCAGTTGGCGCTTAATATTCAGTTCCTTTAATGCGCTATCGTTTGTTCTTCTGTCTGTCCATTTGACTCTGAGAAGTCGTCTGTAGAGCCACATTTCTGCTGGTTTATTTTCTTTTCTTCGTCTTTTCTTTGTGTCCAGGCTTCGC
>JAPXFY010000033.1:32226107-32236107 GCA_030674185.1 Monoplex corrugatus
GTAGTGGCGGCAGCAGCAGCAGTAGCAGTAGTAGCAGCAGCAGCAGTAGTAGTAGTAGTGGCGGCAGCAGCAGCAGTAGCAGTAGTAGCAGCAGCAGCAGCAGTAGTCGTAGAAGAAGTAGCAGTAATAGTTGTAGCAGCAGTAGTAGTAGTCACAGAAGCAGCAGCAGTAGTATTATAGTAGTAATAGCAGCAGCAGCAGTAGTAGTAACAGTACTAATAGTAGTAGTAGTAGCAGTAGCGGTAGTAGAGATAGCTGTAGTGGCGGCAGTAGTGGAGTAGTAGTAGCAGCAGGAGCAATAGAATGATAGCAGTAGTAGTGGTGGTAGCAATAACAGCAGAAATAGTAGTACTTATCTTTAGTTTAAAGACCAGCTGACAGTGAAAACCCGAATCAAAAATTTGCCATCGGGCCGTATGAAGACCTCCCGACTTCAGTGAAAAGACGCAAACTGAGGTGGTACGGGCACGTCACACGATCATCTGGACTGGCCAAGACCGTCTTGCAGGGAACAGTTCAGGGAGGGAGACGAAGAGGCAGACAGAGAAAAAGATGGGAAGACAATATCAGAGAGTGGATTGGCCTTGAATGGAACATCATTCTGCGGAAAGCTGAGGACCGTGAGGAGTGGAGGAAGTTGGTTGCAAAATCTTCAGTGGTGCCCCAACGGTCAACCAGACTACGGGACTGATGATGATGATGATGATGACTGTGTACAGCCATATCAGAGTTATAACCCGTTTCAATACATACATGATATTTCAACAGGAAAAAAAGGAACAGACAATTAAGTACACATGTCAATGCATTCGAGCACGTAATCTAAGGAAATGCCCCTGGCATTGACCACTCTGTCCAATTTATGACACAGGGGATTTTAAAAAACCTACCTGCATACAGATTTAAACATAACCAAGGACACTAAAGTATATATAAAAGCGGGCCTCAATTACCTGAAATTGCTTCCTCATATCTCACCTCCCTGGAGCCAAAAGTGCACTTAATACATGTAGCCAATTATCAGTCCTAAGACGAAATACACAAGGCTTTATCGAACACATACAAAGTGCAAGGACCACCAAGGCAGAAAATGATGGGAAGAATGACAGACAGTAAAGGAACAAGGCAGAAACAAAAATAATGACAGAAAAGAGGAAATTTCTAGCACAGAATTTCTAGTAGGCGGGGATACTATTTGTACTGAAAGAGCTAGTAGTAGGAGGAAAGGTAGCGGCAGTAGTCGTACTAATAGCAGTGGTAGCAGTAGTAGAAATAGTAGTAGTGGCAGCAGCTGAAGTAGCAGTTTTAATGGTAGTAGCAGCAGCAGCAGCAGAAACAAGTAGTAGTAGTAGTAGTGGAAGTAGCTGAAGCAGCAGTAGTAGTAGTAGCAGCAGCAGTAGTTGTAGTAGTAGTAGTAGCAGCAGTGGTAGTAGTAGTAACAGCAGCAGTAGTAGTAGTAGCAGCGGTAGTATAGTTGCAGTAGTAGTAGTAGTAGTAGCAGCAGCAGCAGCAGCAGTTGTAGTGGTAGTAGAAGTAGCACTAGCAGCAGTAGTAGTAGTTGTTGTAGTAGTAGCAGCAGCAGCAATAGTAGTAGTAGCAGACGTAGCAGTAGCAGCAGTAGTAGTAGTAGCAGCAGCAGCGGTGGTGATGGTGGTGTTGGTAGTAGCAGCAGTAGTAGTATCAGTAGTAGTAGCTGAAGCAGTAGTAGTAACAGCAGCAGCAATAGCAATAATAGCAGCAGCGGCGGCGGCGGTGGTGTAGTGGTGGTGGTAGTAATAGTAGTAGTAGCAGTAGTCATAGTAGTAATAGCTAAAGCAGTAGTAGCACCAGCAGCCGCAATAGTAATAATAGCAGCAGCAGCAGCAGTGGTGTTGGTGTTGGTGCTGGTCGTAGCAGTAGTAGTAGTAGCATCTGAAGCAATAGCAGTAGTAGTAGCAGCAGCAACAATAGTAATAATAGCAGCAGCAGCAGCGGTGGTGGTGGTGATGGTAGTGATGGTGGTGGTGGTAATAGTAATAGTCCTAGTAGTAGTAGTAGCAGCAACAATAACAGAAGAGCAGTAGCAGCACACCCCATCAAAAGCAGTGGCTTTCTTTAGAATCTCTAAAAAAAAACAGATGAGAAGGACAAAGAAAATCATTTCCCTCACACTAATCCTCTTAATCTTGTAGAAGACACCAAACCATCATTCGGCGACATGAGACAAAGCCTGGATCTTAACACGGGATAAACAAGATCGGTTATCGGCTTGATCCGAGCTCCGTGACATTGGCACCAGGTTTGAAGTTCCGGTGTGAAAATCGATCAGAAACAATGGCGCAGCATCATGGAAGGTTAACAGCTTCAAATGAAGAAAACTGGGAATGTTTACATCGAGAATTTTTTTTTCTTTTTTGAGTCTCGGTTCCTGTTTGCTTCAGATTGTGTTTCACAAAGCGCTTGGCTGAAACTGATGATGATGATAATGATATGATGATGATGATGATGATGGTGATGATGATGATAGTGATAGTGATGATCATGATCATGATGATGGTGATGATGAACTCAGTATCATCGATCTGACGGAGGAGAAGGGATACAGGTCCTCAGCGCCTGGAGTGGGTCTTCAAGTTGTTGCACAATTCTGTTTTTACCAGTATGCAGGTGGCTGTATCTCTCGAGCCTGGTTGGCGCCGGGATATATCATAAAAGCAAGTACAGAGTACTGCTTGTCACAACGTCTCAATCCAGAATGGAAACTCAGAAGTGTCGTGACTATCTTCCATATCGTTATGCATCGTGACAGCATTGTGAAAAAAAAGCTGTGGGTGACCATTAATACATGTACGTCATGGCCAGCTCATGAGTTTATGCGCAGGCTTAAGGCTTGTGCCACGATCACCACACACATGGCACCTGTGACGTTAGTGCATATGGAATTCATCTCCTGAGCACAGAGACGTTGTCTTGAGAAATGGAAACTAATACGTCGTAGGAAAGGGTACAGAGAAAAACAAGAAGAAGAAAGAAAGAGAAAGAAAGACAGAAAGAAAGACAGGCAGAAAGAAAGAAAAGAAAGAAAGAAAGAAAGAAAAAAGAAAGAAAGAAAAAAGAAAGAAAAAGAAAGAAAGAAAGAAAAAGAAAGAAGAAAGAAAGAAGAAAGAAAAAAGAAAAAGAAGAAAGAAAGAAAGAAGAAGAAAGAAAGAAAGAAGAAAGAAAGAGAGAAAGAAGAATGAAAGAAAAAAAGAAAGAAAGAAAGAAGAAAGACGAAAAAGAAAAAAGAAAGAAAGAAAGAAGAAAGAAAGAGAGAAGGAAGAAAGAAAGCAGACAGAAGACAGAAAGAATATAGAAAGAAAGAAAGAAATAGAAAGAAAGAAAGAAAGTAAGAAAGAAAGAAAGAAAAGAAAGAAAGAAAGAAAGAAAGAAAAATAATCACTTCAAGCAACATCTCAATGACATCAAGCTCTTTTGATTTGGTCAAGTGACCCGGTACGGCACACTGTCCACGACCTCGAAAAACGCAATAATCGAGATCGACAAAGAGCGAGACAGATGTACAGTAACTATCAAAGACAGGCGCACCTCAGTATGTCTGTACCGTTTGCTGTTGTACCCCAGAGACAGAGAAATGAAAGATTCTGTCTGCTGTGAAAAGCCACAAGTTCCCCTACGACCACACCACTTACAGTATCAAAAGAAGAAAGAAAGAAAGAAAGAAAGAAAAAAAAAGAAAGAAAGAAAAAAGAAGGAGAAGAAGATGATGATGGATGATTAGGATGAAGAAAAAGACGAAAAAGAAGAAGAAGAAAGAAAAAGAAAGAAAGAAGAAGAAGAAGAAGAAGAAGAAGAAGAGAAGAAAAGAAAGAAAAAAAAGAAAGAAAAAAGAGAAGAAGAAGAGAAAAGAAAGAATAGAAGAAAAGAGAAGACAGAAGAAACAAAGAAGGCAAGAGAGAAGAATGAAGAAAAGAAAGAAAAGGGAAAAGAAAGAAAGAAAGAAAGAAGAAGAAGAAAGAAAGAGAAAAGAAAGAAAGAAAAGAAAGAAGAAAGATGAAGAAAAGGAAAAGAGAAAGAAAGAAAGAAGAAGAAAGAAAAGAAAAGAAAGAAGAAAGAAAGAAGAAAAAGAAAAGAAGAAGAAAGAAGAAGAAAGAAAGAAAAGAAAAGAAAGAAAGAAAGAAGAAAAGAAAGAAGAAGAAAAGAAAAAGAAGAAGAAAAGAAAGAAGAAAAGAAAGAAAAAGAAGAAGAAGAAAGAAGAAGAAAGAAGAAAGAAAAAAAGAAGAAAGAAGAAACAAGCAACAAAAGAAAACGAAGAAGAAAAAAAGAAAGAAAAAAATAGGGACCAATCCCAAAGAGGCAATGAGATTAAGCTCTGTTGTGAAGATCGAAGAAAATGGAGGAGCAGCGTTAGGGAAGACAACCCACTCCACTGGGAATAAGCCGACATTTTGTAACAGTATCGTTACGTTTCGGTAAGGTCTTCTCTTCTTCTTCTTCTTCTTCTTCTTTCTTCTTTCTCTTTCTTCGTCTTCTTTTTCTTCTGTTTCTTCTTTTTTTTTTTTTCCTTATTTTTTCTTTTTTTTTTTTCTTCCTCCTCCTCCTCCTCTTCTTCTTCTTCTTCTTCTTCTTCTTTCTTCTTCGCATTCTTCTTCCATTCTTCTTCTTCTTCTTCGCATTCTTCTTCGCTTCTTCTTCTTCTTCTTCTTCGCATTCTTCTTCCTTCTTCTTCCTTCTTCATTCTTCGCATTCTTCTTTCGCATTTTCTTCTTCTTCTTCTTCTTCTTTCGCATTCTTTCTTCTTTCTTCCTCTTCTTCTTCGCATTCTTCTTCTTCCTTCGCATTCTTCTTCTTCTTCGCATTCTTCTTCTTCTTCTTTCTTCTCTTCGCATTCTTCTTCGCATTTCTTCTTTCTTTTCGCATTCTTTTCTTCTTCGCATTCTTCTCTTGCTTCTTCTTCTTCCTTCTTCTTCTTCTTTCTTCTCATTTTCTTCTTCGCATTCTTCTTCTTCGCATTCTTCTTCTTCTTCTTCTTCTTCTTCTTTTCGCATTCTTCTTCGCATTCTTCTTCTTCGCATTCTTCTCTTCTTCTTCTTCTTCTTCTTTTTCGCATTCTTCTTCGCATTCTTCTTCTTCGCATTCTTCTTCTTCTTCTTCTTCTTCTTTTTTCGCATTCTTCTTCGCATTCTTCTTCTTCGCTTCTTCTTCTTCCTTCTTCTTCTCTTTCGCATTCTTCTTCTTCGCATTCTTCTTCTCGCATTCTTCTTCTTCTTCTTCTTCTTCTTCTTCTTCTTCTTCTTCTCTCTTTCTTCTTCTTCTTCTTCTTCTTGCATTCTTCTTCTTCTTCTTCTTCTTCTTCTTCTTCTTCTTTCCTTCTTCTTCTTCTTCGCATTCTTCTTCTTCTTCGCTTCTTTCGCATTCTTCTTCTTCTTCGCATTCTTCTTCTTCTTCTTGCTTCTTCTTCTTCTCTCTTCTCTTCTTTCTCTCTCCATCTTCTTCTTCTTCTTCTCTTCTTCCTTCTTCTTCTTCTTCGATTCTTCTTCTTCTTTTCGCTTCTTCTTCTTCTTCGTTCTTCTTCCTTCTTCTTCTTCTCATCTTCTTCTTCTTCTTCTTTTTTCTTCTTCTTCTCTTCTTTTCTTCTTCTTGTTCTTCTTCTTCTTTTTCTTCTTCTTTCTTTTTTCTTTTGCTTCTTCTTCTTCTTCTTTTTCTTCTTCTTCTTCTTCTTTTTTTTTTCTCTCTTCTCCCTCTTCTTCTTCCTGTCTACTGCCGTTCACATCATGGCGGATTGCAGAACGGATGTTGGGCAACCAAAGTGTGCTTAACGGTGTAAACGTACTTAAAAAGGAGGAAATCGGATTGCACGGGCTTGCTTCCCTTCTGAGTGGTCATGCACTAAGCTTGTTATTGTTACAGTTATTTTGGTGTAAAACCCAGCCGACTGCGTAGAGCCATCTCAGGGCTGTAACCCGTTTCAAAACATAATACTACTTCATCAACAACAACAAAAGAAAGAAAAAAAAGAAAAAAAAAGAAAGAAAGAAAGAAAGAAAGAAAGAAAGAAAGAAAGAAAATGGAGTACACATACATATCAGTGCATTCACGCACATTATCTAAGGAAATGCCCCTGCTGTTGACCATTCCGTCCAATTTATCACAGAGGGGGATTTAAAAAAAAAACATACCTCAATACAAATTTATACACACCTAAGGATACATAAACATATATAAACATGGGCCCAAGTTACCGAAAATTCTTTCCGCATATCTCACTTCCCTGGAGCCAAAAATGCACTTTAAGTACGTGCATGTGCCCAATTATCATTCTTAAATTAAGACAAAGTACTTAAGACTTTATCAAACACATACAGGTGAATGGACCAACAAGGCAGAAAATGACAGGAAGCTGGTGGATAGGGTGAGAGAGTCAAATGAAAAAGTTTTTTTTAGCAGTTTATGAATAGAAAGCGGGAACCAAACGGTTAATGTTCTTTCATGGGAGTCACGTAGGAATTATCTCCCATATTGCAGAACTTCTCAAATCCAACACAGTTTGCGCTACCCATTCAGCTAGAATAGAAACAGCAGATACAAAGCACAAAACCCGTAAAGCTCAGAACACTCCTCAAGAGTTATTATGTTCTTTGATTAATATTATAAAAATTCTCCCTGCTTCCCTCTTATTTCTTTGGTTCTTTCGTGGACTTTTGTTTTTCGATGTTCAGTGGGTCCAAACTGTCAAAATATCAGGAGTCCTGTTTTAAAGGCAGTTTTCGGTCTCCTTTCTCTCCCCCATCCTCTCTCTCTCTCTTTCTTTCTTCTCCCTCCGTGTATTTATTTATTCTTTTTTGTTGTTGTTGTTGTTGGCTTTTCATTTACGCAACTATTTTCGGATATTTTGCTGGTCTGGAATGTTGAAGGACCAGGTGTTTCTCTTCAAAGGCAAACTTCGTGTTTTCTCTCTCTCTCTCTCTGTCTCTCTCTCTCTCTCTCTCTCTCTCTCTCTCTCTCTCTCTCTCTCTCTCTCTGTGTGTCCTCTCTCTCTCTCTAGCTGGTACTCTCTCTCTCTCTAGCTGGTTCTCTCTCTCTCTCTCTCTAGCTGGTTCTCTCTCTCTTTAGCTGGTTCTCTCTCTTTAGCTGGTTCTCTCTCTTTAGCTGGTTCTCTCTCTTTAGCTGGTTCTCTCTCTTTAGCTGGTTCTCTCTCTCTCTAGCTGGTTCTCCTCTCTTTAGCTGGTTATCTCTCTCTTTAGCTGGTTCTCTCTCTTTAGCTGGTTCTCTCTCTCTCTCTCTCTAGCTGGTACTCTCTCTCTTTAGCTGGTTCTCTCTCTCTTTAGCTGGTTCTCTCTCTTTAGCTGGTTCTCTCTCTTTAGCTGGTTCTCTCTCTTTAGCTGGTTCTCTCTCTTTAGCTGGTTCTCTCTCTCTAGCTGGTACTCTCTCTCTTTAGCTGGTTTCTCTCTTCTCTTCTCTAGCTGGTCTCTCTCTCTTTAGCTGGTTCTCTCTCTCTTTAGCTGGTTCTCTCTCTCTTTAGCTGGTTCTCTCTCTCTTTAGCTGGTTCTCTCCCCTCTTTAGCTGGTTCTTCTCTCTCTTCTCTCTCTCTAGCTGGTTCTCTCTCTCTTCTCTCTCTCTAGCTGGTTCTCTCTCTCTCTTTAGCTGGTTCTCTCTCTCTCTCTCTCTCTCTCTTAGCTGGTTCCTTCTCTCTCTCTTCTAGCTGGTACTCTCTCTCTCTCTAGCTGGTTCTCTCTCTCTTTAGCTGGTTCTCTCTCTCTCTTTAGCTGGTTCTCTCTCTCTTTAGCTGGTTCTCTCTCTCTCTTAGCTGGTTCTCTCTCTCTTTAGCTGGTTCTCTCTCTCTCTCTCTCTTTTTAGCTGGTACTCTCTCTCTCTCTCTAGCTGGTTCTCTCTCTCTTTAGCCTTCTCCTCTCTCTCTCTCTCTCTCTAGCTGGTTCTCTCTCTCTTTAGCTGGTTCTCTCTCTCTTTAGCTGGTTCTCTCTCTCTTTAGCTGGTTCTCTCTCTCTCTCTCTCTCTAGCTGGTTACTCTCTCTCTCTCTACGCTGGTTCTCTCTCTCTTTAGCTGGTCTCTCTCTCTCTTTAGCTGGTTCTCTCTCTCTTTAGCTGGTTCTCTCTCTCTTTTCTCTCTCTCTCTCTCTCTCTCTAGCTGGTTCTCCTCTCCTCTTTAGCTGGTTCTCTCTCTCTTTAGCTGGTTCTCTCTCTCTTTAGCTGGTTCTCTTCTCTCTCTTGCTGGGTTCTCTCTCTCTTTAGCTGGTCTCTCTCTCCTTTAGCTGGTTCTCTCTCTCTTTAGCTGGTCTCTCTCTCTTTAGCTGGTTCTCTCTCTCTTTAGCTGGTTCTCTCTCTCTCTTTAGCTGGTTCTCTCTCTCTTTAGCTGGTTCTCTCTCTCTCTCTAGCTGGTTCTCTCTCTCTTTTTAGCTGGTTCTCTCTCTCTCTCTCTAGCTGGTTCTCTCTCTCTTCTAGCTGGTTCTCTCTCTCTTTAGCTGGTTCTCTCTCTCTTTAGCTGGTTCCTCTCTCTCTCTTTAGCTGGTTCTCTCTCTCTTTCGTCTCTCTCTCTCTCTCTCTCTAGCTGGTTCTCTCTCTCTCCTTCCTCTTTAGCTGGTTCCTTCTCTCTCTCTCTCTCTCTAGCTGGTTCTCTCTCTCTTTAGCTGGTTCTCTCTCTCTTTAGCTGGTTCTCTCTCTCTTTAGCTGGTTCTCTTCTCCTTCCTCTCTGCTGTTCTCTCTCTCTCTTAGCTGGTTTCTCTCTCTCTTTAGCTGGTTCTCTCTCTCTCTCTCTTCTAGCTGGTTCTCTCTCTCTTTAGCTGGTTCTCTCTCTCTCTATCTCTCTCTCTTAGCTGGTTCTCTCTCCTTCTAGCTGGTTCTCTCTCTCTCTCTAGCTGGTTCTCTCTCTCTTTAGCTGGTTCTCTCTCTCTCTCTCTCTCTTAGCTGGTTCTCTCTCTCTCTTCTCTCTAGCTGGTTCTCTCTCTCTCTCTCTCTCTCTAGCTGGTTCTTCTCTCTCTCTCTCAGCTGGTTCTGTCTCTCTCTTCTCTTTCTCTTAGCTGGTCTCTCTCTCTCTCCCTCTCTCTAGCTGGTTCTCTCTCTCTCTCCTCTCTCTCTCTCTAGCTGGTTCTCTCTCTCTCTCTCTCTAGCTGGTTTTGTCTCTCTCTCTCTCTCTAGCTGGTTCTCTCTCTCTCTCTAGCTGGTTCTCTCTCTCTCTTCTCTCTAGCTGGTTCTCTCTCTCTCTCTCTCTCTAGCTGGTTCTCTTCTCCTCTCTAGCTGGTTCTCTCTCTCTCTTAGCTGGTTCTCTCTCTCTCTCTCTCTCTAGCTGGTTCTCTCTCTCTCTAGCTGGTTCTCTCTCTCTCTCTCCTCTAGCTGGTTCTCTCTCTCTCTCTCTCTAGCTGGTTCTCTCTCTCTCTCTCTAGCTGGTTCTCTCTCTCTCTCTCTCTCTAGCTGGTTCTCTCTCTCTCTACTGTCTCTCTCTTCTCCTCTCTAGCTGGTTCTCTCTCTCTCTCTCTAGCTGGTTCTCTCTCTCTCTCCTCTCCTCTAGCTGGTTCTCTCTCTCTCTCTCTCTAGCTGGTTCTTCTCTCTCTCTCTCTCTCTAGCTGGTTCTCTCTCATCTCTCTCTCTCTAGCTGGTTCTCTCTCTCTCTCTCTCTCTCTCCTAGCTGGTTCTCTCTCTCTCTCTCTCTCTCCTACCTGGTTCTCTCTCTCTACTGTCTCCTCTCTCTCTCTCTTAGCTGGTTCTTCTCTCTCTTAGCTGGTTCTCTCTCTCTCTCTTCTCTTTAGCTGGTTCTTCTCTCTTCTCTCTTCTGTCTCTCTCTCTTAGCTGGTTCTCTCTCTTCTCTCTCTAGCTGGTTCTCTCTCTCTCTCTCTCTAGCTGGTTCTTCTCCTTCTCTCTAGCTGGTTCTCTCTCTCTCTCTCTCTAGCTGGTTTTTCTCTCTCCTCTCTCTCTAGCTGGTTCTCTCCTCCTTTCTTCTCTCTCTACTGGTTCTCTCTCTCTCTCTCTCTCTAGCTGGTTCTTCTCTCTTCTAGCTGGTTCTCTCTCTCTC
>JAPXFY010000033.1:32246107-32248607 GCA_030674185.1 Monoplex corrugatus
TGTCAAGGACGCCAGAGAATAATTCATTCTGCAAAAAAACACTTCGGAAATCTCTGTTAGATTTGTTATTAAGATTGCTGTATTAAATGCTGTAGAAACCATTGTATGTTTCTCAAGATTATCATGTGAATATTTTATAAACCACTTGCCTGTTTGTTAAGGTGATTACATTCATGTCATTATTGGCATCTACCGTGTGGAGAGGTTCCTACAGAAAGTATTGTTATACGATTATTACTGTCTGCATATAAAGTGTTTTCAGAACGGTCTTGGACTTTATGAATAATATTGTATGAATCTGAAACACACGCACACACACACACACACACACGCACGCACGCACGCACGCACACACACACACACGCACACACACACGCACGCACGCACACGTGCACAAACTCTCTCTTCACTCTCTTTCTCTTCACCCTCTCTCTCTCTCTATCTGTCTTTCTGTTTCTGTCTCAGTCTCTTTGTCTCTCTATCTTCCTCTCTCTTTTCCTTTTCTCTCTCTCTCTCTCTCCCTCTCTCTCTCTCCGTCTCCCTCTCTCTTGCCCCCCTCCTCTCTCTCTCGCTCTCGCTTTCCCTCTCCCTCTCTCTTTTTCCCCGTAGCTGACGTATCTATAACTGAATTTTGTTATTTTCAATGTTATTATTTTTTATTTCGAAATTACTTCCTGTCTTGGTTGGGCGAAGAGTTTTAAAAGAGATTAACTCATCACAACTGTCTGTCAGTTTCAATTTCAATCTGTGTCTGTCTGTCTGTCTGTCTCTCTCTCTCTCTCTCTCTCCCCCTGTGTCACTGTGTGTGTGTGTGTGTGTGTGTGTGTGTGTGTGTGTGTGGTGTGTGTGGTGCGTGCGTGTGTGTGTGTATGTGTGTGTGTGTGTGTGTGTGACTGTGTGTGTGTGTGTGTGTACTGGTATGTATGTGCGAGCATATGTGCATGCGTACCCGCCCCCCTCTCTCTCTCTCTCTCTCTCCCTGTGCCACTGTGTATGTATGTGTGTTGTGTGTGTGTGTGTGTGTGTGTGTGTGTGTGTGTGTGTGTGTGTGTGTGTGTGTGTGTGTGTGTGAGTGTGTGTGTGTGTGTGTGTGTGTGTGTGTGTGTGTGTGTACTTGTATGTATGTGCGAGCATATGTGCATGCGTACCCGCCCCTCTCTCTCTCTGTCTCTCTCTCTCTCTCTCTGTCTCTCTCTCTTCCTGTACCACTGTACCACTGTGTGTGTGTGTGTGTGTGTGTGTGTGTGTGTGTGTGTGTGTGTGTGTGTGTGTGTGTGTGTACTGGTATGTATGTGCGAGCATATGTGCATGCGTACCCGTCTCTCTCTTCTCTCTCTCTCTCTCTCTCTCTCTCTCTCTCTCTCTCTCTCTCTCTCTCTCTCTCCCCTGTGCCACTGTGTGTGTGTGTGTGTGTGTACTGGTATGTATGTGCGAGCATATGTGCATGTGTACCTGCCTCTCTCTCTCTCTCTCTTTTCTGTTTGTGTGTGTGCGTTGGCGTGTATGTGTGTGCGTGTGCGTGTGCGTGTGTGTGTGGTGTGTGTTTTCCGTGCGTGCGTGGGCGTGCACGCGTGTGTGTTTCTTCGTGCTCTCGTGTTTTACCTCAGCATCCACATCAGATGATATGGCCGACAGAGATAACAAACAACTGCATGAAAGTGGAGAAATGGGGAACATTCAAACTCTGTGCGTGCGTGTGTGCCTGTGTATGTGCGCGCGCGCGAGCAGGTGCGTGTGTGTATGCGCGTGCGTTGTGTGTGTAAAACTCAGCCTCAGACTCAGAGAATAGCAAGATTATTTGTCATAATTCAAAACAAAGCGCAGTCGTAAAATGCATAATGATAGCGCTGACTCGATAGATAGATAGATAACCTTGAGAAAGTGAATGTTACAGTGCGTTTGCGCGCGAGCGCATGCGGGTGATCGTGCGCTCGGACGAACCGTCTACGTGCATGTGTGCATGCGTGCATGAATGCATGCGTGGGTGCATTTGAGCTACTTCCATTTTTTGCAGTGTTTGTGTGGAACTTAACTGGCACAGACTGTTAGAGACAAACAAGGTACCATCTGATGTTTTTGTGTTAGATGGAAGGAGAGAGGGAGAAAGAGGGAGGGAGGGAGGAAGGGAGGGAGGAAGACAGTGCGTGTTTGAGTGAGTACGAGAGAGAGAGAGATACAGACAGACAGGGAAAGAGAGAAACAGACATACATATACATGTATAGAGAGACTGAGAAACTGAGTAAGTGAGAGTTAGTAAATGAGAGTGAGTGAGAGAGAGAGAGAGGAGAGAGAGAGAGTGGTGTGTGTGTGTGTGTTGTGTGTCCGTGCGTGTGTACGTGTGTACGTGCGTGTGTGTGTGCGTGTGTGAGTGAGAGAGAGAGAGTGAGTGTGTGTGTGTGTGTGTCGGTGTGTGTGTGTGTGTGTTTGTGTGTCGGTGTGTATGTGTGTCCGTCCGAGAAAGAGAAAGAGAGAGACAGAGACAGGGCGAGAGAGAGAGAG
>JAPXFY010000033.1:32263607-32286107 GCA_030674185.1 Monoplex corrugatus
TGCTAGAACTGCATAAACCGCTTTCATTTTTGAAAGAAATAATGTCAATCACAGCACGTTTCAGCTGTTTGTCGTGGTATTTTGCACGGTGTTGACTGTTTTCTCAAATTTAAAAAAAAAAACAACTCCTGGCCAACAAACGAACAAACAGACAGAAAGGGAGGAAAAAACAGAATACGAACGAGAATATAAAAGTGTTTTAATGTGTCGTGAACCTCAGGGATCTCGGGATCTGTTTGCACAGAACACAGGGAACGTGGTTTCGGAACGTGGTTTGGCAACGTGGCAATCAAATTACCGTGATAACACACAGATACACAGAGATGATTTCGGTACAGGATCAAACGTATGAACATAAACGAGTGAGACATAAAGAAAAAAAGAAAGAGAGAAAGAGAGACAGAGACAGAGAGAGAGAAAGAGAGAAAGACACAAAGAGAGAAAGAGAGAAGAGCAGAGAAGAGAAAGACAGAAAGACAAGAGAGAAAGAGAGACAGAGAGAGAGAGAGAAGAGCAAAGAGAGACAGAGACAGAAGAGAAAGAGAGACAGAGACAGAGAGAGAGAAAGAGAGACAGAGACACAGAGAGAGAAAAGAGAGAAGACACAGAGAGAGAAAGAGAGAGAGAAAGACACAGAGAGAGAAAGAGAGAAAGAGAACAGAGAGAGAGAAGAGAGAGAGAAAGAACAGAGACAGAGAGAGAGAAAGAGAGAAGAGACAGAGAGAGAGAAGAGAGAAGAGACAGAGAGAAGAGACGAGAAGAGAAGAGACAAGAGAGAAAGAGAACAGAGAGAAGAACAGAGAGAGAGAGAGAGGAGAAGACACAGAGAAGAGAAAGAGAGAGAAAGAAACAGAGACAGAGAAAGAGAGAGAGAAAGACGACAGAGAAGAAAGAGAGAAGACAGAGAGAGAGAAAGAGAGAGAGAAAGACAAGAGAGAGAAAGAGAGAGAGAAAGACACAGAGAGAAGAGACAGAGAGAGAAAGAAAGAGAGAAGAGAAAGAGAGAAGACAAAGAGAGAGAAAGACAAGAGAGAGAGAAAGAGAGAAGAGACAAGAGAGAGAAGAAGAGAAGACAGAGAAAAGAGAAGAGACGAGAAGGAAGAGAACAGAGAAAGAGAAGAAGAGAGAGAAGAAGACAGAGAGAAGAGAGAGAAAGAGAGAGAGAAAGACACAGAGAGAGAGAGAAAGAGAGAGAGAAAGACACAGAGAGAGAAAGAGAGAGAGAAAGACACAGAGAGAGAAAGAGAGAGAGAAAGACACAGAGAGAGAAGAGAGAGAGAAGAACAGGAAAAGAGAGAGAGAGAAAGAGAGAGAGAAAGACACAGAGAGAGAAGAGAGAGAAGAAAGACACACACACACACAGAGAGAAAGAGAGAGAGAGAAAGACACACAGAGAGAAAGAGAGAGAGAGAGAGAGAGAGAGAGAGAGAACAGACCGAGACAGACACACAGACAGACAGACAGGACGCGTGCATGTGGGCATAGACACAAGGACGTACACGCAGACACACACAAACACACACATGCACGAACACAAACATAGATACCCGAATGCAATCATGCATGCACATAGAGAGAAAAAGAGAGAGGGAGGGAGGAGAGATGGAGGGAGGAAAAGAGAGGGGGGGAGAGAGAGAGATAAAGATAGAGATAGAGAAAGATTCAGAGAGACAGACAGACAGACAGACAGGGACAGAGAAATACAGAGAGAGAGAGGGAGGAAGAGAGAGAGAGAGTGAGAGAGACATAGACAGGGAGACAGAGAAAGAGATAGAGATAGAGAAAGATTCAGAGAGAGAGAGAGAGAGAGAGAAAACACACACACACACACACACACACACACACACACACACACACACACACACACACACACACACACACAGGGGCAGAGAATGACAGACAGACAGACAGACAGAGTATATCACCCAAAGGTTGATCACTCAGCATACATTAATTATCCCCCCTGTTAACCTTCTCCGCCTGACCCACTACCTGAGGCTCTCTGTCTGTCTGTCTGCCTGTCTGTCTGTCTGTCTGTCTGTCTGTCTGTCTCTCTCTCTCTCTCTCTCTCTCTCTCTCTCTCTCTCTCTCTCTCTCCGAGAAGTGGGTTAGTGGGAATGAGTGAATTTGTGTGGATGTGAATATGCGTAATAGGCAGAGAATGAGAGATGGTCATAGGGAAGACAGAGACAGAGAGAGAAACAAGACACACAGAGGAGGGGGGGGGGTGAGAGACAGAAATAGAGATAGAGATATACAGACACATAGACAGAAAGAAAGAGAGAGAGAGAGTGTGTGTGTTGTGTGTGTGTGTATGTGTGTGTGTGTGTGAGAGAGAGAGAGAGAGGAAGAGAGAGAGAGAGAGAGAGAGAGAGAGAGAGAAAGAGAGAGAGAGACAGAGAGAATACGACTATAAATGATTTCATGTGTTAGGCCTCTAAAACCACTCGCAAGGAATTAAGCGAGTGGGGTGGCTTCATTGGCGCGCAGCACACACACACACACACACACACACACACACACACACACACACACACACACACACACACACACACACACACACACACAACATAGGGACGGGAGAGAAAGAGACAGACAGACAGACAGACAGACAGAAAGAGTGAGTGAGAGACAGACTTGCAGGCAGAGAGAGAGACAGACAGAGACAGACAGACAGACAGACAGAGACAGACAGACAGACAGAGAGTTCAGAGCATGTTTTTACTCAAGGACAGAAGCATTAGGTCCCCCTGGACCTGTCTCATTGTTAATGTTATTGTTGTTTAAAAAGCCCAGCCGACTGCGCAGAGCCATATAAGCGCTATGGCCATCTCAAAACGTACACAATACTTCAATGAAAAACAAAAACTGGTAAAAAAAATTAAGTACACACATCAATGCATTCACGCACATAATCTAAGGACCTGCCCCTGGCGTTGTTCATTCTGTCCAATTTATCACCAAGAGGTTAAAAAAACGAACTTGATTACGAGTGTAAACACAAATAAGGACACTAATATATATATGGAGGGAGGAAAAGAGATGGGGAGAGAGAGAGATAAAGATAGAGATAGAGAGAGAAAGATTCAGAGAGACAGCCAGACAGACAGACAGGGACAGAGAAATACAGAGAGAGAGAGAGAGGGAGGAAGAGAGAGAAAGAGAGTGAGAGAGACATAGACAGTTTTTGCGTGCGTATGTAGTGTGTAGAACAGCGAGGACTAGCTGGAAGATAGGCGTAGTTGGACCTTTTACTATTATCCTTTATCAATAAAGTGTTTTTAAATGTCATCTCTCTCTCTCTCTTTCTCTCTGGGACTCTGTCTCTAACTCAGTCTCTGTCTCTCTCTCTGTTTCTCTCTCCCTCTCTCTCTCTCGGGGACACTGTCTCTAACTCAGTCTCTGTCTCTCTGTGTCTCTCTCCCACTCTGCCTCTCTCTCTCTCTTTCTCTCTCGGGGACTCTGTCTCTAACTCAGTCTCTGTCTCTCTGTGTCTCTCTCCCACTCTCTGTCTCTCGCTCTGTCTCTCTCTCTCGGGGACGTCTCTAACACAGTCTCTGTCTCTCTATGTCTCTCTGTCTCTCTCTTTCTCTCTTCCTTTTTCTTTTATTGTTTTAATGTAACATGTGCATGTACATAATATATATATATCACTGGATGTGTATATGTCTATGTGTTTGTGTCTGAGTGTGTATACACTTGTGTACGTAAGTGTATGTGTATGTGTGCGTGCATGTGTGTGTGTGTGTACGTGTATGTACGTGTGTGTGTCTGTGTTTGTGTGCGTGTGAGAATGAACCTCTCTCTCTCTCTCTCTCTCTCTCTCTCTCTCTCTCTCGCTCTCTCTCTCTGGTACACACCTGATTTTTCTTCTCTTCTTCTCCCCCCCCCCTCTCTCTCTCTCTCTCTTTATCCATCCCTCATTCCATTCTCAGAGAGTCAGAATGTTCCAGATGTTATCAGAAGAGTCCTGACTTCAGACTGTGTTCTCAAGACTTGATGATCCATTGCGGTTTTCGTCTCAGCCTCAATTTCTCACCAGATAACAACAATCCCCACGCTCAGAAGAAATTCTATACGCGCTGACGCCGCAGATGCCATGTGATGGATGAGGTCAAAAATGATCAAGGTATTTGCCCTATATCTGTGCACAACCCCTATGTGCTGGCAAAGACTTGAGGTTCTACTGAACATATGTGACCTGCCAGCACGAAATCAGTCTTAACTAGCATTTTGGGCATTTTGAGATATACATATCACTGGAAAGTGTACATTCTGCTGATTATTTTGGTACTTGAATAAAGCTTGTACTAAAAAAAATGCAGAAGTTATGTATGTGTAAAGTCACTAAGTTGTATGACAGCCATTTCGAGAAAACGGCCTCTAAAGTTTTTGTGTGCTTTCCTACACATTTTCCTTAAATTTCTTTACTTGGTGGCTTTGATCTAGTTTGTTTATAATTTCAACTGTTATTATTTGAAAGGTGCACCAAAGAGCTTTCCGTCAGTATATTAAATGTGCGGGTTACGGTTCATAATAAGAGACAAAAATAGGTACTTTTGGTAGGAAATTGCGTTCTTTCTGTTGCGATTAGTGCATTAAAATACCATTTTAAATTGATTAATAATAAAAAATTTTCAAGAAAAAAATTTCTGTGGGGGATAGATTATAGTCTACAGAAATCAATTTTGAGAAAAAGTCAAAACACCCCAGATAGACCCTCAATCACCTTTTCAGCTCCTAGTGCTGTTCGACTGACTGCGAGTTAAGACTGATTTCGTGGTGGGAGGTCACAATTATGTTCCTTTATGCTTACTTATTTAAAGGCTTCCGCGTCGTGCGATGCGTGAAGCAGCAAAGACGCTCCAAAGGGTTCGCTCAGCTTCAGTTTCGGTTTCTCAAGATGACGTCTCCATGCTCGAAATTATTTCCATATGCACTAACATCACAGGTGCCATGTAATGGAGAAGATCCAGAATGATCACGGCACAAGCCTTAAGCCTGCACATAAACCTACGAGCTGGCCAGGTCCTGAGGTCATATCTAGATAGTACCATAACCCTAAGTGCGTAGGGGAGTTTGGTGGCTGAGACCTCAACTTTTCCCTGGGCCAGCACCACGAGAGTGGCGTCCATCCCCTCTCCCTCGCTTCGAATTCATATCTATATTCACTTTTTTTTTAAAACCAAGACTTCAAAAAGGCAAGAAGGTTAATTGGTCTTGAAGGGGTGGGAGCTGGGAAACAACCTGTCTCCAATCTTGTTTCTTTTTACCAAGGCAGCCGAGCAACAGCCCTGCTCTTCACGATTTTCAATTGCAGTGGGATCTTTAGCGTGCACAGACAGAAGGCACACGGGTCTGACTCGTTTTTCGTCCCTTTCCGAAGGACTAGACGTTCAGTTCGATTTTCCGGTCAAACTGAGGAGAAAAGTGGAGGCAATGACGTCACAGATGCCATGTGATGGATGAGGTAAAACATGGTCAAGGTATATGCCCTATATCTGTGCTTAAAGCCAAAAGCCGTGGCAAAGACTTGGGGTTCTAATAAACATACTTTTTTTTATGCTGGTCACAACAGGAAAGCTGGAGGGAAAGAGAGCACCAGGTAGACCCAGGGAGAAAATATTGGACAGACTTGCAGAGGGGACTGAAGACAGAGAGGGTGGAAGATGTGCTTGCGCCAACAAGGGATAGAAACAGATGGAAGGCCATGATCGCCAACGCCATGTGGCAAGGCACTTGATGATGATGATGATGATGAATTTATTTAGATTCTCTCGCATCGCGCGATACATGAGGCACCAAGGACGCTCCAAAGGATTCGCTCAGCTTCCGTTTCAGTTTCTCAGTTTCAGCAAAGAGAACAGCGCATTACTCTCTTTGGTTTCAGTTTCTCAAGACGACGTCTCCGTGCACGGAACGAATTCCATACGCACTGGCATCACAGGTCCCATAATGTATGGTGACCATGGCACATGCCTTAAGCCTGCACGTAAACCCACGAGCTGGTCAGGTCCTGAGGTCCTACCTAATCTATGTTTTACCCAGCCTACATTTTTTTAAATTTTTACTCACCCCCGGCAGACAGTCTCAAGCTATCACTCCAGTGTCTACCCCCGCCCCCCTCCTCCCCCCCCCCCCCAGTTGTAGTAAGTCTCGTGTCAAATGTCTGATGCCAGTTCATTTTTGGTCTTCCCTTTCCCTTTGTTATTAACCTTCTGGGTTGCAGTTCAGGACTTTTTTTTTTGAGGATCATCGCACTCAGGGAGAGTTACCTTTGTGCTCACCTTTTTTCTTTCGTCCCATTTTCTACGCCACCTTAATCCTTAATGGCAGCGGAAGCTAGCACAGTTGTGTGTTGTTGTTTTTTCTACAATGCCATGATGATGATGTCGATGAGAATTATAATCATGATGCTATGGAGTTCCATCTAGGATTGAGACTGCGTGACAGGGCTCTACTCTACGCTTACTATCCTAATATATCCTGGCGTCAACCAGGCCCGAGCGATACAGACACCTGCGGTGCCGGTCAGAAATTTTGAGCAACACCCTTAATGACGTATCCATGAAGTGGATGAAACTCGACCGTGTGGTCCCAGTCTTCCCAATGAGCCCGTAGCACGCCCAACTCTGGGTAGGAGCCGGTTAGAGCCGAAAAAAATCTCACAATGATATAGTTTTGAAGGGACTGACGGGGATTGGAACCCACAGCCTTCCAGTCGGTAGTCCGTTGCGTTAACCACTACACCACGGCGACTGGTTCCAGTTCAGGACTTGGTTGGCAGGTCTGGAAGATGGCAATCTAGCCGTGTAGCCCAGCCAACTCAGTTGATGCTTGTAAGATGATGCTGGAATTGGGGTCTGTTAGCTTCTTGAACTTATGCCATTGTTTTTCCATGCTCTTCCTTGTTAAAAAAACAACAAAACAACAACAACAACAACAACAACAAAGGCACGACAACACTGTATTAATGCTTCATAGAGTCACGTCTTCTACGTATAACCTAATATACAGGGTGTTTTAAAAAGAATACGCCAAAATCATTACGCAGTTTTTTCAGGTCTATAGCATTGTAGTGGACTGAATCAGTGGTGATTTGATAGAGTAGTTATCAAAGTTTGATTGGGTGTCAGTTTCACCGCTGTCGTTAGTATAACTTCCGGTGCAGCTGAATTGTGGGAAGATCAATCAAAATGGCGACTCCTCAGCAGAAGGCGTTTTGCGTGCTTGAGTTCGCGAAAACAAACGCCATTGTCACGGTGCAACGTGCTTTCAGAACAGAATTCGGCATTGATCCGCCCCATCGTGAGAGCATTCGACGGTGGGTTAGACAGTTTAAAGAGAGTGGGTGTCTGTGCAAAGGAAAGAGTCCTGGAAGACCACGTGTTACAGAGGAACAAGTGGAGAGGATTCATGATGCATTTGAGAGCAGCCCACGTAAGTCCGTACGTCGAGCAAGTCTTCAGCTTGCCATCCCTCATACCACTGTCTGGCGTGTGTTAAAGAGACGATTACACATGAAACCATACAAACTAAGCCTCGTCCAAGCACTTACTAATGATGACAAGGTGATGCGGAGGACATTCTGTGAGTCAATGCTGGAGATGGAGGAAGGTGATGAAACTCTCTTTTCACGTTTAGTTTTTAGTGACGAAGCGACTTTCCATTTGAGCGGCACAGTCAATCGTCACAATGTGCGCATTTGGGGAACAGATCACCCACATGAAACTGTTGAGCATGAAAGAGATTCCCCTAAAGTGAACGTCTTCTGTGCTGTGTCTCAAGACAAGGTCTATGGTCCCTTTTTCTTTGAAGGAAACACCGTTACAGGACAAACCTATCTCGAAATGCTCCAAAACTGGCTATTCACTTTACTGCAAGCAGATTCGAATGACTTCATTTTTCAGCAAGATGGAGCACCACCCCATTGGCATCTCGGGGTTAGAGCTTATCTGAATGAAAACGTGCCTCAGCGATGGATTGGGAGGAGAGGTGCTAAAGACCTTGCTCTCTGTGCTTGGCCTGCCAGATCCCCGGACCTCACTGTGTGTGACTTTTTCTTGTGGGGGTATGTTAAAGACCAAGTTTATGTTCCACCACTTCCAGCAAGTATCGATGACTTGAAAGATCGAATAACAGCTGCAATCAACACGGTGGACCGTGACATGCTGAGGCGCGTTTGGGAGGAATTCTCATATCGGCTTGATGTTGTCCGCGCTGCCGGTGGTGGCCACATTGAGCACTTATAAAACATGAAATGAAACTTGAATGTATATACAACACATGTGTTCATGCTAGAGGTTTGTAATTTTTTTCGTTTTTGACACATCACGTGATGATTTTGGCGTATTCTTTTTGAAACACCCTGTATAACCGCTTCCTGCTTTTTAAAACATTATTATTCCCATCACTTTTATTCTATAAAGCCATCACCTCCCTTTGATCTAAACAACAAACAAAATACATGCACATATAAACAAACCAAAAAGCAAGTACACACACATATCTGTCTGTCTGTCTGTCTGTCTATCTATCTTATCTGTCTGTCTGTCTGTCTATCTATCCATCTATCTATCTATCTGTCTGTCTGTCTGTCTATCTATCTATCTATCTTGTCTATCTATCCATCTATCTATCTATCTATCTATCTATCTATCTATCTATCTATCTATCTATCTGTCTGTCTGCCTGTCTGTCTGTCTATCTATCTATCTCCCTCTGTATCTACTTTTCTCTACTTCCCATCTCTCTTTCTGTGTCACAAACATATACAGTAACACATGCGCGCGCGCACACACACACACACACATATACACACACTCACACACATACATTCACACAACCACACACACACATACACAAAACACACACACACAGATACACACACACACACACACACTCAGACACACACTTTCAACACACACACACACACACACACACACACACACACACACACACACACACACACACACACACACACACACACACACACTCACTCACTCATGTCCAAAATCAATTAACTCAATAGACATAAAATGAATGACCAGCAAACACATACAGACTCTCTCTCTCTCTCTGTCTCTCTCTCTCTCTCTCTCACACACACACACACACACACACACACACACACACACACACACACACAACACACACACACACACACACACACACACCAACCCCATCCACAGAAAATTTTTAATTCTTCCCCCTCACAAAAAAAAAGTGTCCAAAAGTTCTCCAGAGGTTGATGACTGAAGAGCGTTGACATCAACGCAGCGTTCACCGTGCTTCTCCAATGTTTACTCTTCTCTCCTTCCTGTTTTCGTTCTTTCCTTCCTTCCTTCCTGTTGTCCAGATATGATCCATCACGAATTTCTGTTGTTGTTCCACCTCTCCCCTCCCCACTTTTATCTCTATATTTCACTCTGTCATTCTGTTATTCTCCTTATCTCTCACTGATTTCTACTGCTGTCTCCGCCATCCTACCCTACCCTACCCTACTCTATCCTACCCTACCCCACCCTACCCTATCCTGCCCTGCCCATCCCACCCTACCTTATCCTACCCTACCCTACCTTATCCTACCCCACTACCTTATCCTACCCCACTACCTTATCCTACCCTACCCCACCTACCCTATCCTACCCTACCCTACCTTATCCTACCCTACCCTACCCCACCCTACCCTAACTTACCCTACCCTACCCTGCCTTACCCTACCCTACCCTACCTTATCCTACCCTACCCCACCCTACCTTATCCTACCCTACCCCACCCTACCCTACCCCCCCTACCTTACCCTACCATATCCTACCCTACCCTACCTTATCCTACCCTACCCCACCCTACCTTATCCTACCCTACCCTACCTTATCCTACCCTACCCTACCCTACCTTATCCTACCCTACCCTACCCTACCATTATCCTACCCATACCCTACCTTACCTACCTACCTACCCTATCCTACCCTACCCTACCTTACCCTACCCTACCTTATCCTACCCTACCCTACCTTATCCTACCCTACCCTATCCTACCCTACCTTATCCTACCCTACCCTACCATTATCCTACCCTACCCTAACTTATCCTACCCTACCCTACCTTATCCTACCCTACCCTACTTTATCTTACCCTACCCTACCTTATCCTACCCTACCTTATACCTACCCTACCTTATCTTACCCTACCCTACCTTATCCTACCCTACCCTACCATTATCCTACCCTACCCCACCCTACCCTACATTATCCTACCCTACCCTACCCTACCTTATCCTACCCTACCCTACCTTATCCTACCCTACCCCACCTTATCCTGCCCTACCCCACCCTACCTTATCTTACCCTACCCTACCCTATCTACCCTACCCTACCCCACCTTACCTTATCCTACCCTACCCTACCTACCCCACCCTACCTTATCCTACCCTACCCCACCCCACCCTACCTTATCCTACCTTACCTACCCCACCCTACCTTATCCTACCTTACCCTACCCCACCCTACCTTATCCTACCCTACCCCACTCTACCTTATCCTATCCTACCCTACCCTACCTTATCCTACCTTACCCTACCCCACCCTACCTTATCCTACCTTACCCTACCCCACCCTACCTTATCCTACCCTACCCCACCCTACCTTATCCTATCCTACCCTACCCTACCTTATCCTACCCTACCCTATCCTACCCTACCCCACCTTATCCTACCCTACCTTATCTTACCCTACCTTATCTTACCCTACCTTATCCTACCCTATCCTACCCCACTCTACCTTATCCTACCCTACCTACCCTACCCTACCCTAACTTACCCTACCCTACCTTACCCTACCCTACCCTACCTTATCCTACCCTACCCCACCCTACCCCACCCTACCGTATCACCTACCCCACCCTACCTTATCCTACCCTACCCCACCCTACCTTATCCTACCCTACCCCACCCTACCTTATCCTACCCTACCCAACCCTACCTTATCCTACCCTACCCCACCCTACCCTACCCCACCCTACCTTACCCTACCCTACCTTATCCTACCCTACCGTACCCTATCCTACCCCACCCCACCCTACCTACCCACCCAACCCTACCCTATCCTACCTACCCTACCCCACCCTACCCACCCAACCCTATCCTACCTACCCTACCCCACCCTACCCTACCCGACCCCACCCTACCCTACCCCACCCTACCCTACCCCACCCTACCCCCCTACCCTACCCCTACCCTACCCACCCTACCCTACCCCTACCTACCCACCCCACCCTACCTTATCCTACCCTACCCACCTACCTTATCCTACCCACCCCACCCTACCTTATCCTACCCTACCTACCTACCCACCCTACCTTATCCTACCCTACCCCACCCACCTTATCCTACCCTACCCTACCTACCTACCCTACCACACCCTACCCTACCTATCCTACCCTACCCTACCCACCCTATATACCTACCCAACCCAACCCTACCCTATCCTATACCTACCCTACTCACCCTACCTTACCCTACCATCTATCCCTACCCACTCTACCCTACCCACTACCTACCCTACCTACCACCTACCCTACCCTACCCCACCTTCCTACCCTACAACCCTACTCCTACCTAACCTACCCTACTCACCCTACTACCCACTATCCCCTACCTATATCCTACCCTACTACTCACCCTACCCTTACCCTACCCTACTACCCTACCTACTACCTTACACCCTACCCTATCCTAATCTACCCTACTTACCCTACACTATCCTATCCTATTCCTAACCTACCCTATCCTACCCTACTCACCTATCTTACCCTACCCCACCCTACCCTACCTACTCACCCTACCTTACCCTACCCCACCCTACCCTATCCTACACCCTACCCTACCCTACCATATCCTACCCTACCCTATCCTACCATACCCTACCCTACCCTACCCTAACCCCCTTATCTCATTTGGTCCCTTTGTATCCACTGGACGAGGCGACAGGGAAGTTTTCAGTCCTCTTCTTATTATCCGTTGTTTGGTGTTGTTTGTGGTCTGTTTGTGACCGTGCATTCGCGCTTGACAAAGGCCGGTTGGCCGAAAATTTGCGCTTGTCTTGTCTTGTTGTGTTGAATACGCGTTCATCACTTTGGTTTGCTTTTTTTGTTCTTCCGGTTCCTGTTTGCTTGGGCGCGGGCAGTCGCACTTGTTTTGGATCCCCTTATCTCTGTCTCACTCTGTCACTTTTGTTGTTTTCGTTATCGTTCACTTTTCTCACCCACATCCTCTGTCTTCCTCTGGCAACCCAGCCACTTCAAACTTTCGGTCACACGAGCACGTTTACGACACGTGAGGTCCGCGGAGTTACGTAGTTTATATCTGTCTTCTGTGCTTGATGGTCACTTGGTTGATGGGTCTGTCTGTCTGTCTGTCTGTCTGTTTGTTCTGTCTGTCTCTCTGTCTGCCTGTTTGTCTGTCTGTCTGCTTGTCTCTCTGTCCATGTTTGTCTGTCTGTCTGTTTACCTGTCTGTCTGTTTGTCCATGTTTGTCTGTCTGTCTGTCTGTTTGCCTGTCTGTCTGTTTGTCCATGTTTGTCTGTCTGTCTGTCTGTTTGTCTCTGTCTGTATGTCTCTCTGCTTGTCTGTCTGTTTGTCTGTCTGTCTCTCTGTGTGTCTGTCTGTTTGCCTGCCTGCCTGCCTGCCTGCCTGTCTGTTGGTCACTTGATTGGTGGGTCTTTCTGTCTGCCTGTCAGTTTGTTGGTCACTTGGTTGGTAGGTCTTTCTGTCTCTGTCTGTCTGCCTGTTCTGCCTGTCCTGCCTGTCTGCTTGTCCTGTCTTTCTGCCTGCCTGCCTGTCTGCCTGCTTGTCTGCTTATCTGTTTTTCTGCCTCTTTTCTCTCTCTCTCCCCTCTCTCTCTCTCTCTCTCTCCTCTCTCTCTCCCTCTCTCGGACAAACTCCAAACTGTTTGTCTGCCTCTCTCTCTCTGCTTCTCTCTCTCTTACAGTGTCTCTTCTGCACATTATCGTTTCAACCTACGCGCGCAAGAACACGTTTGCGAAGCGTGGAGTTCTTAGAAACTTCTCCATTATCTACCTTCTCTGACATATGGTCAGTTGATTGGTGGATCTGCATGTCTGTCTGTCTTCTTCTGTCTGTCTGTCTGTCTGTCTGTCTGCCTTTGTTTCTGTATTTCGTCTGCACACAACCACTCAAACCTACACACACACACAGAGATGCATGTAAACCTACGCACACACACAGAGATGCATGTAAACCTACGCACACACAGAGAGATGCATGTAAACCTACGCACGCACACAGATGCATGTAAACCTACGCACACACACACAGATGCATGTTTATGATGCGTGAGGTTCTTCCGTGTCATAAGGTGGCCAGGTTGGTCAGTGGGTGTTGGGTCTGTCTGTCTGTCTGTCTGTCTTTCTCTTTCTCCCTCTCTCTCTGTTTGTCTCTCTCCCCTTCTCTCTCCCTATTTTACCCTTCCTTTATTTCCCTTCTTCCCTCCCTCTCTCTCTCTCTCTCTCCCTCCCTCTCTCTCTCTCCCTCCCTCTCTCTTTCTCTCCCTCCCTCTCTGTCTCTGCCTCCATCCCTCTCTCCACCCTCTCTCTTCTTCTCCCTGCCTGTCTCTCTCTCTCCCTTTCTCTCTCTCTCTCCCTTCCTCTCTGTCCTTTCCTCTCCCCCTTCCCCCCCCCCTCCTCTCTCTCGTCTTACGTTATCGATTTATTGGTACATTTCTTTTTCAGAAGTTACAGTTCTAGGCAGACAAGTATATTAGCGATGGTAAGTTTGAGAAACGTCTTTCAGATGGGATTTCCACAGTTGGCAAAAAAATTATCATTGTTACTCTCTCTCTCTCTCTCTCTCTCTCTGTCTCTCTCTCTCGGTCTCTCTCTCTCTCCCCTGTATACATATGTATATATATATATATATATATATATATACATTAATTATATATTTGATACTTATATTTACACATATAATATATGGTGTGAATATATATATATATATATAATAGATAGAAGAGAGAGAGAGAAGAAGAAGATGAGAGAGAAGATAGATAGACAGTAAACAGATAGATAGATAGAGAGATAGATAGATAGATAGATAGACAGATAGAAGATAGATAGATAGATAGATAGAAGATAGATGATAGACAAGAAAAGATAGATAGATAAAGATAGACAGACAGATAGATAGATAGAAATAGATAGATAGATATAGATACAGATAGATAGATAGACAGATAGATAAACAGATAGATAGATAGATAGATAGATAGATAAACAGATAGATAGATAGATAGATAGATAGATAGATAGATAGACCTTTGGTTCTCTGGGTCTCCGTCTGTCTGCCTTGAAATGTTAGTCTGTCTGTTGTCTGTCTGACTCTGTCAGTCTGTCCTGTCTCTGTCACTTTGTGTCTTTGTGTTTGTCTCTGCCTGTCTTTCTCCGTCGTTTTGTCGGAGTTTATGTCGGTCTCAGTGTTTGTCTTTTTCTGTTTGTCTCTGTCTGTCTCTGTCTCCACCTGTCTGTCTGTATGTGTCTCTGTCTCTGCTGTCCCCTTTGTCTTTGCGTCTGTCTGCTGCTTTGTCTCTCTGCCTTTTTCCTTTCCTCCTTTTTGACTCGTCCATCTGTATGTATGTCTCTGTCTTCTGCCTCTGTCTGTCTGTCTGCCTGCCTCTCTGTCTCACTCTGTTGCTGTCTCCTGTGTACACAATCACTTCAACCTACGCACACACGAGCACGTTTGCTAAGCGTGGGGTTCTTAAAATATTCCATTATCTGCCTTCTCCTGGCAGATGGTCAGTTGGTAAGTGGGTCTCTGTCTGTCTGTTTGTCTGTCTGCATGTCTGTCCGTCCGTCATTCTCTCTCTCTCTCTCTCTCTCTGTTACTGTGTCGTGTCTGTACACATCACACAAACCTACGAATACACAGGTGAGATGATGCATGAGATTCTTCCCTGTCATAAGGTGACTAATGGGTCTCTCTCTCTCTCTCTCTCTCTCTGTCACCCCTCTGTCTCTGTCTTCATCTGTCTGTATGTTCTGTCTGCCTGTTTGTTTCTCTGTGCGTCTGTCTCCTGTTTGTGTCTGTCTCTTTCTTGTCTTTACCTTCTGTTTGTATTTGTGACTGTCTTCTGTCTGTCTGTTGTGTCTGTCTCTTTCTTTGTCTTTACCTTTCTGTTTGTATGTGTGCTGTCTGTCTGTCTGTCTGTTTGTGTCTGTCTCTTTCTTTGTCTTTACCTTTCTGTTTGTATGTGTGTCTGTCTGTCTGTTTGTGTCTGTCTCTTTCTTTGTCTTTCCCTTTCTGTTTGTATGTGTGACTGTCTGTCTGTCTGTCTGTCAGTCTCTCTCTTGTCTCCGTCTCTCTGTCTCTGTCTCTCTCCCTCTCTCTCTCTCTCACTGTGTCACCTCTGTGTACAGCCATTTAAACCTACGCAGGTACAAACGCATGGTGATGATACGTGGAGTTCATCCCTGTCAGATGGTCAGCTGGCCTTTGGGTTGGGTGGGTCTGTCTGTTACTATTAGTTTCTGTCTGTCTCTCTCTCTCTCTCTCTTTGTCTTGTCTGTCTGTTCCTTCTGTTTTCTCTCTGTGTGGTCTGCACAGATTCTCCTCATACACAACCACATTATTGATGCTTCAGACCCTTGAAGTTTCAGTTTCAGTTTCTCAAGGTGACGTCTCGGCGCTCGGAACGAATTCCATATGCACTAACGTCACAGGTGCCATGGTGTATGGTGATCAAGGCACAAGCCTTAAGCCTGCACATAAACCCATAAGCTGGCCAGGTTTTACCTGGTCTATACTTTGTACTGGTATCTTACAAACCTTCTGCTGGAATGTCTTGATTTACATGTAAATGGCATGTGTATGTGTGTATCTTACCTTCAACAAAGGAAGTATATATAAAGTAAATAAATAAATAATGAAAGGTCTGAATCACAACACAACAAGCTATTCTGTATAAATTCGTCCAACATGACAGACACCTCCTCCGTCAATGCCAAATGCTCAGCTGTCTAGTAACTAGGTGAAGACAATATTTTCTTAATCATAGATAGGTATGTGAGTGAGTGAGTAAGTGAGTAAGTAAAGTAAGTAGTGAGTAAGTAAAGTATAGTAAGTATGTGAGTAAGTAAAGTAAGTAAGTAAGTAAGTAGTAGTAGTAGTGAGTAAGTAAAGTAAGTAAGTAAGTAGTGAGTAAAGTAAGTAAGTAAGTAAGTAAAGTAAGTAAGTAAGTGAGTAAAGTAAGTAAGTGAGTAAGTAAGTAAAGTAAGTAAGTAAGTAAGTGAGTAAGTAAGTAAGTAAGTAAGTAGTAAGTAAGTAAGTAAGTAAGTGAGTAAGGAGTAAGTAAAGTAAGTAAGTGAGTGAAGTAAGTAAAGTAAGTAAGTGAGTAAGTAAGTAAGTGAAGTAAGTAAGTAAAGTAAGTAAGTGAGTAAGTAAGTAAGTAAAGTAAGTAGTGAGTAGTAAGTAATGTAAGTAAGTGAGTGAGTGAGTAAGTAAGTAAGTAAGTAAGTAAGTAAAGTAAGTAAGTAAAGTAAGTAAAGTAGTGAGTGAGTAAGTAAAGTAAGTAAGTAAGTGAGTAAAGTAAGTAAGTGAGTAAAGTAAGTGAGTAAGTAAGTAAGTAAGTGAGTAAGTAAAGTAAGTAAGTAAGTGAGTGAGTAAGTAAGTAAGTAAGTAAGTGAGTAAAGTAGTAAGGTAAGTAAGTAAGTAAGTAATAAGTGAGTGAGTAAGTGAAAAAGGAGATAGATACAAAATAAAGGAGTAGGTAGATATACATAAACAGGTAAGAGATGAAAACAACAAATAACAGTAAATACATGCATACACCCACATGCCCCACACATAAGACATATACACATACATTCATACATACACACCCATATTCGACACAGCATGACGGCCGACAACAACAGCTACAACAACAACATCAGCAAAGAGGAAACACCCTATATATATATATAATATATATATATATATATTATATATATATATATATATATATATATATATATATATATATATATACATATATGTATATATCATGACAAACAAACGTACTTGCATATCTGGATAACATCAACAAACAGCCCACAAACACACACACAGACGGTTTGGCCAACTTGCTTGTTCTTCAGTTGTCTGTTTCTTTTCTTCACTTTTCCTTTATCTCTGTTTCAGGAAAAGCTCATATACTTTTCCATCCACGTGTGGGAGTCTGTGCAGTGTTACTTTTGAGATGGTACCAATGTTGGTCTGATCAATGATAGCTCTTGTTTTTCTTTCATAGCGGATTTCCGGCCACTTCCACTATCCATCCTTTTTGGGTAAGACGTTCGATGGTATGATGACTCACATTTTGTTCACGAAGATATGATTTAAAGCGAACAAGGACTCAGACTTTCCCAGATGGAGAATTTTGTTGTAGTGGCATTGCCTGTAAGTTTATCGGCCGTTCATTTCCCTTACCAGCGTGTACAGGGCAGTAGATCCACGTGAGACTTTTAGGTAGATACTGTTCATTGCTTTGTGCCATTCTGGGATCCCTTCTCCAGTTGCACTTTGTAAAGTGATTCATCGAGTCAGTTAGGATGAAGGCTTGGATTTCTTTCATTCAATCATTCTTGAAACACATGGTTATCAGTCTTTTACTGCGCTGATGGTCAATTGGTCAATGGGCTGGTGGTTCTGTGTGTGTGTGTGTGTGTGTGTCTGTGTGTGTGTGTGTGTGTGTGTGTGTGTGTGTGTGTGGTGGTGGTGGTGGCGTGTGTGTGTGTGTCTTTCTCTTGCAGACCCTCTCTCTAAATATGTTACACACAACACACACACACACACACACACACTCTCTCTCTCTCTCTAAATATTTAAATAAAATATATATGTATATGGTCAATGGGCTTGGTTGTGTGTGTGTGTGGTGTGTGTGTGGTGTGTGTGTGTGTGTGTGTGTGTGTGTGTGTGTGTCCCTCTCTCTCTCTCTCTACATATATATTATAAAGATAATATAATAGATACAATCACAACACATATATAATAGATAGATGATAGATAATGTATAATATAGATTAGATAGATAGATAGATAGATAGATAGATAGATAGATAGATAGATAGATAGATAGATAGATAGATATCAATTTTCTTTCTTATTTTTTCTTTTTATTTTAATATTGCTACCACTACTGCTATCACAACTGCTACTGCTGATACCGTTACTGCTGGAAATACTTCTACTGCCAATACGAACATACCACGACCACTACTACTACTACTACTAGTACTACCACTACTAGTACTATTATACTACAACTACCACTACTACTACTAGTTCTACTAGTTATGTTACCACTACTAGTACTATTACCACTACTAATACTATCATTACTACAACTACCACTACTACTACTATTTATATGTTATTGCTGTTGTTCTGCTCTTGTTGTCTGAGGTTACCACTACTAGTACTATCATTACTACAACTACCACTACTACTACTATTTATATGTTATTGCTGTTGTTCGTGCTCTTGTTGTCTGAGGTTACCACTACTAGTACTATTCATTACTCACAACTACCACTACTACTACTACTATTTATATGTTATTGCTGTTGTTCCTGCTCTTGTTGTCTGAGGTTACCACTACTAGTACTATCATTACTACAACTACCACTATACTACTATTTATATGTTATTGCTGTTGTTCTGCTCTTGTTGTCTGAGGTTACCACTACTAGTACTATATACTACAACTACCACTACTACTATTTATATGTTATTGCTGTTGTTCTTGCTCTTGTTGTCTGAGGTTACCACTACTAGTACTATCATTACTACAACTACCACTACTACTACTATTTTTTGTTATTGCTGTTGTTCGTGCTCTTGTTGTCTGAGGTTACCACTACTAGTACTATCATTATTACAACTACCACTACTACTACTATTTATATGTTATTGCTGTTGTTCGTGCTCTTGTTGTCTGAGGTTACCACTACTAGTACTATCATTACTACAAACTACCACTACTACTACTACTATTTATATGTTATTGCTGTTTTCCTGCTCTTGTTGTCTGAGGTTACCACTACTAGTACTATCATTACTACAACTACCACTACTACTACTATTTATATGTTATTGCTGTTGTTCCTGCTCTTGTTGTCTGAGGTTACCACTACTAGTACTATCATTACTACAACTACCACTACTACTACTATTTATATGTTATTGCTGTTGTTCTGCTCTTGTTGTCTGAGGTTACCACTACTAGTACTATCATTGCTACCACAACTACCACTACTACTACTATTTATATGTTATTGCTGTTGTTCCTGCTCTTGTTGTCTGAGGTTACCACTACTAGTACTATCATTACTACAACTACCACTACTACTACTATTTATATGTTATTGCTGTTGTTCCTGCTCTTGTTGTCTGAGGTTACCACTACTAGTACATTTTACGAAGAAACCGTTTAGGAATAACGGATCGATGTGTAGCGTCGCGATCGTGGCTAACAAACTTGCATTCATACATATATACACCCTAAAATTTTCTCAACGGATTTGCGCGAATCTCAAGAATGACCCCTGGAGCTTTCAGATTTACGGAATTCCGTAAATTTACGCAAGAATCCCATGTCTGACTGTACTATCATTACTACTACAACTACCACTACTACTACTATTTATATGTTATTGCTGTTGTTCGTGCTCTTGTTGTCTGAGGTTGACATGTATTTACACACAATGGTCTTTTCTCACGCTTTTTGTAATGCACATGGGTCGATTTGACATATGGATCGATATTTTATCATGATTCGTTTTTTTATGATTTCTTTGGATTTGTAGTATTTGTTATGGTTTTTATTTATTTTCAGCACAGCGTTAGTGACATGTCTTCTTTTCCTTTGTCCTTCTTCTTCGTCAGTTCCCACTGACTTTAACTTTGATCTTTTGGTTTGATTCTATGTCTCTAATGCTTATGAAAAATGATTATTACTACCGCTGTTATTGTTGTTGTGTCATTATTATCAACATTGTTGTTTTCATTGTATTCTTATTTTTATTATTATTATCATTATCATTATCATCATCATCATCGTCGTCGTCGTCATCATCATCATCACCATCATCTCTTCTTCTTCTTCGTCGTCGTCGTCGTCATCATCATCCATCATCATTCATCATCTCGTCACCACCATCACCTTTAACAGTAGTAGTACTAGTACTAGTAGTAGTAGTATATAGTAGTAGTAGCAGCAGCAGTAGTAGTGGTGGTGGTGGTAGTAGTAGTGTATTATTATCATTATATATCATCATCATCATTCTAATAGTAGTAGTAGTAGTAGTAGTATAGTAGTTATATAGGTTGAAGTATTTAGTTAGTAGTAGCTAGCAGTATTATGTTAGTGGTTGTGAGTTACAGTAAGTAGTGTCATTATTTTATTAATCATCATCATCATCATTGCTAGTAGTAGTAGTAGTAGTATTAGTAGTAGCAGTATCATTATTACTTCAGGTTGACATGTATTTATTCTACACCTGTCTGTCTTTGTCTCTTATGCTTCTATAAAGCGTTTGACCAGTTAACACATAAAAGGTCAATATTTTATTACAGCTCATTCTAACAACTTCCTTGACAAAGTGTAACGACGCGTTAGACTTTTAACATGCATGTATAGTGTTGGTGGGTAACAGGGACCGGCCGTAAGAATGATCTAGTAGACCGACCGCTGCTATCTATGGGTTGTAGTCTTCTGAAGGTTGAAGTTTTTTTCCTCTCTCTTCTCTCTCTCTCTCTCTCTCTTCTCTCCTCTCTTCCTCTTCTCTTCTCTCTCTCTCTCTGGCGTTTTATGTTGCAGGTTTATTGATGCATTTCTTTTTCAAGGCTTTTAGACAGATATTTATATTAGCAATGGCAAGTTTGGTGAAACAGCTTTTAGTTTTTACCTGATAACATTTACAGTTGGTAAAAGGGGAAAAAATATCAACCTCACTGTTATTTTCTCTCAAAATGCCAGACTAAATTATCCATCCCTGTGTATCATCACAACAACAAATTGATAAGAGACAGACAACAGATGACAATCGAAGCAGACAGATCAGACAGACAGACATAAGCATAGAGAGATGAAACGCAAAGGTGAGCGATGTATTTCCTAAGTGGTATATGGGGTTTTACGTGGTAAGAAGGTTTTTTTTGTTGCTCTGTTCCAATTTATGTCATCTGTGTAAAACCTTGCAGCTTGAAGATCGCAGATTATTTTGGAATACTTTCCACGAACTGCTGTGATGTCTGTCTCTCTACAGACCTTTGATTCTCGGTGTCTCTCTTTGTCTGTGTGACCTTTAACTGCCTGTCTATCTGTGTCGTCTGTCTGTCTGTCTGTGTCTGTTTCTGTCTGTTTCGTCTTTTTGTCTGTATGTTTCCCTCTTTTTGTGTGTGTACATTTCTGTCTCTTCTGTCTCTTTTTCTGTCATTGTCTGTTTGTCTGTCTGTCTGTCTGTCTCTCCCTCCTTCTCTCTCCCTTCAGCGTTTCTGTCTCTATGTCTGTCTGTGTCTGTATGACTGTGTCTGTAGATGTGTGTCTCTGTGTGCATGTGTGCTTTTGTGTCTGTGTCTGTACCCGTATCTGTCTGTTTATCAAAGTAGTGAGAGAGCGAATGAGAGAAAGGGTGGGAAAGGGACAGCACACAGACAGAGAGACAGAGACAGACCCACAGAACCCTTTTTATTTCATTCACTCTCCACCACTCGACATTAGAGGAAGAGACAGACCGAGAGTCTAGACAGACACAAACAGAGGGAACAAAGACAGACACAAACAGAGGGGAACAAAGACAGACACAGAGGGAACAAAGACAGACACAAACAAGGGGAACAAAGACAGACACAACAGAGGGGAACAAAGACAACACAAACAAGACAGACACAGAGGGTCAAAGACAGACACAACAAAAGGAGGTAAAAGACAGACAGACAGACAAGACAGACACAAACAAGCGGAGGTAAAAGGACAGACAGACAGACAAGACAGACACAAACAAGAGGAGGTAAAAAGACAGACAACAGACAAGACAGACACAACAAGCGGAGGTAAAAGACAGACAGACAGACAAGACAGACACAAACAAGAGGAGGTAAAAGGACAGACAGACAGACAAGACAGACACAAACAAGGAGTAAAGGACAGACAGACAGACAAGACAGAACAAACAAAAGAGGTAAAAAGACAGACACAAACAAAGGAGGTAAAAAGACAGACAGACACAAACAAAAGGAGGTAAAAAGACAGACACAAACAAAAGAGGTAAAAAGACAGACACAAACAAAAGGAGGTAAAAAGACAGACACAAACAAAAGGAGGTAAAAGACAGACACAACAAAAGAGGTAAAAGACAGCACAAACAAAAGGAGGTAAAAGACAGACACAAACAAAAGAGGTACAAAGACAGACACAAACAAAAGGAGGTAAAAAGACAGACA
>JAPXFY010000033.1:32296107-32306107 GCA_030674185.1 Monoplex corrugatus
TCGTCACTAACATCAGCACTTATCTTTCGTCACTAACATCAGCACTTATATTTCGTCACTAACATCAGCACTTATCTTTCGTGACTAACATCAGCACTTATCTTTCGTCACTAACATCAGCACTTATCTTCGTCACACAAACATCAGCACTTATCTTTCGTCACTAATATCAGCACTTATCTTTCGTCACTAACATCAGCACTTCTCGGCACACAAACATCAGCACTTATCTTCGTCACACAACATCGCACTTATCTTTGTACACAAACATCAGCACTTATCTTCGTCACACAAACATCAGCACTTAGCTTCGTCACACAGACATCAGCACTTAGCTTCGTCACAAACATCAGCACTTATCTTCGTCACAAACATCAGCACTTATCTTTATCAAAAACATCAGCACTTATCTTTCGTCACTAACATCAGCACTTATCTTTATCACAAACATCAACACTTATCTTTCGTCACTAACATCAGCACTTATCTTTCGTCACAAACATCAGCACTTATCTTCGTCACAAACATCAGCACTTATCTTTATCACAAACATCAACACTTATCTTTCGTCACTAACATCAGCACTTATCTTTCGTCACTAACATCAGCACTTATCTTCGTCACAAACATCAGCACATATCTTCGTCACAAACATCAGCACTTATCTTTCGTCACACAAACATCAGCACTTATCTTCGTCACAAACATCAGCACTTATCTTCGTCACAGAAACATCAGCACTTGTCTTGGTGTCACTAACACCAGCACTTATCTTCGTCACACAAACATCAGCACTTATCTTCGTCACACAAACATCAGCACTTATCTTTGTCACAAACATCAGCACTTATCTTCGTCATACAATTATCAGCACTTATCTTCGTCACACAAACATCAGCACTTATCTTCGTCACACAAACATCAGCACTTATCTTCGTCACACAAACATCAGCACTTATCTTCGTCACACAAACATCAGCACTTATCTTCGTCACACAAACATCAGCACTTACCTTCGTCACAAACATCAGAACTTATCTTCGTCACTAACATCAGCACTTATCTTCGTCACAAATATCAGCACGTATCTTCGTCACTAACATCACCACCTATCTTCGTCACAAACATCAGCACATGATTTCGTCAGAAACAAACGCTCTGTCCCTTTCTCAGTATGATTATGGCAAATGTAACGCCACAAGGAACAGGAGATAGGCACCCTGTCCTCACGAATGCCGGCCCCTGAGAAAAAAAAAAAAAAAGAAAGAAAAGAATATGGCACTCTACCACCTCTCTCCCCTCACGACCTCAGATTATGGGACACAACTTTTACCTGTTTACCTGTCTGCATGATTTTGTCTACAGAGTGTGTGTGGTGTGTGTGTGTGTGGTGTGTGTGTGTGTGTGTGTGTGTGTGTGTGTGTGTGTGTGGCGTGTGTGTGTGTGTGTGTGTGTGTGATGTGATCCACTTGTCTACAGGTGTGTGTGTGTGTCGTGTGTGTTTGTGTGTGTGTGTGTGTTGGTGTGTGCGTGTGTGTGTGTGTGATGTGATCCACTAGTTACAGGTGTGTGTGTGTGTGTGATGATGTGATCCACTAGTCTACAGATTGTGTGTGTGTGTGTGTGTGTGTGTGTGTTGTGTGTGTGTTGTGTGTGTTGTGTGTATGTGTGATTGTGTGTGCGCGTGCGTGCGTGAGTGCCCTGATACCAATATATCAGACGTGAAATGAGGTGTCTCAGACAGCAACATTTGTCTTTGTCACTCAAACTGACTAACGGACAGACCACATACCAAGAACAGAGAGAGAGAGAGAAAGAGAGAGAGAAAGAGAGAGACAGAGAGAGAGACAGAGATACGGCGGTATTCGTTATTTACAAGAGAGAGAGAGAGAAAGAGAGAAGAGAAAGAGAGAGAGACAGAGAGAAGAGAGATACGGCGGTATTCGTTATTTACAAGAGAGAGAGAGAGAGAAGAGAGAGAGAGAAAGAGAGAGAGACACAGAGAGAGAGAGATACGGGCGGTATTCGTTATTTACAAGAGAGAGAGAGAGAGAGAGAGAGACAGAGAGACAGAGAGAGAGAGAGAGATACGGCGGTATTCGTATTTACAAGAGAGAGGAGAGAGAGAGAGAGAGAGAGAGAGAGAGAGAAGAGAGACAGAGAGACGAGAGAGAGAGAGAGAAAGAGAGAGAGAGAAAGAGAGATAGAGAGAAAGAAAGAAAGAGAGAGAGAAAGAGAGGGTGGTATTCGTTATTTACGAGACAGACAGACATACAGACAGACAGACAGAGAGACAGGGACAGACAGAAACAAGCAGACAGACAGAGATACAAAAACACATAGAAGGTAAGAGACACAGCCAGAGAGACAGTGGGAGAGAGAGAGAGGCACGGATGAACGAGTGGGGGATGGAGAGAGAGAGAGAGAGACAGACAGACAGAGACAGAGACAGAGACAGAGAGTGAGAGTGAGAGAGAGAGAGAGAGAGGGGGGGGGGCACACAGACAGAAAGATAGAATTTGACAATATGAGGATTTAATGTCATTTAAAGCAGACTCGTCTTCATCTTTTAGTGATAACATTTTATCTGCTTGTATGCGCAGTCTTGCTATCGGCAACGTATACAGTTTTTACCAGTACATATTTTATGCATTTAACGTCCGTTTTTATATAAAGAGGATCTCTACTTACACACACACACACACACACACACACACACACACACACACACACACACACCACACACACAACACCACACACACACACACACACACAGAGGGACAGAGACAGAGACAGACAGAGACGGAGACAGACAGACAGAGACAGACAGAGAGAGACAGAGAGAGACAGAGACAAAGAGAGCGAGCGAGTCAGGAAGAAAGAGAAATACAGAGACAGGGTAAGGAGAGGGGGTTGTTGTTATTTTTGTTTACAGCCCAGCCGACTGTGTAGAGCCATATCAGGGCTATAACCATTTCAAAACAAACACAATACTTCAACAAGAGAAAAGAGAAAAAAAGAAAAAGAAAATTCAGTATATGTATGTGTATATATATATACATTTATATATATATGTATATATATATATATATATATATATGTATATAAGCATACATATACATATGCATACATGTATATACTTATATATATATATATATATATTATATATATATATATACAGATACAGAGAGAGAGAGAGAGAGAGAGAGAGAGAGAGAGAGAGAGAGAGAGAGAGATCAATGCTTTCACACACATACTCTAATAAGATGCACCTGGCGTTGACCACTTCGTCCAATTCATCACACAGGAGATTTTAAAAAAAACAATCTGAATACAAATTCAAACGTAGCAAAGGACAATAAAACGCATGTAAAAACGGGATTAAATGACCTAAAACTGCTTCAGCATATCGCGTCCCCTAGAGCCAAAAATGCACTTAATACATGTACCCAATTATCAATCCTAAGAGACAGTACGTAAGAATTTACCGAACACATACAGGTGAATGGACCAGCAAGGCAGAAAATTACAGGAAGATATGACAGAAAGCAAAGGAGGAAGACAGAAACAAAGAAAGTGACAGAAAAGACGGAAATGTCTAGCACAGAATTTCCTGAAGGTGGGGAATGATGATACTATTTATACTGAAATATCCCCCCTCCCCCCCCCCCGGCATCCCCACAGGGGGAATACAACGAGCTGCCACCAACGAACAACGAACCATTCATTAGCACTTACACAAGTGGCGCGCCTTGTGTCTGCCTAATCGCTACGCTTGAACACAAACGAACAAACAGTGTTAAGATACAGCCAAAGAGAAAGCGGGCTGGCCGACCAGCTCTCGTGACAGCCGTGGACTGAAGATCTGATGTCTCGACTGCCTTGGTATAAAACACTGGAGAGATAGAGGTTGATTTCCCAGGTCCCACCCCTTCAAGACCAATTAGCCTTCTTGCCTTTCTCAAGTCTTGATAAAAAATAACTGTCAATATGAATATGATTTGAATAGAAATAAAAGAAAGAAAGAAAGAAAGTAGAAGAAGAAGAAAAGGAAGAAAAAGAAGATGAAGAAGATGATGAAGAAGACGAAGAAGAAGAAGAAGATGAAGGAGGAGAAGAAGAAGAAAAGAACAAAACAAAGAAGGAGGATGGGTGCCGACCTCGTGGTGCTGGCCCCGGGAAAAGTTGAGGTCTCTGCCACCTCACTCCCCTACGACCCCACGATTATGGCACTACCTAGGTAGGACCTCAGGGCCTGGCTAGCTCATGGGTTTATGTGCAGTGCTTAAGGCTTGTGCCGTGATCGTTCTGGATCTTCCCCATCACATGGCACCTGTGACGTTAGTGCATACGAAATTCATTGCGAGCGCGGAGACGTTCATCATCATCATCAGGTGCTCTGCCGCATGGCGTTGGCGATCATGGACTTCCATCTGTCTCTATCTCTCGTTGCCCCCAGCATCTCCCCCACCCTCCTCGTCCCCAGCTACTCTGCTTTCTATTTCTAGTATATTCACAAGGTTTTGTAGGTCCCTTTCATTTTCTGCAGTTAGCACGGTGTCATCTGCGTATCGAATGTTGTTTATCACTTTCCCTCCAACCTTTAATCCAGGGTCTTCTTCTAGGTTTCTCATGATGTTTTCGCTTTAAAGTGAAAACAGATCTGGTGACGTTATCTTGACAAATTGAAATTGAAATTGTTTCGAGTACAGTCCCAGCCTGAAGCATTGACAAACACCGCGCTGTTCGCTTGCCCCATCTTAAATAATGCCCAGATCATTCTGGCGGTATCAGCTACTGTGAATATAGCTCCCTTTAAAAAAATGTATCATCATCATCATCATCCTCACCATCATCATCATCATCAAGTGCCCTGCCACATGGCGACGTTGGCGATCATGGCCCTCCATATGTATCTATCCCTCGTTGCCGCAAGCACATCTTCCACCCTCTCTGTCCTCAGCCACTCTGCAAGTCCGTGCAATATTGTTTCCCTGGGTCTCTACCTGGTGCTCTCTTTCCTTCCCTCCAGCTTTTCTGTCGTGACCAGGTGCTCTAATTTCCCTTGCCTCATAAAATGTGGGCTAGATAAGACCTGAGGACCTGGCCAGCTCGTGGGTTTATGTGCAGGTTTAAGGTTTGTGCCATGATCACCATACACATAGTACACGTGACGTTAGTGCATATGGAATGCATTCCGAGCACGGAGACGTCACCTTGAGAAACTGAAACTGAAACTGAAACTTTCACAGTCTGCCCGCTTTCATTTTCAAGACTTCGCTAGCGTATAAGGAGCTTGCCGCAGGCTCAAGGCGTCTGCCACACCATCGCTGGCAGATTAGGGCGGAGCGCATATGGAGTTGTCCGAGCGTGTTGAGTCCCTGGTGAAACAAAAACTCAAACTCACACTTTATGCTTCTAGTCAATATGGCAATGTCAGCTTAAAGCTTCATAGGTCTTGTTCCCCCAACCACCAACCACCTACTCCCCCCCCCCCCCCCACTTCAAGCCAATGCCAGCTCAGAGAGTTTTGATTGGATAACAGAGGGCAGACCGGGTGGAGCGCATGTGGAGTTGTCCAAGTACACTCCAAACTGCAAACTCTCAAGAGAAAGAAAAGTAAAAGAACCATTTGTGTATTGTAAGCAAAGTCTTCTACGCGCTTGAAAACACCTAAACAATGATGCTGTATACCCCACAGACACTGATCAGTCTTCTGTGTGCTGTATCTTCTGTAAACAACGAAGGTGACCTGCCAAAACGAGTTATCACGAACAGGAAATACTAAAGCAGATACACCCTTCTGGCAGAAAACCCTCGGAAAAAAAAATCAAGAACCAGAAAAAAAAACACGAAAAAAGAATACGAACGCGTATTTAATACAACCAGACAAGACAGGCGCAAACTGTTGGCCAACTGGCCTTTGTCAAGCGTAAGATCAGAAACAAACAGACATCAGATACAAAAATTAGGAGAAAACTTTCCTGCTGCTCCTTCCAATGTGAGAAAAGGAATTATTGGCCGAAAATTTGCGTCTGTCTTGTCTTGTTGCATTAAATACGCGTTCTTGTTCCTTTGTGTGTGTGTGTGGTGTGTGTGTGTGTGTGTGTGTGTGTGTGTGTGTGTGTGTGTGTGTGTGTGTGTGTGTGTGTGTGTGTGAGTGTGATTGTGAGTGTGTGAGTTTCTGTGTGTGTGTGTGTGTGTGTGTGTGTGTGTGTGTGTGTGTGTGTGTGTGTGTGTGTGTGTGTGTGTGTGTGTGAGTGTGATTGTGAGTGTGAGTTTCTCTCTGTGTGTGTGTGTGTGTGTGTGTATGTGTGTGTGTGTGTGTGTGTGTGTGTGTGTGTGTGTGTGTGTTGTGTGTATGTGAGTGTGATTGTGAGTGTGTGTTTTCTGTGTGTGTGTGTGTGTGTGTGTGTGTGTGTGTGTGTGTGTGTGTGTGTGTGTGTGAGTGTGATTGTGAGTGTGTGAGTTTCTCTCTCTGTGTGTGTGTGTGTGTGTGTGTGTGTGTGTGTGTGTGATTGTGAGTGTGTGAGTTTCTGTGTGTGTGTGTGTGTGTGTGTGTGTGTGTGTGTGTGTGTGTGTGTGTGTGTGTGTGTGTGTGTGTGTGTGTGAGTGTGATTGTGAGTGTGTGAGTTTCTCTCTCTCTGTGTGTGTGTGTGTGTGTGTGTGTGTGTGTGTGTGTGTGTGTGTGTGTGTGTGTGTGTGTGTGTGTGTGTGTGTGTGTGTGTGTGTGTGTGTGTGTGTGTGTTCTGTTCCCTGTTTGTTTGAACGCGGGCAGTCACACTTGTTTTGGATTTCGTACAACTGGCCTTTGTCAAGCGTAAGATCACAAACACGCAAACACCAGATAAAACAATTAGGAGAAAAAGACCGAAACTTCCCTGAAAAGGTTTAGTTTAACCAGTCCCTGTGGCGCAGTGGTTAATGCAATGGACTGAACACCGGATGGTCACGAGTTCGAATCCCATCAGTGATTTCAGCTTAATCATTGTGGGATTTTTCGTTCCCTGTTTTGTCCTAGCCAACAGCTGAGCGAGCTGGGCGCTCACTGGGAACACTGGGACCACACACACACACAGTCGAGTCTCGATCTCATCCACTCCACGGAGGCGTCATTGAGGGCGTTGCTCCAATCTCCAGAGTAACACGGCAGGTGTCTGTGTCTTTCGGGCCTGGGTTGACGCCAGGATACAGTAAGAAAGGAAGTCTAGAGTACAGCCCTGTCAGGCAGCCTCAAATCCAGAACAGGACTCCATAGCATCACGATTATCATCTCCATCGTCATGCACCATCATAAAGTTCAAATTTCATCCAAGAGGATTCACTACGCTCGACAAAAGAAGAAGAAAAGAAAAAGAACAAGAACAAGAACAACAAAAGAACAACAAGAAGAGAACAACAACAACAAGAAGAAGAACACAAGAAGAACAAGAACAAGAACAAGAAGAGCAAGAACAAGAAGAACAAGAAGAAATGATGATATTGATGATGATGATGATGATGATGATGATGATGATGATGATGATGATGATGATGGTGATGGTGAAGAAGAAGAAGAAAAGAAGATGATGAAGAAGACAAAGAAGGAGGAGAAGGAGGAGGAGGAAAAGAATGAGGAAGAGAAAAAGAAGAACAACAACAAGAAGAAGAACAACAACAAGCAGAACAAAAAGAACAAAAAACAAGAAGACGAAGAAATATGTTCAGTTTAATTCTCCTGATGATGCAGACGAGACGATGAGTGGGTGAGACGGCCCAGTTGTTCAAATCATCTTTCTAGAAAAACAAGATATTTTGGTCTCCGTTCCTGACGCGACAAGAGGTGCTGGGGATTTTGTCTATTGATTTCCCTCCTCTCCCTGTCCCCCTCCATCTTTTTTATAAGACCTTGGGAGGTTCTCCAGGTGGGTGGATAGGGGTTTGTGTTTTGGATAAGGCGGCAAAAAAAGTGTCCTGTGTGCACAATTCGTTGGAATTGCGTAAAATATCCCACAGGAATAGGAGGGCTGTTCCTGGCAAATACACACACACATATCCATACCCATCCACCCCCCACCCCCCCACACTCTCTCTCTCTCTCACTCTCACACATACACACACAATCTCCTCTCTCTCTCTCTCTGTCTCATGCACACACACACACATACACACACACATTTTCTCTCTCTCTCTCAAGCTCTCTCTCTCTCTCTCACGCACACACAATCACACACACACACACACACACACACACACACACACACACACACACACACACACACACACACACACAATCTTTCTTTCTCTCACATACACACACACTCATACACAAAATCTCTCTGTCTCTCTCTCTCACTCACACACACACACACACACACACACATACACACACACACACACACACACACACACACACACACACACACACACACACACACACATACACACACATATATATATAATCTCTCGCACTCAAACATACACACATAGACACACACACACGCACACACACACACACACATACACACACGTGAGAACATATACTCAAGCAAATGCGCCTAACCATCACATACACACAACAGAAAGAGAGACAGACAGACACAGAGAGAGAGAGAGAGAGAGACGGAGACACAGAGAGACTTCAGACTTCAGACTTCAGATGGTTTATTCATGTAATAGGCCATTGCCCCTCATGAAGGGGTACAAAATACATAAGCAAAACTATTATTTGGCATCATGACAATCACATTAATGTTATATTGTACATAGACTAAAACAGAAATTAACATTTGAACAATACTCTTATAAATAACAAACCTAAGACATCAATCTATATGCACTAGTCATTTCAGTGAAGTTTAATTTATACAATAACATATTGTCGTCTCTTAAATGTGTAAATACTATGGAAAAACAGAAATCCATGAAACAATTTGTACACAGTATATATGCAACATGTTCACTGACAAAAATCAAAACGGGCAGCATAAGTTGTACTGCATCATGACGTTGCTTTTTCTCTAAACTTAAATGCTTTATACAAAAACAAAGATAGATTATATACAACATCAGACGCGTTTGATGACAGCAATAAAGTCATTTTAAATAATGAAGGTTGCCTATGATATTTAGGTCGAATCAATTTCTCTCGAATATTTTGTAGTGCTGGACAGCAAAGCAAAAAGTGCACTTCATCTTCTTTTGAATTTTTACATAATGGACACAATAAATCACTCTCACTGTGAGATCTATATCTAAAATAATGGGCATTAATTTCTGATATGCCAAATCTAAATCTTGCTGTCACATATTTAAAATGTCTGTTCATATTCAATGTTATATATGATTTCACTTCACGAGTATTACAAAAAGTTCTGTAAATATTAAATCTGTCACTGCTTTGAACGTGATCGTTCCATTTCTGCCATCCACAGTCAATCAAGCGCTGACGAAACTCCCGTATGAATTTATTTAAATTGCCAACACCTTGATTAATCCATACGACACCATATCCATATTCAAACAAACACGTACGTACATTCGACATCCAGGTGTGTTTACCTTTGGCATCTAAATCACACAGCATATTATACGCTTTGCGAGGTATTCTATAATTTTCCATCTGTATTAATTTAAACCAGTAGTGGATACATCTAACGGCAGAGTTTACATATAATGGATATCTGTTTGTCTCTCCATACACAAAATCATTAGGAATACGCATATCCACTCCCAAAAATTTCTTTAAGGCAAATGTGTGAACTGATTCACAGTGAGCAGCAGCTTTATCCAAACCCCATAATTCAGACCCGTATTGTACAATAGGTTGAATCTGAGAATCAAACAATTTAACAAATAAATCAAAAGAATTGTTATTAAGAAAATACAAACGTCGCATTATACTTAATAAGGCATTTTTGGCTCTGCTAGCTAGATCTTTACATGCACCAGCAAAGCTCAAACGTGTTGAGAACATTATTCCCAAATATTTATACACATTTACCACGGGCATTACATTGCC
>JAPXFY010000033.1:32323607-32328607 GCA_030674185.1 Monoplex corrugatus
AGGAGGTCAAAGGGTGAAGGCTTTGCAGCTGGTGCATACAGTGATAGTCAAAGGGTTAAGTCTTGGTAGCTGGTGGATAGGGTGAGGGAAACAATGGGTGAAGTCTTGGTAGCTGGTGGATAGGGTGAGGGAAACAATGGGTGAAGTCTTGGTAGCTGGTGGACAGGGTGAGGGAAACAATGGGTGAAGTCTTTGTAGCTGGTGGACAGGATGAGAAAACAATGGGTGAAGTCTTTGTAGCTGGTGGACAGGGTGAGGCAGGCAAAGGGTTAAGTGTTAGTAGCTGGTAGGTAGGGTGAGCAGTCAAAGGGTTAAGTGTTAGTACCTGGTAGATAAGATGGAGTCGAAGGGTTGACTTTGTAGCTGGTGGGTAGGATGAGGGAGTGAAAGGGTTAAATGTTAGTAGCTGGTGAATAGGGTCAGCAAGTGAAAAGGTAGTCTTCGTAGCTGGTGGACAGGGTGAGAGAGTGAAAGGGTTAACTCTGTAGCTGACGGACAGAGTGAGGGAGTCAAAGGGTGAAGTAAATGAAGCTGGTGGACAGGGTGAGGGAGTGAAAGGGTAAGTCTGTAGCCGGTGGACAGGGTGAGGGAGTCAAAGAGTTAAGACTTTGTAGCTGGTGAATAGGATGAGGGAGTCAAAGAGTTAAGCTAGTAGCTGGTGGACGGGGTGAGGGAGACAAAGAGTTAAGTGTTAGTAGCTGGTGGATAAGGTGGGGGAGACAAAGGGTTAAGTCTCAGTAGTTAATGGACAGGGTGAAAAACAATTAAAAGAGTGATAGAAACTGCGTCCTTTGCAACAAGTCAGTGGATGAATTTTTTTGCAGCTGGTGGACAGGGTGAGGGAGTCAAAGGGTTAAGTTTTGGTAGCTGGTGGACAGAGTCAAAAACAGTCAAAGACTGAAAAGAAACTGCGTTCTTTGTGACAAAATAAGCACAAAATAAAACAAAACCAAGAACAAGTAGTTAAGTCTTTTTTCAACAGTCTTTTAATGTCACACAGATCAGGTAATTCTGCTTCAGGCATTTTGTTTGTTTGCTTCTTTGTTTTATTTCGATTATAAGTTCGAGTGTTTGTTTCTCGGATCCTTTCCTTTTTTTGTTATGCTTTGTTAAAGAAAGCAAGTTAGTTAAAACTTTGTAAAAGATCTTTTTGTCAAAGACGACTTTGCTAATTCTGCATTAAAATTCAGAGATTTTTTTTGGTTGTTTGTTTGTTTCTTTCTATCTTTTTTTCTTTCATTCTTTCATTCATTCATTCTTTCACTGACCAAACAACGAGATTCCAAAACGTCTGCGGTCCTTTCAAGTGTTGGGTTATTTTCAATTTGTCTGTTTAGTTTGTTTTAATTTCTTTTGTTTTGTTTTGTTTTGTTTTGTTTTTTCTACATCAAAGCCTGTGATTTTGCTCGTTCTTCTTCGTCTGATATGCGCTGTTTCTAATCAGTCTTTGTAGTTCAGACAGCATGTTTTATGTTACATTTTTTTTTTAGTATGAAAAATTAATTATCGATTCTGTCGCGAAAAACAGATTTTTTTCTTCAGTGGCACTGGTCGCAGAAAAACAAAACAAAGACCAAAAAAAAATATATCATCATTGATCAGTTTTGCTTCTGTTATTTTTTCCAGACCTGATGAGGGTAAAAGTAAAAAAGGTGTCTCATAATCATGAGGTCAAAGAGGAGCTAGAGAGGTGGTAGAGACCTCAACTTTTATCAGGTTCAGCGTTTTGAGGGTGGTGCTATCTGTGCGCTCTCTCTCTCTCTCTCTCTCTCTCTCTCTCTCTCTCTCTGGGGCTATTTGTGTCACACACACACACACACACACACACACACACACACACACACACAACACACACACACACGTGTATGTATGTATGTATGTATGTATGTATGTATGTATGTGTGTGTGTATGTGTGCACAAAAATATATGTATATGTATATAATATATATTATATAATATATTGTACATGTATATATATATGTATACACATATCATATACATGTATATATAATATATATGTATGTGTATGTATGCATGTATGTATGTATGTATGTATGTGTGTATACATTCTTACAAATACACACACGCACACACACACACAAACACACATACACACATACACACACACACACCACACACACATCTACAAACGCACACACATATCTACACATACACACAACAAACATCCCACACACACACACAAACACACACATACCACACAAACAAACACACACACACACACATAAACAGAGAGAGACAGAGACAGAGAGAAAGACAGAGAGAGAGAGAGAAGAGAGAAGAGAGAGAGAGAAGAGAGAGAGGAAGAGGAGAAAAGAGAAAGAGAAGAAGAGAGAGAGAGAGAAAGAAAAGAGAGAGAAAGAAAGAGAAAGAGAGAGAAGAAAGAGAAAGAGAGAGAAGAGAAAGAGAGAGAAAAGAGAAAGGAGAAGAAGAGAGAAAGAGAGAGAGAAGAAAGAGAGAGAGAAGAAGAGAGAGAGAAAGAGAGAGAGAAAGAGAGAGAGAGAAAGAGAGAGAGAGAGAGAGAGAAGAGAGAGAGACAGAAGAGAGAGAGAGACAGAGAGAGAGAGAAGAGATACAAACAGGCAGAGCGAAAGAGACTTTGTGTATGCATGCGTTCATGCATCTATAAACACAAACGAGGGTGCGAACAGAGAGAGAGAGAGAGAGAGAGAGAGAGAGAAAGAGAAAGAGAAGAGAAGAGAGAGAGAGAGAGAGAGAAGAGAGAAAGAGAGAGAGAGAGAAAAGAAAGAGAGAGAGAGAGAGAGAGAGAGAGAGAGAGAAGAGAAGAGAGGAGAAAGAGAAAGAGAGAGAGAGAGAAGAGAAAGAGAGAGAGAGAGAAAGAGAAAGAGAAGAGAGAGAGAGAGAGAAAGAGAAAGAGAGAGAGAAGAGAAGAGGAAAGAGAGAGAGAGAGAAAGAGAAAGAAGAGAGAGAGAGAGAAAGAGGAAAGAGAGAGAGAAAGAGAAAAGAGAGAGAGAGAAAGAGAAAGAGAGGAGAGAGAGAGAAAGAGAAAGAAAGACAGAGAAAGAGAAAAAGAGAGAGAGAGAAAGAGAGAGAAGAGAAAGAGAAAGAGAGAAAGAGAGAGAGAAAGAGAGAGAGAGAGAGAAAAAGAGAAAGGAGAAAGAGAGAGAAAGAGAGAGAGAGAGACAGAAGAGAGAGACAGACAGAGAGAGAAAGACAGAGAGACACACACACACACACACACACACAACACACACACCACACACACACACACACACACAATCCCTCCAGGATCATCAGAAATGATCTCACCAAGAACAAAAAACAAAAACAAAAAAAAAGAATATAATACAGGGGAGGAGAGGTTTCAAACCTCCGATAAACAACGATAAATCACGCCCTATCTATCTTTTACAAGAAACAAAACAAAAAACAAAAAACAAACAAAAAAGAAAGACAGACAGAAAAGAAAAAAACAAACAAACAAACAAGAAAACTTCTACCCTACCACGTGAAGATATACGTGAAGACAATATCTGGGAGACGATGGGTTATCGATGGGTATGTATTCCTTTGTCACTACTCTGAGGACCGGGGAGTTCAGATCATGTGAGAGGTTGACGGATGGAGGCTTTGCGTGTATGGACTGACCTTGAAGAGACAAGGAGCGGCCAAGAAGGAGAACGGGATGGATGGAGGGAGAGAGGGAGAGAGGGAGAGCGAGAGAGGGGGGGAGAAGAGAGAAAACGGGTGTGCGTGCGTGGGTAGATGCAAGCAAGCATGTGTGTGTGTGAGAGAGAGAGACAGAGAGAGACAGAGAGAGAGACAGAGATACAAACAGGCAGAGCGAAAGAGACTTTGTGTATGCATGCATGCATGCATCTATAAACACAAACGAGGGCGCGAACACAGAGAGAGAGAGAGAGACAGAGAGAGACAGAGACAGAGACAGAGACAGAGAGAGAACAGTGCGTGTGCGTGTGCGTGCGTGGGTGCATGCAAACATGCATGTGTGTGTGTGTGTATGTGTTTACGTCTGTGTGAGAGAAGTACAGACAGACAAACAGACAGACAGAAAGAAAGAGACTGTGTGCACGCGTGCGTGCGTGCATCTACAAACACGAACGACCGTGCAAACAGAGAGAGAGAGAGACACACACACACACAGAGACACACAGAGACAACAGTGCGTGTGCGTGTGCGTGCGTGAGCGTGCGTGTGTGCATGCTTGCATGTGTGTGTATGTGTATGTGTCTGTGTGAAATAGTTACAGAGAGACAAATAAACAGACGGAGAGGAACAAAGAGACTGTGTGCACGCATACGTGCGTGCATCTATAAACACGCACGCACGCAGACACACACACACACACATACATACACACGCACACACACACACATACACAGAGGTATGCAGAGATACAGAGATACAGAGAGAGATACAGAGAGGCACAAACAGATTAGTGTTAGAGAGACAAGACAGACCGACACTTAATCATAGACACATTGAGAAACATACAGAAGACTTGTTATTGTCATATCCTTTGTACGAACTAACAGACATTGACAAAGGTGCGCGCGCGCGCGCACGCACACACACACACACACACACATACACACATGCATATACACACACATACACACACAAACATACACACGCACACACACAAACACACACGCACACACACGTATGCAGGAACACACACGCACGTACGCACGCATGGAAGCATGCACGCCGCACGCACACACACGTACACACACAAACACACACAAACAAACACAAACACACACACACGCACGGACACACACACACACACACACACACATACACACACACACACACACACACACACACACACACACACACACACACACACACACACACACACACACACACACACACTTCTGAAGAGGCACTCAGACAGACAGACAGACACACGGACAAACGCTTCTCATGTAAAACAACATACACACTTACTTTCATAGCATGGCCTCGGTTCGATCTAAATCATGTCCTCTTGTTC
>JAPXFY010000033.1:32373607-32376107 GCA_030674185.1 Monoplex corrugatus
TCTCTTTCATTCTTTCAATATTAGGTGGTTATACACAGATGAACGAGACAGTCTTGATGGAGGCAGACACAGGAAATCAGTCATAAGGAAGTTTAGGAAAAGACAGCAACATTCATAGGCCATTTTATGAGGAAAGAGGAATTGGAGCACCTAGTCACAACAGGAAAGCTGTTAGGGAAAGAGAACACCGGGCAGACCCAGCGAACAAATATTGGACGGACTTGCAGAGTGGCTGAAGACAAAGAGGGTGGAAGAGGTGCTTGAGGCAACAAGGGATAGAAACAGATGGAAGGCCATGATCACCAACTCCATGTGGCAAGGCACCTGATGATGATGATGATGATGATGATGATGATGATGATGATGATGATGATGATGATGATACATAGATGAGTGGATGGATGAATGGATCGACCGATCGATATAATACATAGACAGACAAACAGACAGATAGACAGACAGACAGACAGATAGATAGATAGATAGATAGATAGATAGATAGATAGATAGATAGATAGATAGACATACAATATATAGATAGATAAAAAGTAGATAGGTAGATAGATATACTACATACATGCATATATATACATACATACATACATACATACATACATACATACATCATACATACATATAATGCAGAGTAGATAGAAAGATTAGATAGATATAGATAAAACAGATAGATTAGATAGATAGACAAAGGACAGATAGACAGACACATACATACACATGCATACATACATAAATCCATGCATGCATGCATACATGCATCATACATACATAACATACATACATACATACATACATACATACATACATACATACATACATACTACGTCGTACGTACGTACGTACGTACATATAGATGGTTATCCCCGTCGGTGATATCATCTGGGGTGGGTGCCAAATCAATCAATCAAACCTGTTCGCGCTCGCTGATATTTTCACTAATTAATAAAAGTGTGTCATAATACTCATGGAGGTTTATACTAATGGTGTGGTGTGTGGTGTGTGTGTGTGTGTGTGTGGTGTGTGTGTGGTGTGTGTGTGTGTGGTGTGTGTGTGTGTGTGTGTGTGTGTGTGTGTGTGTGTGTGTGTGGTGTGTGTGTTCTTTGATTTAACGTGTTTTCACTATAAGTGTGCGTGCGTCTGCGTGTGTGTGTGTGTGTGTGTGTGTGTGTGTGTGTGTGTGTGTGTGTATGTATGTATGTATGTATGTATGATTGTATGTATGTATGTGTATGTGTGTGTGTATGTATGCATGTGTGTGTATGTGTGTGTGTGTGTGTGCGTGCGCGCGCGCGCGTGAGTGCGTGCGTGCGTGAGTATGTGTATGAGAAAGAGAGACAGAGAGAGCACGCACCGCGTGAATGTACTAAATCACTGGTTTCAAGGTAGACAACAGACTCGTGCAATCTTTTCAATCAATAAAGATGTCCCTTGTAATAAAACAGACGAGTGTCAGAACTGCTAGACCGATAACACCATATACATTTTGTCTTTTGCCTGCGTTCGTGTATATGGGGGTGGGGACGGGGATAAGAGAGTGAATTATGGAAGCTTAGTGTGTAGGAGAAAATATTCGCAGATGGATCAAAGTCTGACGAAAGTATTGCTGCTGCTGTTGTCTGTTCTTAGTACTTCTCAATCGATCATTTTTCAAAACCAAATTATCTTTGATCCTTTCGTCTATAAAACAGTACTGACTGCTCTGGTTTTGGAAGTAAAACGGGTATCCCAATATAAGCATTACGATTTTATTTTATTTTATTTTTGTCATCTGTTTAGACTCGTTTTCAGTACTGACTGCTCTGGTTTTGGGCACTAAAACATGGTATCCCAATGATGTTGTTGTTGTTTTGTTTGTTTTTGGTTTGTTTTTTGTTTGTTTGTTTGTCTGTTTGTTTTGGTCATCTTTTCAGACTCCTTTTCCGCTCTGGGGGTTAAAAATTGCTGGTTGTGACGCCAGCCAGCGAGAGCTTCTAAAATTCTATTAATCTATTAACCCCTTTCTTGTCTTTAAAAAAAAAAAGAAAAGAAACTTACGGATTATCACATCGCAATTCCTGGAATCCTGACCACGCTGGCATCTTAGTACACACTGAAACAGCTGACCGCCTTACCAAGAATTTCACAGCAAAAAAAAGATGGTCTAAATCCTTCAAAGCCTTTGATCTGAAATCCCAAAGTACAAACTTTTGTGTGTGTGTGAGTGGGGGGGGGGGGGGGGCGGGATCCCTCTGGCGTGAGGATTAGAAGAAGAAAGAAGAACCAGACAGACAGTAAACATTTTTTTTCTCTCTCTCTCCTCTCTCTCTCTCTCAAATAAGCCCCAACTTTATAAAGAACAGCTCCTTACATAATGGTCAGATGTTGAGGTCCTGCCTAGTGTATAGATTGTATGTCTGTTATTCTGGGAGCCATGCCGCAGGAAGAAGACAGTGTTATGTAGATTGCATACAGAGTACAACATCCTCCACTCCCTCAAACCTTTTTC
>JAPXFY010000033.1:32378607-32383607 GCA_030674185.1 Monoplex corrugatus
GAGGGGAAGAGAGAGAGAGACAGACAGACATACGGAAAGAGAGAGAGAGAGACAGAGAGAGACAGACAGAAAGAGAGATAGGGGAAGAGAGATAGAGAGAGACAGAGACAGAGAGAGACAGACACAGACAGAGAGACAAAGAGAAAGAGAGAAGAAAGAAAGAGAGAGAGAGAGAAAGAGAGAAGAAAGAGAGACAGACAGACAGAGACAAAGACAGACAAAGACAGAAACAGAGACAGACAGACAGACCGAAAGAAAGAGACGGAGACAGACAGAGACAGACCGACAGAGACAGACCGAAAGACAGACCAACAGACACAGAGACAGACAGACAGATAGACAGACACAGATAGACACAGACAGACAGACTGACAGAAAGAGACAGACAGACAGAGAAAAAGAGAGAAGCAATTATGGAAGGCACACTGTTACTACCTTCATGCTTTTGACGTTGATTCAGTTTTTAAAACTATATCACCTTGCTTCAGACATCAGTCTGTTCACTGAAATGTGCCAGAAACTGAGAATGAGAAAAAGTCTAAATTAATCCGGAGAAAGGAAGAGAAACTGAAACTGAAACTGAAAATGGTTTATTGCCATTGACATTTTTGTCCTTGTGGCAAGGAGCATAAAACAAATTCATTACATTTTTAGAAAGAGAGAGAGAGAGAAACAAAGACAGCGAGAGAGAGAGAGACACACACACACACCACTGAGACAAAGACAGAAAGTGACAGAGAGAGAGAGGAGAGAGAGAGAGAGAGAGAGAGACAGACAGACAGACAGACAGACAGATATCAAGGGTGGTGCACGTGCGCACGACCCACGTAAGCACGCGAGCGCATGCACGCACGCACGCACACACACGCGCATGCACTCAAGCACGTACACACTTACAGACTCACACACATGCACATGCACACACACACACACACACACACAACACACACACACACGAACACACACACAAAACACACACACACACACACACACACACACATACATACACACACACACACACACACACACACACACATACACCCCACCCCCTACACACACACAGTAAAAGACATGATACATTTCTTAAAATCGAGCAAAAACGGAACAGCGCGGTGCTTCTGCCAGGATATGTGAATATCAAATTACCGTTCTTAACATCTTTCTTGTTGATGAAGCTTGACTTTTCTACGTTTCAAAGAGTCAAAGACAAACTGTGCCAAGGCCATGGCATGATTAATACTGCCATCCTCCGCTCTCGATAAGGAGAGGACTATGTTCACATCTTGGTGAGAAGATTGCAACATTGTCTCATAATGGTTGTTGTTATTCTTATGTTACTGTTATTGTTACCGTTCTGCCATCATCCGCTCTCGTTAAGGAGAAGACTTTTGATATCTGCTTGGTGGGAATATTGCAATACTGTCTCTTAATGGTTATTGTTATTGTTATTGTTACTGTTATCGCCATTGTTGTTCTTGTTTAAAGCCCAGCCGATTGCGTAGAGACATATCAGAGCTAAAACCGTTTCAAACTGTACAGTATACTTCATCAGGCAAAAAAAACAAAACAAAAAAAAAAAAAAAAGAAAAAAAGGAAACAATATTCAGTACAAATATGAATGCATTCGTGCACATAATCTAAGGAGATAACCACTCCGTCCTATTTTTCATACAGGGGATTTAAAAAGCATACCTGAATACAAATTTAAAATAACGTAGGATAATCATCATCATCATCAGGTGCCTTGCCGCATGGCGTTGGCGATTATTGACTTCCATCTGTCTCCATCTCTTGTTGCCCCAAACATCTCCTCCACTCTCCTCGTCCCCAGCCACTCCGCAAGTCCGTCTAGCATTTTCTCCCTGGGTCTACCCGGTGCTCTCTTTCCCTCCAGCTTTCCCGTTGTGACCAGGTGCTCCAAATCCCCCTTCCTCATAAAATGGCCTATAAATGTTGCCTGTCTTTTCCTAATCTTCCTTATGAGTGATCTACTTGTGTCTGCCTCCATCAAGACTGTTTTCTTTGCTGTCCATGGAACTCTCAACATTCTTCTTAGAAACTAAGGACAATAAAACATACAAAAACGGGGCTAGATTACCTGAAATTGCATCCGCATATATCTTTCCCTAGATCCAAAGATGTACTGAATACATGTACCCAATCATCAGTCCTAAGAGAAAGTATGTAAGACCTTATCGAACACATACAGGTAAATGGACCAGCAAGGCAGAAAATGATAGATAGAAACGACAGAAAGGAAAGGAGGAAGGCAGAAACAAAGAGAGTGACAGAAAAGAGGAATTGTCTAGCACAGAATTTCCAGGTGGGGATACTGTTTATACTGAAAGAGCCCCCCCCCCCCCGGCATCCAAACGAGGAGGAGGGGGAGGGGCTTGAAAGAATATTAGCGTAGCGATGTGTTCAACGGGAGGAAAGCGGGGGGGGGGGTGAGGGTTAGGGGGGTCGAAAGAATTCTACCATAGCGATGATTTGAAAAAAGGAAATGTAATTCATCTTTCCTGCCATTTTTACGCAATAGGCAGTTTCAACATTTTCTATTGATGAAAAACGCTGAGTATCTTTTTTTTCAACCTACCAATCCTAAATCTGAATCTAAACGCTGCAAGAGGATCTTTCAAGTATTTATTTGTAACATGTATATCAGATATTTTTCAGTTGAAATACATCTTTAAAAAAAAACCAGCCATGTATGTTTGCATTACTTTCCATATCCGAGTGCCAGATTTTGTTTGAAATGGCTAATGAAGCAGTCTTTAAAAAAATATTATCTTCCAGTACTTTCTTTACCTGTGGCACCTAGTTCAATTTTCCAGACCGATCTTGAAATAACATTCTGTATGGAAGTCTGCACAGTCAGAGCTATTGGCTCCGCAGTAAGCTTTATGCATTTGAAACACATTCTTACATAAAGAGGATATGTTCTAGTTTCTCCACTCCTGTGCTTAATCGGTACAAGAATAAACCTTTTCCTAGCTTAAGTATGGACTTCCGATTTGGCAAGTTTCATGTTTCACGAGAGAGAGAGAGAGAGAGAGAGAGAGAGAGAGAGAGAGAGAGAGACAGAAACAGAAACAGAGACAGACAGAGGCAGACAGACAGAAATAGAGACAGGAGAGCGAAGGAGAGCCAGCCAGCCAGCCAGACAGACAGACAGACAGAGAAAACCAGAAGAGGACAGACAAGACAGACAAAAGAGAGAGAGAAAGAGAGACAAACAGACAAGAAAGAGTGAGACAGACAGACAGACAGACAGGCAGGCAGACAGACAGACAGACAGACAGGCAGACAGGCAGACAGACAGAATGTATGTGGCGTGTTTGTGTGCAGTATGTTTCTGTCTCTCTGTGCACGTGCGTGCGTGGGTGTGCGCGCGAGTGCGCGAATGTATGAGAGAGAGGGAGAGTGAGAGAGAGAAGGAGAGCGACAGACAGACAGACAGACAGACAGACAGACAGACAGACAGACAGACAGAGAGTGAGAGAGATAGAGACAGAATGTGTGTGGTGTGTTTATGTTTTGTTGCGTTTCTGTTTTGTCTCTCTGTGCTAGTGCGTGGGTGTGCGCGCGGGTGCGCGAATGCACGTGTGCACAGACGATTGCATCGATAAACGAATCACAGACTGCATGAAATTATAACAACGAGAGATATCAGTGTGGCTGGTTCCTTTGATATGTTCATATTACATACACGATAGGACTGATAGCAGTAGTGACTGAGGGGGAAGGTGTTTTGAGTGTGCATACATTGTTGGCTGTGATAGTGAGTGGAAGATGTCAAGAGGAGAAGTTATTACAGGGTTCGCTGTGAGGTTGAGAGAAGTGGGTGATAAGTGTGTGTGTGTGTGTGTGTGTGTGAGAGAGAGAGAGAGAGAGAGAGAGTTGTGTGTGTGTGTGTGAGAGAGAGAGAGAGAGTTGTGTGTGTGTGTGTGAGAGAGAGAGAGTGTCTGTGTGTGTGTGTGGTGTGTGTGTACGTGTGTGTGTGTGAGAGAGAGAGAGAGAGAGAGAGTTGTGTGTGTGTGTGTGAGAGAGAGAGAGAGAGTGTGTGTGTGTGTGTGTGTGTGTGTACGTGTGTGTGTATGAGAGAGAGAGAGAGAGTGTGTGTGTGTGTGTGTGTGTGTACGTGTGTGTGTATGTGAGAGAGAGAGAGAGAGAGTGTGTGTGTGTGTGTGTGTGTGTGTGTGTGTGTGTGTGTGTGTGTGTGTGTGTGTGTGTGTGTGTATGTGTGTGTGTGTTTGAGGAAGAGAGAACAAGAGAGGGTGAGAGAGAGAATGCCTGCGTCAGTGACCGTGTGTGTGTGCATGTGTGTGTGCATGTGTGTGTGCATGTGTGTGTGCATGTGCATATATATATATGTGGTGTGTGTGTGTGTGTGTGTGTGTGTGTGTGTGAGAGAGAGAGAGAGAAAGAAGAGAGTGAGAGAGGGTGAGAGAGAGAATGTCAGTGTCAGTGTCCATGTGTGTGTGTGTGTGTGTGTGTGTGTGTGTGTGTGTGTGTGTGTGTGTGTGTGTGTGTGTGTGTGTGTGCTCTGCGCGCATGCGTGTAGGGGGTAGGTGGGTGGGTGGGTAAGTGCGAGAGAGAGAGGTAGAGACAGACAGACAGAGACAGAGAGAGAGTGTGTGTACGTGTGTGTATGTGTCTGTGCTTTTTGTCTGTGTCAGTTCCTCTCTCTCTCTCTCTCTCTCTCTCACTCTCTCCTCCTCTCTCCCTCTCTCTCTCTCCTCTCTCTCTCTCTCTCTCTCTCTTCTCTCTCCCTGAGGGAGAAAGAGAAAGAAAGAGATACTAGGTCAACAAGAAACAAACGATGATCATCATGACTGGTGACAGCAATCGCACACACAGGTGCTTTTAATAAGGGTTGTGGTCAAGTCGTGGAGAAACACAACACACACACACACACACACACACACACACACCACACACACACACACACACACACACACACACACACACACACACACACACATACACACACACACACA
>JAPXFY010000033.1:32393607-32396107 GCA_030674185.1 Monoplex corrugatus
CAAAGGGCTTCAATGATGAAGCCAGCAGTCCGTATCCGTATCACATAATCAGAAACGGATACTCTGTGGAACTGGAGAACTGAATGAAAACAATACATTTTTGTGGTAATACATCAAAAATGGTCAAAGGAAACACACAGACAGACAGACAGACAGACAGGAAGAGAGAGAATGACAAAAAGAGAGAGACAAAAAGACCCACAGAGTGTAAAAGGGTTTTGAACCCCAGAGAAGACAACGAAAAGACATAGAGAGAAAGAAACAAAGAAAGTAATGAAAGAGTTTTGTTCTGGTTCGCCCACCTTCAGAGAACAGAGGCAGACAAAGACAAAGACAAAGAACAAAGACACAGAGACAAAGAGACAGGACTAAAGACGTGTTGTGTGTGGCTGTATGAGTGTCTGTTGTTTGATGTGTGTGTGTGTGTGTGTGTGTGTGTGTGTGTGTTGTGTGTGTGTGTGTGTTTTGTGTGTGTGTGTGTGTGTGTGTGTGTGTGTGTGTGTATGTGTGTGATGTGTGGTATGTGTGCGTGCGTGCGCGCGCTGTGTGTCGTGTGCGTGTGTGTGCTTAAAAAAAGTACCAGCGTGTGCGTGTATATGTGTCGTGTATGTATAAGTGCATGTGTTGTGTTGTGTGTGTGTGGTGTGGTGTGTGTGTGTGGTGTGTGTGTGTGTGTGTGGCTGGCTGGTGCGTGGTGTGTGTGTGTGTGTAGGCGCTTGTGTGTGTGTGTGTGCTTATAGGTGTGTGTGCGTGTGTGCTTAAAAAAATAGTCGTGTGTGTGTTGTGTTGTGGTGTGTGTGTGTGTGTGTGGGTGTGCGTGTGCTGGTGCGTGTGTGATTGCGTGGTGGTGTAGTGTGTGTGATGCGCTTGTGTTGCGTGTGTGTGCTTAAAAATAAGTACCAGTGTGTGCGTGTTGTGTGTGTGTGTGGCGTGTGTGGTGTGCGGTTGTGTGTGCGTTGTGTGTTAGTGTGTGTGTGTGCGTGTTGTGTGTGTGTGTGTTTGTGTGTTTGTGTGTGTGTGTGTGTGTGTGTGTTGTTGTGTGTGTGTGGTGCTGTGTGTGTGTGTGTGGTGGTGTGTGTGTGATGTGTGTGTGTGAGTGTGCGTGTGGCGTGGTTGTGTGTGCGTGTGTGTTAGTATACAGCGCGCGTGGGTTGTGTGTGGTTGTGTGATGGTGTAGCGTATGCAGTGTGTGCGTACGTGCGTGCTTACTGTGTATACACGATGGGAATACATACATGCGCTCGAGCCCTTTCAGCATGGACATGTATGTGCTTGAATGAATAAATCATTCCCGCTGTGAGAGTCTCTACAGTACCCTGGCATACACACAGGAAGATGAAATATACCAAAACACGAAAGAGTCTCATCTTATGTTTCATGGAGATATTCTTGTTCTTTCATACAAGTTTCCTTGCTACGCCCTAGAGAATTTCTGGTTTGGATTCCTCGTTGTTAACAATGGATCCCAGGTGAGGGGATTGTTGAATAGTTCCTAGCTTCAGTCCACGGACGTTAGATCAGCAGTGGTGGTGGTGTTGCGGCTTTACTGTTATTGTTATTGTTACTGGTATTGGTATTGTATTATATCGGTATTGTTATTGTTATTGTTATTGTTACTGTTACTGTTACTGTTATCGTTACTGTTACTGTTACTGGTATTGGTATGATATTGTTATTGTTACTGTTATTGTTACTGTTATTGTTACTGGTATTGGTATTGATATTGGTATTGATGTATTGGTTATTGGTATTTGGTAAGTTTGGTATTGGTATTGTTATTGTTATTGTTATTGTTACTGTTATCGTATTACTGTTACTTATAGTTACTGGTTATTGGTTATTGGTATTGTTATTGTTACTGTTATTGTTACTGTTATTCTTATTGTTACTGTTACTGTTATTGTTATTGTTACTGTTACTGTTACTGTTACTGTTATTGTTTATTGTTATTGGTATTTGTTACTGTTATTGTTATTGTTATTGTTATTGTTACTGTTACTGTTATTGTTATTGATATTTGGTATTGTTATTGCTGTTTGTATTTTTGTTTAAAGCCAAGCCGACTGTTCAGAGACATTTCAGGGCAATAATCGTTTCAAAACATATATAATACTTTCAAATGGAAAAAAAAAAAAAAAAAAAAAAAAATTAAGAATACATATCACAAGAATTCGCGCGCATAATCTAAGGAGATGCCCCTGTCGTCCAATTCATCACTCAGGGAATTTAGAAACAGAACACATCTGAATACAAATATAAAAACATAACTAAGGACACTAAAAGATGTATAAAAAAACGGGCCTAAATTACCGAAAATTGCTTCCACTTATCACATTTCCCTAGAGCCAAAAATGGACTTAACACATGTACCCAAGTATCAATCCTAAGACAAAGTATGTAAGACTTTATCGAACAAATACAGGTCAAGTACCCAATTATCAATCCTAAGAGAAAGTAAGTAAGGTTTTCACGAACTCATACAGGTGAATGGACCAGCAAG
>JAPXFY010000033.1:32411107-32413607 GCA_030674185.1 Monoplex corrugatus
TTAAATACGCGTTCCTATTCTTTTTTCGTGTTTTTTTCTGTTTTTTAGGAAAAATGTTGAGAGTTCCATGAGACAGTAAAGGAAACAAACGAGACAGTCTTGATGGAGGCAGACACAAGAAGATCATTCATAAGGAAGATCAGGAAAAGACAGGCAACATTTATAGGCCATTTTATGAAGGAAAGGGGAATTAGAGCACCTGGTCACAACAGAAAGCTGAAGGGAAAGAGAGCACCAGGTAGCCCAGGGAGAAAATATTGGACGGACTGGCAGGGTGGCTGAGGACAGAGAGAGGGTGGAAGATGTGCTTGCGGCAACAAGGGATAGATACATATGGAGTGCCATGATCGCCAACGCCATGTGGCAGGGCACAGATGATGATGAACGAACAGGACTTTACACGGGTACCATTCACACCCGAGGAGCTTTATGGCTAATCAGCGTGCGGCCTCCAGCCTACCCGACTGTGAAAGGGTACCTGACTTCCTCTAAAGTTAAGGGAAAGGTAAAGTGGCGAGAAAGAGCAGCTGGGCACCGCCCTCCTGATAATGTTGGCCTCGAGAACAGTTCTGCAGGTTTCATGTAGTAAAAGTAAAAAGCATTCAGGCTTGTCTCTTCCATTTGGTGATCTCTACTGTGGTGATATGTGCAAGAAGAGCGAGAATAATGCAATAGAAGTCTGAACAAGTCGCTGTGGTGTAGCGGATAGCGCAACGGACTACCGACTGGAAGGTTGTGGGTTCGAATCCCCCATCATTCCCTTCAAAAATATCATTGTCGGATTTTTCGACTCTAACCGGCTCCTACCCAGAGTTGGGCGTGCTATGGACTTATTTGGGAAGACTGGGACCACACAGTCGAGTCTCATTCACTTCACGGATGCGTCATTGAGGGAGTTGCTCGAATCTTCTAACCAGCACCGCAGGTGTCTCTATCTCTCGAGCCTGGTTGACGCCAGGATATATGCACAGCAGGTCTCTACCACTTCACTCCCCTACGACCTCTGGGTTACTGGACAACGAACGGAAAGGTGTGTGTCTTTTGTCGTGTGTGTGGAGAGAGTAGACTGCTTAGAACAGGTCTGACCATCCTAGTTCTCTCCCCTTTCGGCCTAACCATCTTGGTTCCCTCCCCTCCCTCCATTTTCGTTCACATTTATCTACTCTTCGTTTGTGTGTGTGTGTGTGTGTGTGTGTGTGTGTGTGTGTGTGTGTGTGTGTGTGTGTGTGTGTGTGTGTGTGTGTGTGTGTGTGTGTGTGTGTGTGTGTGTGGTGTTGTTGTGTGTGTTGTGTGTGTGTATGTGTGTGTGTGTGTGTGCGCGCGCGCGCGCCCGTGTGTGTATGTGTGTGTGTGTGTGTGTGTGTCTGTGTTTGTGTGTGTGTGTGTGTGTGGATGTGTTGTGTTGTGTTGTGTTGTGTTGTGTTGTGTTGTGTTGTGTTGTGTTGTGCAAGTGTGTGTTGTGTAAGTGTGTGTGGGGGTGGGTTGTGTGGGTTTGTGTGGGTTTTTGTCTTTTGTATATGTGTTTGTGTCTCTGTCTGTCTGAGTGTGTGGTGTGTGTATGCATGTGTATGTGTGTGTGTGTGCGCACGTGCACGAGCGCGTGGTTAGTCATGTCCTTGTCTAGTGGCGTAAGGAAAGATGAAAACACCAAGCATACAAGCTGCAAAAGGGTTAAGGTTCATAGACTCGTTCAGACTGAAGCTTTATGGGGAGAGAGAAAATAGCCAAGTCAAAGTGGCTTTGTCAGTGTGATTAGATGTCAAAGGAACAAGAGAATGAACACACGATGGGGTAAATGACGTGGATCTGGTGGCGAGAGACAGGCAGACACATAGGGACCGACAGAGACACAGAAAGACACAGAGATCAAAGACACAAAGAGGCAGACAGCAGACAGAGGCAGACAAAGACACTGACGGAGAGACAGATAGATTCAGAGAGAGATTAAAAGAGAAAGACAGAAAGGCCACAAAAAATATCACGCACGTGAGCATGCGCACACAGACACACACACACAGACGCACATACACACACACACACACACACACACAACACATAATATAACACGCACGCACACACACACAACACACACACACACACACACACACACACACACCCACATATATACATAAATGTATGGAGAGAGAGAGAGCGACACACACAACACACACACACACACACATATATATACATACACACTCTCTCTCTCTCTCTCTCTCTCTCTCATACACACACACACACACACTCACAAACACACACACACACACACATACACACTCCCTCTCTCTCTCACACACACACACACACAGATCGAGAGAGACACAGAAAAAGAGAGACAGACAGAGCCACAGACAAAGGCGTCAAAACACCCAGCATGCAAGCTCAAAAGAAACGAACGCAAAAAAACAAAAACAAAACAACAACAACTGCACAATGTGGATAAAACAACCCACGCACTCCTATCCGAACAACAACAAAAATGATTGGAAAGAAAAAACAA
>JAPXFY010000033.1:32436107-32438607 GCA_030674185.1 Monoplex corrugatus
AGAAAACATGAACACAGAATCAGAACGCGTATTTCATACAACCAGACAAGACAGGCGCAAATTTTCGGCAAATTGGTCTTTTTGTCAAGCGTAAACGTAAGATAACAAATCACAAAAGAAAACAACAAAACACAAAAATACGAAACAAAAAATAACAGTAAAAAATGACCAAAACTTCTAAACTAATTTTTGTTTTGTTGTTTTTTTTGTTCGTTTTTTGTTGTTTTTTTTGTTTGTTTTGTTTTTGTTTTTTTTATTATCTACATTACGCTTCACAAAGGCCAGTGGCCGAAATTTGCGCCTGGTCTGATTCTGGTTGTATTAACCTATGACTCCGCACTTTATCCACCAACTGCAAAAATTTAACCCTTTGACTCCCTACCCTATCCACATTCTTACCCTTTGACTCCTCACCCTATCCAACACTTCCTGCAGGAAGCTGTGGATAGGTAAGGAAGTCAAAGCGGAAGCAGGCTACGTTAAGGAATCAAAGGGTTAAGTTTTTGCTTTGCTCGCATGGTAGACAGTGCAGGATGCTGGCGGACAGGGTGCGGTAGTCAAAGGGTTAAATACGCGTTCTGATTCTATTTTCATGTGTTTTTTTTCTGGTTCCTGTTTGCTTGAACGCGGGCGGTGGCATTTGTTTTGGATTTGTTACAAGTGGAAGTAATTTTTGACACGGGATAGGAAGAAGTAGGAGCAGACTCTCATAACTGTGAATCTGACTACTTCAGGTGGAGGCTATTAAATCTGTCATGAAAAAGGAAGTATAAGTGCTTGCATTAAGTTAAAGATGATACAGTATTTTCCAACGCAGAATCATTAGCTTAAAAAAAAATTCAAACTAGTCGTTGCTTGCATGTCGCGGTTTTGTTGTGCTTGATGTTAGTTCGTCTCTTTGTTTGTTTGTTTGTCTGTCTGGTTGGTTGGTTGGTTGGTTGGATTGGTTGATGTTGGTTGGTTGGTTGGTTGGTTGGTTGTTGGTGGTTGGTTGGTTGGTTGGTTGGTGGGGGTGGGTGGGTGGTTGGTTGGTTGGTTGGTTGGTTGGTTGGTCGTCGGTCGGTTGGTTGGTTGGTTGGTTGGTTGGTTGGTTGGTTGGTTGGTTGGTTGGTTGGTTGGTTGGTTGGTTGGTTGTTCGGTTGGTTGGTTAGTCGTTGTCGGTCGTCGGTCGGTCGGTCGGTCGGTCGGTCGTTGGTTGGTTGTTTTGTTGTTGTTGTTGTGCTATTGTTGTTGTTTCCATAAGCCATCCACTGACATGACATACACGATCTTTAACTTGCATACTGACATTTTGTCATAAGTATACACATGAGATCTTGAATGTTATATAGAACCGATAATGTTATACGGTTGTGAGGCGAGGACAGTCAACAAGCAAAGCCAGAGCAAGATTGAGGCAGCCGAGATGTGGTTTCTAAGAAGAATGTTGAGAGTTCCATGGACAGCAAAGAAAACAAACGAGACAGTCTTTGATGGAGGCAACACAAGAAGATCATTCATAAGGAAGATTAAGAAAAGACAGGTAACATTTATAGATCAGTTTATGAGGAAAGGGAATTGGAGCACCTGGTCACAACAGGAAAGCTGGAGGGAAATAGAGCACCGGATAGACTCAGGGAAAAAATATTGAACAGACTTGAAGAGTGGCTGAGGACAAAGAGGGTGAAAGATGTGCTTGCGGCAACAAGGGATAGATGTATATGGAGGGCCATAATCGCCAACGCCATGTGGTAGGGCACTTGATGATGATGATGATACAAAAGGGAGGGGGGGGTAGATGGTCTGCACACATGTTGACCTGGGAGATGGGGATCATGTCTACCCTTTTCCCACCAGACAGAGGTGTCTGGGCGAATCGAACACAGGACCAGACACTGGGATATGAAGGGGGAGAGAAAAAGGGGAGAGGGGGGGGGGGAGGGCAGAAATACAGAAAGCAGAAAGGCAGACAGACAGACAGCAGGCAGGTAAACACACACAGAGACTTCAAAGTTTCGTATACATCTTTAAACCCTGACAAGGTAAGGAGGGTAACACACAGCATAACACTAATCAAGTGGGACCACACACGCACACACAGGCACACACCACACGGCACGCACGCACGCATGCCACACACACGCACATACAGGCCTTCTCTCTCTCTCTCTCTCTCTCTCTCTCTCTCTCCTCTCCTCTCCCTCCTACTCTCTTCTTTCTCTCGATGTCCCATACTATTTAATATTCAACATCTAATTTTTTCGATGGGTGTTTTAAAATGTGCCTTTTCTGCATTACCTCACATCATTAAATGAAATGTTATGTATCTGTTATCAGTAAATTAAAAGTCCTCATTCCTCTCTCTCCTTCCCTATTTCCCCGTCTCCTATCTACCTGTTGTCGACGTCTCCATCTCAATCTCTGTCTGTCCTCATTTAAAATTTAATCAACATTCACATTTTTCATGGTCTTTGTTTTTCTTGATTACCTACACTTCGTTGGTCTGCTCATTATCTTATCA
>JAPXFY010000033.1:32441107-32446107 GCA_030674185.1 Monoplex corrugatus
CGACAGAAAGCACAGGAGCAAGGCAGAAAATGACAGCAAGAAACGACAGAAAGCACAGGAGCAAGGCAGAAAATGACAGCAAGAAACAACAGAAAGTAAGGAGCAAGGCAGAAAATGACAGCAAGAAACAACAGAAAGTACAGGAGCAAGGCAGAAAATGACGGCAAGAAACGACAGAAAGCAAAGGAGCAAGGCAGAAAATGACAGCAAGAAATGACAGAAAGCAAAGGAGCAAGGCAGAAAATGACGGCAAGAAAGGACAGAAAGCAAAGGAGTAAGGCAGAAAATGACGACAAGAAACGACAGAAAGCAAAGGAGTAAGGCAGAAAATGACGACAAGAAACGACAGAAAGCAGAAAGCAAAGGAGCAGGGCAGAAAATGACAGCAAAAAACGACAGAAAGCAAAAGAGCAGGGCAGAAAATGACAGCAAGAAACGACAGAAAGCAAAGGAACAAGGCAGAAAATGACAGCAAGAAACGACAGAAAGCAAAGGAACAAGGCAGAAAATGACAGCAAGAAACGACAGAAAGCGAAGGAGCAAGGCAGAGTGACAAAAAAGAGGACATTTCTAGCACAGAATTTCCAGAAGGGGGGGGGGGGGTACTATTTATACTAAAAGAGCCCCAGCATCCCCACGGGGGAAGCCGTCAGAAACTAATGATAATGGACGATGCTTCAGCGACCATTGGAGAGTGTCAACTGGGTCTTGACAAAAATTAGCACAGATGACCACAGGGCCACGCTTGTTATGTAGGAGTCGCGGGTTTGATCCTCCGGCTGGCCACAGTTTTTCTTTAGTGGTCCCCGTTAGCTCTGGTTGGTTAGAACGCCTAACCGAGAATACAAGGGTTGGGTTTGAATCTCAGGTGAGCTACATTTTTTTCTTTCTTTTTCTTCTTCTTTTTTTTTGTTTTTTTTTTGCTTGGGTTTTTTTATTTTTTACATTTGTTTGTTTGTGTGTTTGGGGGGGTATTTTTTTGTTTATTTATTTGTTATTTTTGTTTTGTTTGTTTAGTTGGTTGGTTTTCTGTCTGTCTGTCAGTTTGTTTGGGTTTCTCTCTTAGTTTGTTTGTTTGTTTGTTTGTTTGTTTGTTTGTTTGTTTGTTCGTTTGTTTGCTTGCTTGTTTTTCGTTTGTTTGTTTCGTTTATTTGGTTTTTATTTGTTTAGTTGGTTGGTTTTCTGTCTCTCTGTCTGCCTGTTAATCAGTTTCGGTTTCTGTCTGTCTGTCTGTTTGTCTGTCTGTGTATCTGTTTGTTTGTTTGTTTATGTGTTCATTTGTGTGTTTGTTTGTGTTGTTTGTTTATGTGTTCATTTGTGTGTTTGTTTGTGTTCACCTTATGACCTAGCCAACGCATAGGGTTTTTGTGCAGGTTTAAGGTTCATCCCATGATCATACTGAATCTTCTCCATCACATGGCACCAGTGGTGTTTTAGTGTCCTTAGTTATGTTTAAATTTGTATTCAAGTATCTTGTTTTTTAATTTTGTGGTCAACGCCAGGGGTATTTCTTTAGGTTATGTGCGTAAATGCATTGGTATGTCACTATGTGTACTAATTTTCTTTTCCTTTTATTCTCCTGTTGAAATATTGTGTATGTTTTGAAACAGTTACAGCCCTGATATGGCTCTACGCAGTCGGCTGGGTTTTAAACAAAAATAACAATAAGAAATAACAGCATAATTATGGGATTCATTCCCAAAGAGGACACGTTATGTGGAGAAACTGAAATTGAAAACGGTAACCGAGGTGGGCCTACTCCTATCTCCCAACCTGGCTGCTCAGGTTCAAACCTGGGTCATAACTTTGTGTGTATGTGGTGGCGGACCCCTCCAAGCACACACAGAAACATTCAAAGGTCGAGGGCTTACATAACAGCCATCCAACACGATTCCCGCGACGGACTACTGCTGTCGGACAATAGTGACAAAGCGCATACCCCCAGGAGACTGTCCACGCCATAATCAGATGGATTTTTAACCCTTTTGGCGCCAGTCTCGCATTTTTTCGATCGCCTGGCTCACCGCCGATCTCGCCTTTTTGCGACGAGTAGGCCTGCTCTAGTGGCAATCTCTCTTTCGTTTGGGAGAGAAAAGAGGTCATGGTTTCTACATAGCACGGGGAGTCCCCTCACTTTTCATTCCACCATTTTATTTGACCTTATTGAATTAATTTTGATCAATTATTTTGAATACTTTTGAACTGCTCCATCACCGTTATGCATAGAAACACCCCCAGCGCTCTACATTCAGAACTGAGGGTGTTTCTGAAGAAATTGAAGCTTTTGCCAAGCAGAGAAGGGGAATATAGCTGTTCTTTGCATTTCATTTGGTTAGTCTGCCTTTTGATCTACAAGTTAACAAGAAAGTGTATCTGTGTGTCTTTTGTCCCTGCTTGTTTTCTGTTGAGATAATGTGTACAATTTCTACTTTTTTTTTTTAATGAAAGATTCATGAACATCAAACAAACAAAAATAGGCATAAATAAAACAAAGCATGAAAACATGCAGTCGTTTTTCTTCAATTCACATAAGAAAAACAGCAAGAGCATTGGTTGAAAAATAGGGAAGTTATAATATAAGCATTTAAAGGCAGTGACTGTTGTCATTGCTATGGCCTCAGAAAACACCTGGCGCTGGGAGTTTCTACATTCCAGAACGTCTGGCGGTGAAAGGGTTAAGGGGGTCAGAATGACGGTCAGCGACTATATCACGGTGCTTCAGGTAGGGGGGGGGGGGGTGTCAACAAAAGATGCCCTGACTTTCAATCGGTGGCTGTAGGTTCGAATCCTCGGGGTTGCACTACATTCAAACTGGCCTTCTCACGCCAAAACAAGTGTGACTGCCCCGCGTTTAAGCAAACAGGAACCAGGGAAAAAAACACGTAAAAAGAGTAAGAACGCGTATTTAATACAAGACAAGACAGCCACAAATTTTCAGCCAGGTGGTCTTTGTGGAGCGTAAGATCACAAACAAACAAACACCAGATACAAAAATTAGAAGAGAATGACTGAAACTTCCCTCCTGCTCTGTCCAGTGTCAGAAAAGGAATTGCTTATTTGTATGTGATCAAACGCTTGACAAAGGCCAGATGGCCGAAACTTTGCGCCTGTCTTGTCTGGTTGTATTAAATACGCGTTCTGATTCTTTTTTCGTTTTTTTTTTTTTCTTCTGGCCTTCTCACTGTCCCATCTTAAACATTATTGTTGTTCTGGTGGTGTCAGTATAGGATTAGATAAGTCCCCTTCTTCCAGCCTTCTTACTGTCTCATCTTAAACAACATCAATGTTGTTCTGGTGGAGGACCTGGCCAGCTCATGGATTTATGAGCAGGCTTAAGGCTTGTGCCCTGATCACAATATACGTGGCACCTGTGACGTTAGTGCGTATGGAATTCGTTCTGAGCGCGGAGACGTCATCTTGAGAAACTGAAACTGGTTGTGTCGGTATAGGATTAGATAAGCCCCCCCCCCCCCCCTTTCCAGTCTTCTCACTGTCCCATCTTAACATCATCATTGTTGTTCTGGTGGTGTCAGTGTAGGATCAGTTAAGTCCCTCTTCTCCCAGCCTTCTCACTGTCCCATCTTAACATCCTCAATGTTGTTCTGGTGGTGTCGGTATAGGATTAGATAAGTCTCCACCTTCTTCCAGCCTTCTCACTGTCCCATCTTAACATCATCGTCGTTGTTCTGGTGGTGTCGGTATAGGGATTAGATAAGTCTCCTTTCTCCCAGCCTTCTCACTGTCCCATCTTAACATCATCGTTGTTCTGGTGGTGTCGGTATAGGGATTAGATAAGTCTCCTTTCTCCCAGCCTTCTCACTGTCCCATCTTAACATCATCGTTGTTCTGGTGGTGTCGGTATAGGGATTAGATAAGTCTCCTTTCTCTCACCCTTCTCCTGTCTCACGTCATTGTCGTTCTGGTGGTGTCAGTATAGGATCAGATAAGTCTCCCCCTTCTCCAGACTTTTCACTGTCCCATCTTAACATCATCATTGTTGTTCTGGTGGTGTCAGTATAGGACATAGGATTAGGTTAATCTTCCCCTTTCCCCACTTCCCTGGGATGGTTATCCCCCCTCGGCCATATGACCTGATGTAGGTGCCCACGTAAAAACTGAACCAAATCAATCAACCAATCGGAAGGTCCTGGGTTCGATCCAGCATGGACTCCTCCAGCAGGTGGGTTAAAGGAGGAAAACTTTTCTGATCTCCCAGGTCAACATGTGTGCAGACCAGCCAGTGCCTGTACCTTCCCTCGTGTGCCTGTGCGTGCAGAACATTAAAATAATGTGCACGTTAAAGATCTTGTAAGTCATGTCAGTGACTGGCTCATAGTAGCAATGAAAACACCCACCATTGCACGTCTGCTGAAGATGATGTGTGCAGAGTGTGCAGAGACATACCGCTTGGACAGCGTAGGCAAAACAACGTGCATAATCGTAAACGGGAAACAAAATTGGAACACTGAACAAACAAAACAAAAAGTTAGAGAGAGAATAGAAGAAGAGAGAGAGAGGAGCAGACAGACAGAGACGGCAAGAAAAAAGAAAGATACACACAGAGAAGAGAAAGAGAGACAGAGACAGAGACAGACAGACAGGCAGACAGAGAGCGAGAGAGATGACACAGACAGACAGACAAACGGATAGACTAAGGCAGACAGAGGGAGACAGCGAAAAAGAGAGAAAGAAAGAGAGGAAGAAGGAAAGAAAGAAAGAAATACAGACAGACAGACAGAGAGGCAGCGGGACAGACAAGCGGATAGACACAGACAGAGAGAGAGACAGAGAAAAAGAAAGACAGATACAGAGTGAGAGAGAGAGAGAGAGAAAGAGACAGACAGGCTGACAGACAGATACTGAGACAGACAGAGACAGAGAGATACAGACACAGAGAGAGAGAGAGAAAGAGGGAGAGAGAGGGAGAGAATATCACCCAAAGGCTGATCAGCCAACACAGAATTATTTGTTATCCCCCTGTTTACATCTGTTTACCTTGT
>JAPXFY010000033.1:32448607-32451107 GCA_030674185.1 Monoplex corrugatus
CAGGGATGTCTACCACCAAGAAAGAAAGCTTCCTTGGGTTAAAGATGCTAATTTCCTGATATTTTTCAAGAGTCACCGCAAAGCACAAATCCTCAGCTTTTAAGTTTTTGAAAAAGCAGCGATGTCTACCATTAAGAAGGAAAGCATACCCACATTAAAGAAACATATTTCCCGATATTTTTTCAAGAGTCACTGCAAGTGTATGTCCTCAGCTTTTAAAGTGTATAAGGCAAGGATGTTTACCATTTTCCTGATATTTTTCAATGTCACTGCATATGCATGCCCTCAGCTTTTAAAAGTTTAAAAAACATGGATGTCTACCATTTTCCTATTTTTTTCAATGTCACTGCATGTGCATGTCCTCAGCTTTAAAAGTTTAAAAAACATGGATGTCTATCACCAAGAAGGAAAGATTCCTTTGATTGAAAATACATATTCGCCTGATATCTTTTCAACAGTCACTGCAACTACATGTCCTCAGCTTTTCAAAGTTTAAAGAGAAGGAATGTCTACCATCAAGAAGGAAAGCTTCTTTACAATAAAGGTTTATATCTTCCTGATATTTTGCAAGAGACAGCAAGTACATGTCCTCAGCTTTTAGAATTTAAAAAGCAAGGATGTCTATCACCAAAAAGAAAGCTTCCTTAGATAAAAGAAACATATTATCCTGATGTTTTTTCGAGAATCACAGCCAAGTACATGTCCTCAGCTTTTTAAAAGTTTAATAGGCAGAAATATCTACCACCAAGAAGGAAAGCTTCCTTAGATTAAAAGAAACATATTTTCCAGATATTTTTCAAGAGTCACTGCCAAGTACATGTCCTCAGCCTTTAAAGGTAAAAAGAAATAAAAGAATAATAAATTAAAAAAAAAACAGGGATATCTACCATCAAGAAGGAAAGCTTCCTCAGATTAAGGAATAACAGTTTCCAGATTTTTTCAAGAATCACTGCAAGTACATATCCTCGGCTATTAAAAGTAAAAAAAAAAAAAACCAGGGATGTCTTCCATCAAGAAGGAAAGCTTCCTTAGATTAGAGAAACATATTTTCCCGATACTGTTCAAGGGTAACTGAAGAACGGTCCTCAGCTTTTAAAGTTAAAACGCATGTATGTCTACCATGGAGAAGGAAAGCTTCCTTGGATTAAAGAGACATATTTTTCCTGATATTTTTCAAGAGTCACTGCTAATGCATATCCACAGCTTCTGAAGTTTAAAACGCAGGTATGTCTCCTATAAAGAAGGAAAGCTTCCTCAGATTAAATGAAACATATTTTCCTGATTTTTTTTTTCAAGAATCATTGCAAGTATATGTCCCCAGCAGCTTTTAAAGTTAAGAAGAAAAAAAAACAGGGATGTCTACCATCAAGAAGGAAAGCTTCCTCAGATTAACCCTTTGACTCCCGCACCCTATCCATCACTTTTCCATCCCCCAGCGTTCTCTGTTTTTTTTCTACCGTTTTCGTTTTCTTGTTCTTGCACTGTCTTCACCATAGGCTTCCCTTTCTTCCTGTATTGCAGACCAGACAAAGTACTCTGTCCAGTAAAAGATCTATTTGTCTGTTTGCTTTCGTCTTTCAGTTTTGTTCAAACCATTCTTAAGGCAGACAGTACTTCTCTCCCCCCCCCCTTCTCTCTCTCTCTCTCCCTCTCTCAGGGCTCAGACATTCTATCAACATCACTATACCATGGAAAGGTAGAGTACTGTGCCCGTAAAAGATCTGTTTTGTCTTCGCTTGCTTATTTTTTTTTTTTTTTGTCTTTCTTTAAACCATTGTTAAGGGAGACAATCTCTCTCTCTCTCTCCTCTCTCTCTCTCTCTCTCTCTCTCTCTCTGGGCTCAGACGATCTATCAACATCCACGATACCGTCGAAAGGGAGGGTACTCTGCCCTGTAAAAGGTCTGTTTTGTCTGCTGGCTTTTTTGTCTTTTTTTAAACCATTGTTAAGGGAGACAATCCTCTCCTCTCTCTCTCTCTCTCTCTCTCTCTCTCTCTCTCTCTCTCTCTCTCTCTCTCTCTCTCTCTCTCTCTCTCTCTCTCTCTCTCTCTCTGGGGCAACGACAATCTATCTACATTCGCGATACCGTCGAAAGGAAGAGTACTCTGCCCCAAAAAAGGTATGTTTTGTCTGCCTGCTGTTTTTTTGTTGTTGTTGTTGTTGTCTTTCTTTAAACCATTGAAGGGAGACAATCCTTCTTCCTCTCTCTCTCTCTCTCTCTCTCTCTCTCTCTCTCTCTCTCTCTCTCTCTCTCTCTCTCTCTCTCTCTCTCTCTCTCTCTTTGGGGCTAAGACAATCAATCTACAGTTACGATATCATCGAAAGGCAGGAGGGTACTCTGACCCGCGAAAAGGTCCGTTTTGTCCGCTTCCTTTTTCTTTTCTTTCTTTCATAATGTAAAACCATTCTTAAGGGAGACAATCCTTCTTCTCCTCTCTTGGGATCATGACAACCCATTTACAATCACGCAATGATCGAAAGGCAGACAGACCTGCTTTCC
>JAPXFY010000033.1:32456107-32486107 GCA_030674185.1 Monoplex corrugatus
ATGATAAATGTAACCATAAGGATAATTATAATCATTACTAGATTAGTAATAATAACTCGCAGAGTGGCTGGGGACGAGGAGGGTGGGGGAGATGCTAGGGGAAACGAGAGATAGAGATAGATGGAAGTCCATGATCGCCAACGCCATGTGGCAAGGCACCTGATGATGATGAATAAAAAAAAGAATGCTTCCATCTTACAGCGTAAACAGTCGATATCAGAGAATACTCGTTGCACTACTTTCGGGGGGAAAGGGGTTGGAGGGGGAAGTGTCGTCGCGTCAATTTATTAATGAAGTACAAACATATCTGTATACACACATCAATTATACATCAACGCAACATCAGCATAGTTCCATCAAATATTACAACACTTCATGGCACGAAATCGGAAATAGATGATTAGCGAGGACACAGAGGGTGGGGAAGATGTACTTGCAGCGACAAGGGATTAGATTCATATGGAGGGCCAGCCATGATCGCCAACACCATGCGGCAGGGCACATGATGATGTGATGATGATGACGATGATGATGATGATGTGGTGATGATGATGATGATGATGTATACCAAAAAGAACTTGTACGGCTGCTGGGCCATAGAAACTCATGCCTCACGTCTCATGCCTCATGCTTCACGCCTCACATTTCATGCACTGGGCCACAGGAGCTACGCTCATGTCGGCGTATGTTCTGTGTTGACGGTGCCAGAATACAGTGCTTTTGCTCAATTGATCAGAGACAATATTCGAGGTTTGTTTCTTTTTCCGAAGATGGATTCTTCCCACGAAGAAGACCTCCTGATTTTGCTCATGCTCAGGAGGACGAAGCGAAAGAGACAAAGCGTATGCTGCCGAGAAGATTTCTTCCTTACAGAATCACGAGGAGAATTCTACCGTTCATTCCATCATTTCCTTAACTTTGGTTCGTTCAGAATTTTCAAGTCTTCCCAAACTTGTGTATATTTCTTTTTTAAAATACATATTTGTCCTTGTAGTCAGACACACGCAGATTCCAGAGGAGGGGCCTTGCCTGGACCAACTCGATCAATTTTTCTCTGTAGTCATCCATCCTTGCATGTGAGGAGAATTGAAATGGCCGATGGTAACCAAGAACTTCAACTTCACACATTGAAAAAAGTGAACAGATCCACTTCTCCGCTCACGCGTGAACCGTGAACCATGAAGCGTGAAGCGTGAGTGAAGTTGTATGGCCCCGCGCAAGAGAGACCTCGTCTGTTCATTTTTTATTCACGCGTGAGGCGTGAGGCATGAGGCGTGAGACGTGAGGCGTGAGTTTCTATGGCCCAGCAGCCTTAAGAGACAACGCCTAATCCCACCACACAAAAGTGACACAGCCTTTCGCTTGCCTATGGTGTGAGCAATGGTCTTTCCCGCCCTCTCCCCCACCCCCTCTTCCCCTCCACAAGTTCTGTGGGATGCCAGGAAATGAGACGGTAGATGGGCTGGCGAAAACAGGATTCCAGGAACACCAACCAGACGACAGCGAGAAGATTGATTGATTGATTGATTGATTTGGTTCAGTTTTTACGCCGACACCCACCCCAGGTGATATGGCCGACGGGGATAACCATCCCAGGGAAGTGGGGAAAGGGAAGCTTATCTAATCCTATACTGACACCACCAGAATAACAATGATGTAAAGACGGGACAGTGAGAAGGCCAGTTTTAATGTAGCGCACCCCGGGATTCGAACCCACAACCATTAGCATGTGAATCCGACGCTCAAACCAACTGAGTTACTGGGGCCCGCAAGAAGACGAGCGTCATCAGATCACTCTTAACCCTTTGACTCCTGCGCCCTGTCCCTCAGCATCCTGCACTGTTAAACCATGCCAACAAAGCAAAAACTCAACACTTTGACTCCCTCACCCAGGAGGAAGCTGGTGGACAGGGTAAGTGGAGTCCAAAAGTTAAGTTTTTGCGGCTTGTGGATAGGGTATGTGAGACAAAAGGTTGTTGTTGTTGTTATTTTTGTTTAAAGCCCAGCCGACTGCGTAGAGCCTTATCAGGACTATAACCTTTTCAAAACATACACAATACATCGACAAGAAAAAGGATTAAAAAAAAAAAAAGAAATCAAGTACACATATCAATACATTCGCGCACATATTCTAAGGAGATGCCCCTGGTATTGACCACTCCATCTAATTTATCACAAAGGGGATTTAAAAATATACATGAATACAAATTTAAACAAAACTAAAGACACTAAAACATACAAAAACGGGTCTACATTACATAAAATTGCTTTCACATATCACATTTCCCTAAAGCCAAAATGCTGTTAACACATATACCCAATTATCAATCCTAAGAGGAAATACGTAAGACTTTATGGGAAACATACAGGGGAATGAACCCGCAAGGCAGACAATGATAGAAAGAAATGACAGAAAGCAAAGGAGGAAGAAAGAAACAAAGAGAGTGACAGAAAAGAGGAAATTTCTGGCACAGAATTTTCAGAAGGTGGGAGATATTATTTATACTGAAAGAGTCCCCGGCATCCCCACGGGGAAAAGGTTAAAGCCACAGGCAGAGAAATTGCTGACTACCACCTTTTGTCTACAGAACAACAAGCGGTTACGATGAGACTCCACCGGTCACACCTAGCTGAACGTCCATATGAACTGCCAGTTCAAACAGACACCATCACCAACCTTCCCCTGTGGTCAGCAGAACCAAACAGTTACAAGAAACATGGGAACAGCCGGACAGCAGAAGTGTCATCAGCTTCGGCCGTTAACTCCTTTCACTCTGAGTGTACTGGGCTTGGACGGCATCCAGGCCATGAATTCTGACATAGGTATTTTTGCACAGGCTTAGGGAGTCTGCCAGATAATTGTTGGCAGGTTTGGATGGAGCACATATGGAATAGTCTTGAGTGCGACGAATCCCTCTTGAACAAACTCCAAAACTCCTAGCACCTGGATCCCTTTTGCTGTATCGTAAGTTCAAACAGACACCATCAAAAACCTAACACTGAGGTCAAGACAATCAAACAGTTGAGTACATATTTCCAGTCAAACACTGAGGGCAAGACAATCAAACAGTTAAGTACATATTTCCAGTCTAACACTGAGGTCAAGACAATCAAACAGTGGAGTACATATTTTCAGCCTAACACTGAGGTCAAGACAATCAAACAGTTGAGTACATATTTCCAGCCTAACACTGAGTCAAGACAATCAAACAGTTGAGAGCATATATTTCAACGATGCCGCCTCTATTATTAAGTACAGCAACAGCAGACATAGCTCACAACAACTTAACTGACTATCCAGCTCTGTGGCAACTGGCAGAAGCCAGAAAAATAAAACAGCAACATTTATCGGAAGATATGGCCTGACCACGTAAACGCTGAACGAAGACAGAAGAGGCATATGACCCAACACATCAAGTTTCTCCTTTCTAGATAATAAGTGAACAATTCTTAAATTTAAAACACTTCAAAATACGTTATAAGCCAAGCTCACTTCCAAGTATGGGATAACGAGGAAATATAATTGGGCTGGATTGGATTGAATTGGATTTTTTTTTTCACAACTGAATTTTTTACCGTCTGTGGAATGCCGACCCCTCTCCCTAAAGAAAACACGTCGCCAACATACGCTGTTACTCTGTTTTTCTCCATGTATAAGAGTAGTTATGTTTATATGAATGGAGAGATTTTTTAAAATGGCTTGGCCATTTGGTTTCGTTGGTGCTGTTGCTGTTGACATTTATGATTGGTTGGTTGGTTGGTTGGTTGGTTGGTTGGTTGGTTGGTTGGTTTGTTGGCTGGCTGGCTGGTTGGTTGGCTGGCTGGTTGGTTGGTTGGCTGGTTGGTTGGTTGGCTGCTGGTTGGTTGGTTGGCTGGCTGGTTGGTTGGCTGGTTGGTTAGGTTGGCTGGTTGGTTTGGTTGGTTGGTTGGTTGGTTGATTGGTTGGTTGGTTGGTTGGTTTGGATGATTTGGTTTGGTGGCTGGTTTGGTTGGCTGGTTGGCTGGTTGGTTTGGTTGGTTGGTTAGTTGGTTGGTTGGTTGGTTGGTTGGTTGGTTGGTTGGTTGGTTGGTTGGTTGGTTTGGTTTGGTGGCTGGTGTGGTTGGTGGCTGGTGTGGTTGGTGGCTGGATGGCTGATTGGTCGGTTGATTGATTGGTTGGTTCGTTCGTTGATTGGTTTGTTGATGGAATTGGCTTTTGGTTGGTTGGTTGGTTGGTTGTTGGTTGGTTGGTTGGTTGGTTGGTTGGTTGATTGGTTGGCTGGTTGGCTGGCAGGTTGGTTGGTTGGTTGGTTCGTTGGTTCGTTCGTTCGTTCGTTCGTTCGTTGGATGGATGGCTGCTTGGCTGGCGGGTTGGTTGGTTGGCTGGTTGTTGGTTTGATTGATTGATTGGGCTCTTTTCTAGAGTGTGCTATTGGGGTTTTTTTTGTCTGTATTTGTTTTTTGTTTGTTTGCTTTTTTTGTTTGTTTTGTTTTGTTCTGGGGGGGTGTTTTTGTTTATGTTTTTTGTTTTGTTTGTTTTTGATTCTTTCTTTCCTGCTTGCCTTTTTTTTATTTTTAATTTCTTTCTTTCTTTCTTTCTTTCTCCGATATATTTCCTCACAGGAAGATGGGCTTGTGTGTGACATGTATGAGAACAATGTTAAAACATGTTGAGTATACTATTTTCATTCATCCAAAAATGGAAACTAATCCCGCTCGTTCTTACCGGGCGTTCATACACGTGGTTTGCGGGTCTAATGAAGCCTTGATCATGAGACAGCTGTGTTTATGTGCAGATACGAGACTTCATTCTGTATGCGAGAGAATGTCGCTGTGACGTGACTTTTTTGTACTTTATATAACAGGAGGAGCGTCAGACGTGATTCGACTCTTTAAGTTTAATTTAACCCTCTGACGACCGCAACGTATTCACAATCATCCCGCATTGTCAACCATGCTCATCATCATAGATAGATAGATAGATAGATAGATAGATAGATAGATAGATAGATAGATAGATTGATAGATAGATAGATAGATTGATAGATAGATAGATAGATAGATAGATAGATAGATTGATAGATAGACAGATAGATAGATAGATAGATAGATAGATAGATAGACAGATAGATAGATTGATAGATAGATAGATAGATAGATAGATAGATAGATAGATAATTGATAGATAGACAGATAGATAGATAGATAGATAGATAGATAGATAGACAGATAGATAGATAGATAGATAGATAGATAGATAGACAGATAGATAGATTGATAGATAGATAGATTGATAGATAGATAGATTGACAGACAGACAGATGGACAGATGGATAGATAGATAGGCAGATAGACAGATAGATATATAGATAGATTGATTGATAGATAGATAGATTGATAGATAGATAGATTGACAGACAGACAGACAGACAGACAGATGGGTAGATAGATAGGCAGATAGACAGATAGATATATAGATTGATAGATTGATTGATAGATTGACAGACAGACAGATAGATAGATAGATAGACAGATAGATAGATAAATAGATAAATAGATGGATAGATACATAAAACACATACATACATACATACATACATACACACATATACATACATACATACATACATACATACATACATACATACATACATACATACTTATATATATAATTGTATACATACGTACATATCATATAATATATGTAATAATAATATATATGTATATGTATGCACATACATAGATATGTAGATATATACATATATATATATATATATACATATATATATATATATATATATATATATATATATATATATATATATATATCAGCAACGCCCATATTATTCAAAAGCATTGCTACACGCGATTTGCAAGTCTGATGAGGCAGGCAAACATATTTCATCTATATCCCTACAGTCAGACACGTGTTTTCCTCAGTTTTTGTGTAGAGAACTTTATTAAAAGAAAAATTGTCACTTTGCTGTCTTCACCCGCTGCCATGGTGCAGTGGTTAAGCGCAATGGACTAACGACTTGAAAGGTGTAGGTTCCAACCCCATCAGTTTTGTTATTGTTGTTGTTGTTGTTGTTGTTGTTGTTGTTGTTGTTGTTTTTCCAAGGCTGGTGGTTCTATCCACGAAGCCACTCGCTTACACTGGCATCCAGAGCTTGTTTTGAATCCAGGGAAGACTATGACGGACGAGCCACATTGTGACCAAAAATAGTCCTGAGATGTCTGCCTCGTAAACTTCATCTCTGTCCCCCCCCCTCCCCTCCACACAACACACACACACACACAACATACACTATACATACATACACACACACACACATATACACACACACACACTCACACACATACACACACACACTCAACACAACACCACACACACACACACACACACACACACACACCACACATACACACACAACACCACCCCACACACACACACAACACACACACACACACACAACAAAACTCCCCCATTTCAATTCTCTCTTCTCCCAACTCTTAACCCATACAACCCCCCCCCCCCACTTCTCATCTTGTTCCTGCCTTCCCCTTTCCCCTTCCTCCACCACCACCACCACACCCATTACCCATCACCTCAACCCTTGTCATCTCCCCACACGCTGTCACTGTTGAGATAAAACCCAGCACACGTCCCAAGGTCTCATCTCAAATTGGACACACGAGACAGGAAAGGGGGGAAATACAATTTGAGGATATGTGGCAGGATCATTTCTCCTGTTTCCCCATTTTGTCGTGAAGGTGAGTTTGGAAAATGTCATCAACAACGGGGGGGGGGGGGGGGGGGGGGAAAGAAAAAAAAAAAGATGCCAGGGATAAATTTGACGAGGTATAATTTTGGTCTGCCAGACTCTGACGATGTGATTTATGAACCAAAACAGGAAGCGCAGGGCATATCCTGTCACGACAGCGGAGAAAGTACAAGCAATTTTCGGATCTATCTGGCACTGGAACGGGTGAAGTCAATAATTGGTTGGTACGCTGGTAAACGTATAATCTTACACGCCTGTCTGTCATGAAATCTTGATGTGTCACCGTTTTTCACGAACGCAAACCACCGCAGCATTCGTGACGGTTCAAGAATAATAATAATATATAATAATGATAATAATAATAATATAATAATGACAATAATAATAATAATAATAATACCAGCATGAATATGACAGGCACTGTGGAATCTCTCATACAGCACTACTACAATTTTCTATGACTGAGTGTTACTCGGACATTAAGAACTGGATGACATATATATAAACTTCAGCTTAATGACAAGACAGAAGCTATCCTCATTGGCACCCGTCAGAAACTTTCTCAGCTGCCTCCTCTTTCTCTCCCATTATGTAACACATCAGTCCCAATTTCTGATTCAGCTAAAAACCTTGGTGTCTGCATTGACTCTACCCTCTCCATGAACAACTTTGTTTCTTAAACTGCCAGATCTTGCTACTATCACTTCATCGTATAAGCCTGATCAGGAAGTATCTCTCTGTCGAAACAACTGCAAAACTCGTTCTCTCCTTCATAATGTCTCGCATTGACTATTGCAATTCACTCCTGTCTGGTCTTCCTGCCTCCACCATTCATATCCTACAGCGCATTCAAAACAATGCCGCACGCCTTGTATTCAAAAAGAAAAAAGCTGACCACATATCTCCTCTCCTGGCACAACTTCACTGGCTCCCTGTATCAAAGCACATACAGTACAAACTAGACACCATGTGCTACAAAAGCCTCAATAACGCAGCCCCGATTACCTGTCAAGCCTACTTGAGATCTATCTTCCCTCACCTACCCTCCGCTCTGCCTCCGATCCTCTGACTTTTCGCTTTCCACGCACTAAGTTCAATACCTATGGTCCACGAGCCTTCTCTGTTTCTGGTCCACTTTCCTGGAACAAACTTCCTCTCTCAGTCCGTCAGCAACCTACTTTTGTCTCCTTCAAGTCCGCTCTCAAAACTCACCTTTTCTCCTCTGCATAAAATCCTGACCTCACTCAATCCCCTCTGCAGCCTGTCTCCACTCGGAGGGGAATCACATTGTAATATATAATTGTATATAATATGCTCTCTATAATTTTCCATTGCTTTTATTCTTTCTCCCCATTTATAGCCGTGTGCGTGTGTGCGTGTTGTGTGTGTGTGTTGTGTGTGTGCGTGCGTGCGTGCGTGCGTGAGTGCGTGTGTGTGCGTGCGTGCGTGTGTGTCTGTTTTAGCGCTTAGATTTGATTTTATCAAGATTTTGCGCTATATAAATAAAATATCGTAATGTATTGTATTGTAAATCACGGTTTCAGTTTCAGTTTTTGTTTGTTTGTTTGTTTGTTTGTTTGTTTGTTTGTTTGTTTGTTTGTTTGTTTTATTTCAAAATAACGAACCCGCGCATGCACTGAAGGAGGCAGACACAAAGCAGATCATTAATAAAGAAGATAAGGAAAAAGACAAGCAACATTTATAGGACATTTTATGAGGAAAGAGAAATTAGAGCACCTGGTCACAACAGGAGAGCTAGAGGAAAAGACAACAACAGATAGACCCAGGGAGAAAAAAAATATTGGACGGACTTGCAGGGTGGTTGAGGACAGAGAGGGTGGGAGATGTATGGAGGGCCATGATCGCCAGCGCCATGCGGCAGGGCACATGATGATGGTGATGATGGTGACTGACACCACAGATGCCAGTTGGATACGATCCGAAACGATCACGGTATAAAGCCTTATACCTGCGCGTAAAAAATACACGTTGGCAAGGTCTTGGGGTCCTCTCTCTCTCTCTCTCTCTCTCTCTCTCTCTCTCTCTCTCTCTCTCTCTCTCTCTCTCTCTCTCTCTCTCTCATTGCTTCCCACTGTATCTGTCATTACCAATAGACAGGCATATTAAGAGGGTTATGACCAAGTTTAGATTTGGAATTTCTGATTTGAAGAAACATCACTTTTATCACAAGAAAGTTGCTGTAAATGATTTATTATGTCCCCTTTGTAATATGGATGTTAATGATGAACTACATTTTACCTTGGTTTGTCAAAATTTGATTCAGTTCAGAGCGAAATTTATACCTATTAATTTTTTTAGACGACCATGTTTGTTTAGATTGGTAATGTTACTCTCATCCAAAGACGAATCTGTAGTAAAGCAGTTTGCTATTTATTTATACAAGGCATTTAAACTTCGAGATACATTTGTAAATCAATAAAATTGAGCTTGTGTATTGATATAATTATGATTATGTTTGCCCCTTCAAATGTGGCCAAGGCCTTTTGAATAAAATTTTCGTTCGTTCGTTCGTTCGTTCGTTCGTCTCTCTCTCTCTCTCTCTCTCTCTCTCTCTCTCTCTCTCTCTCTCTCTCTCTCTCTCTCTCTCTCTCTCTCTCTCTCTGGGATTAATTTTAACTCTTTTGACTGACGAGGGCTATATTACGTTAACTCCAAAAGAAGCCGCTTTATTATGGACTCTGTTTTGTAAAGAACTGTTTTCATTTGCTTTATTTTGCTTTGTTTGCCGATAATTTAAGAGTAGCTAACAACATGAAAATAATGGTATATTTGTAGAATATGTTAGAAGTGGGTAATGAAAGGGTCTATAGACACTTAAGGGTCTACTATACATGTTAACAACGACAGCAAAAACAAACAAATAAAAGGCATACTTGTGTCCCTTGTTAACAGAGTATTATGGGGCAGTTATGTGAAGATTATATCATTACCACTAAATGTAAGGTTTGGTGGTCGAGCCCAGATGTATCATCATAATACAGTTTTGATGTGTGTGTGTGTGTGCGTGCGCCCGAGCGCGCGCCCGCGTGTGAGTGTGTATGGGTGCGTGTGTGTGGGGGGTGGGGGTGGGGGTGGGTGAAAAAGATTTAGTTTTCCTAAACCTGCGCAAATTATAGGCCTGAATGTAGGAACACTGTTCTGATTTTTTTTTGTTTGCATCATGTAATACTGATAAAATGGATGTTTGTTCATTATACATAATCTGAACATGTTCGATTGTTTAAGGAATGGATGCTCAACACTTTTTTGATTATGCGTGCAGAATTTGCGCACATACATAGAGTGGATTATGTGTCGCACTACTGGAAAATTGTTATCCCCCTTGTCAAAAGACCTTTTCGGGTAATGACAAACAGTTTCAGTTTCAGTTTCTCTCTCTCTCTCTTCTCTCTCTCTCTCTCTCTCTCTCTCTCTCTCTCTCTCTCTCTCTCTCTCTCTTGTTGTGTGTGTTGTGTGTGTGTGTGTGTGTGTGTGTGTGTGTGTGTGTGTGTGTGTGTGTGTGTGTGTGTGTGTGTGTGTGCGTGTGTGTGTGTGACCCCTGATCCAAGAGTAGGGCGTGTGTGACCCTGACCCAAGTCGTCATCGGAGCTCCCTCTGTCTCCCTCTCAGCAGTCAATCTGTCAGTGAAACAATGCAGATTATACTCTAGTGAAATACGTATTTCTTCGTCTGCTGAATCTTAAGCAGACAAACAAAAACCAAAACAAAACAAAGCAATAGAAACAAAGGAAAGTATAATCGGTATGAGTGCACTGTACTACTAATGCCCCACAGACTCGTAACAATTACGAAAGCCCATCTGCGCTCAATCCAACATACAGAGTCGCATCTCGCTGACACAATTCATCATTCCCAGCTCCTTACTTCTACTAGTTCTAGCACATCCTGATAACAATAACAGCAACAATACTACTACAAATTATGATAATAACAATAATAACAAGGATGACGAGGATGGTGTGAGTGATGATGATGATGGTGGTGGTGGTGGTGGTGGTGGTGATGGTGGTGGTGGCGGTGGTGGTGGTGGTGGTGGTGGTGATGATGATGGTGGTGGTGGTAGGTGATGGTGATGGTGGTGATGAAGGTAATGGTGATGATGATAACGGTGGTGGTGGTGGTGATGATGATGATGACGATGACGATGACGACGACGATGATGATGATTATGAGGAGGAGGAGGAGGACATTTATAAGGCAGCAAATATGGAGTCGAGGACCAAACCAAGGCACGCACTCTCATCTTTCACCAAAGCAATCACCAACAACGACTGAATCTCTAGGGCGCAAAAAGCTGGGATGGGAAAGACAGGAGGGGGAGTGGGGCATAATGCTATTATCACTGAGTAATTAAGCGTAAGAAAGGCCCAATAGGGCATAATGCTATTATAACTGAGTAATTAAGCGTAAGAAAGGCCCAATAGGGCATAATGCTATTATAACTGAGTAATAAAGTGTAAGAAAGGCCATGACAAATGGTGACATAATAGCATACTATCACTGAGTAATAAAGTGTAAGAAAGGCCCAATAGGGCATAATGCTATATAACTGAGTAATAAAGTGTAAGAAAGGCCAATAGGCATAATGCTATTATAACTGAGTAATAAAGTGTAAGAAAGCCCAATGGCACATAATGCTACTATCACTGAGTAATAAATGTAAGAAAAGCCCAATAGGAATAATGCTATTATACTGAGTAATAAAGTGTAAGAAGGCCCATAGGACATAATGCTATTATCACTGAATAATTAAAATGTAAGAAAGGCCCGATAGGGCATAATGCTACTATACTGAGTAATAAAGTGTAAGAAAGGCCCAATAGGCATAATGCTATTATCACTGAGTAATAAAGTGTAAGAATAAGAAAGCCCGATATAGGAACAACAATGCTATTATATACTGAGTAATAAAGTGTAAGAAAGGCCCAATGGATATAATGCTACTATCACTGAGTAATAAAGTGTAAGAAAGGCCCATAGGGCATAATGCTATTATCACTGAGTAATAAAGTGTAAGACAGGCCCAGATAGGACAAATGCTATTATAACTGAGTAATAAAGTGTAAGAAAGGCCCAATAGGACATAATGTTATTATCACTGAGTAATTAAGTGTAAGAAAGGCCCAATAGGACAATAATGATATAGAGAACTAGATAATAAAGATGGTAAGAAAGGCCCGATAGGCATAATGCTACTATAACTGTGTAATTAAGTGTAAGAAAGGCCCAATGGAACATAATGCTATTATCACAGTAATAAAGGTAAGAAAGGCCCAATAGGACATAATTCTATTATAACTGAGTAATAAGGTGTAAGAAAAGCCCAATAGGACATAATGCTATTATCACTGAGTATAAAGTGTAAGAAAGGCCCAATAGGACATAATGCTATTATCACTGAGTAATAAAGTGTAAGAAAGGCCCAATAGGACATAATGCTATTATCACTGAGTAATAAAGTGTAAGAAAGGCCCAATAGGGCATAATGCTATTATAACTGAGTTATAAAGTGTAAGAAAGGCCCAATAGGACATAATGCTATTATAACTGAGTAAATAAGGTAAGAAAGGCCCAATAGGACATAATGCTATTATAACTGAGTAATAAAGTGTAAGAAAGGCCCAATAGGACATAATGCTATTATAACTGAGTAAATAAGTGTAAGAAAGGCCCAATGGAAAATAATGCTATTATAACTGAGAATTAAGTGTAAGAAAAGGCCCAATAGGACATAATGCTATTATCACTGAGTAATAAAGTGTAAGAAAGGCCCAATAGGACATAATGCTATTATCACTGAGTAATAAAGTGTAAGAAAGGCCCAATGGAACATAATGCTATTATAACTGAGTAATTAAGTGTAAGAAAAGCCCAATGGACATAATGCTATTATCACTGAGTAATAAGTGTAAGAAAAGCCCAATAGACATAATGCTATTATCACTGAGTAATAAAGTGTAAGAAAGGCCAATAGGACATAATGCTATTATCACTGAGTAATAAAGTGTAAGAAAGGCCCAATAGGACATAATGCTATTATCAACTGAGTATAAAGTGTAAGAAAGGCCCAATAGGACATAATGCTATTATAACTGAGTAATAAAGTGTAAGAAAGGCCCAATGGACATAATGCTATTATAACTGAGTAATATAAGTGTAAGAAAGGCCCAATAGGACATAATGCTATTATAACTGAGTAATTAAAAGTGTAAGAAAGCCCAATAGGACATAATGCTATTATCACTGAGTAATAAAGTGTAAGAAAGGCCCAATAGGACATAATGCTATTATCACTGAGTAATAAGTGTAAGAAAAGCCCAATAGGACATAATCTATTATCACTGAGTAATTAAGGTAAAAAGGCCCAATAGGACATAATGCTATTATCACTGAGTAATAAAGTGTAAGAAAGGCCAATGACAAATAGGTATAACTGAGTAATAAAGTGTAAGAAAGCCATAGGACATAATATACTATAACAGTAATAAAGTGTAAGAAAGGCCCAATAAGGCATAATGCTATTATCACTGAGTATAAAGTGTAAGAAAGGCCCAATGGACATAATGCTATTATCAACTGAGTAATAAAGTGTAAGAAAGGCCCAATAGGACATAATGCTATTATCACTGAGTAATAAAGTGTAAGAAAGGCCCAATAGGACATAATACTATATCACTGAGTAATTAAGTGTAAGAAAAGCCCAATAGGACATAATGCTATTATAACTGAGTAATTAAGTGTAAGAAAGGCCCAATAGGACATAATGCTACTATCACTGAGTAATTAAGTGTAAGAAAAGCCCAATAGGACATGATGCTACTATCACTGAGTAATTAAGTGTAAGAAAAGCCCAGTAGGATATGATGCTACTATCACTGAGTAATTAAGTGTAAGAAAAGCCCAGTAGGACATGATGCTACTATCACTGAGTAATTAAGTGTAAGAAAAGCCCAGTAGGACATGATGCTACTATCACTGAGTAATAAAGTGTAAGAAAGGCCCAATAGGACATAATGCTATTATAACTGAGTAATTAAGTGTAAGAAAAGCCCAATAGGACATAATGCTATTATAACTGAGTAATTAAGTGTAAGAAAAGCCCAGTAGGACATGATGCTACTATAACTGAGTAATTAAGTGTAAGAAAAGCCCAGTAGGACATGATGCTACTATCACTGAGTAATTAAGTGTAAGAAAAGCCCAGTAGGACATGATGCTACTATAACTGAGTAATTAAGGTAAGAAAAGCCCAGTAGGACATAATGCTACTATCACAGAGTAATTAAGTGTAAGAAAAGCCCAGTAGGACATAATACTACTATCACTGAGTAATTAAGTGTAAGAAAAGCCCAATAGGACATAATGCTACTATCACTGAGTAATTAAGTGTAAGAAAAGCCCAGTAGGACATAATGCTACTATCACTGAGTAATTAAGTCTAAGAAAAGCCCAATAGGACATGATGCTACTCATCATCATCATCATTCTCCTGCCCGTGATGGGCGTAGAGGAGAGATGAGAGACACTCTTGAAGCCAGCCGTCGCCAACCGGTCCTGTCCTCCGCCTGTCGCACCAGCGTGGGGCCATCCAACCTGGTCCATTCTTTGATGTTGTCCATCCAGCATTTGGCTTGTCGTCCCCTTCGTCTGCCGCCTCCCAGTGTACCCTGGAGGACCGTTTTGGGCAGTGAGTTGTGGCGTGTGACATGCCCGAACCACGACAGCTTTCTGTTCTTGACTGTTGCCAGGAGGGGTTCTTGTTACTATCACTGAGTAATTAAGTGTAAGAAAAGCCCAGTAGGACATGATGCTACTATAACTGAGTAATTAAGTGTAAGAAAAGCCCAGTAGGACATAATGCTACTATAACTGAGTAATAAAGTGTAAGAAAGGCCCAATAGGACATAATGCTATTATCACTGAGTAATAAAGTGTAAGAAAGGCCCAATAGGACATAATGCTACTATCACTGAGTAATAAAGTGTAAGAAAGGCCAAATAGGACATAATGCTACTATCACTGAGTAATAAAGTGTAAGAAAGGCCAAATAGGACATAATGCTACTATCACTGAGTAATAAAGTGTAAGAAAGGCCAAATAGGACATAATGCTACTATCACTGAGTAATAAAGTGTAAGAAAGGCCAAATAGGACATAATGCTACTATCACTGAGTAATAAAGTGTAAGAAAGGCCAAATAGGACATAATGCTACTATCACTGAGTAATAAAGTGTAAGAAAGGCCAAATAGGACATAATGCTACTATCACTGAGTAATAAAGTGTAAGAAAGGCCAAATAGGACATAATGCTACTATCACTGAGTAATAAAGTGTAAGAAAGGCCAAATAGGACATAATGCTATTATTACTGAGTAATAAAGTGTAAGAAAGGCCCAATAGGACATAATGCTACTATCACTGAGTAATACCGTGTAAGAAAGGCTCAATGGAACATAATGCTACTATAACTGAGTAATAAATGTAAGAAAGGCCCAATGGAACATAATGCTATTATTACTGAGTAATAAAGTGTAAGAAAGGCCCAATGGAACATAATGCTATTATCACTGAGTAATAAAGTGTAAGAAAAGCCCAATGGAACATAATGCTATTATCACTGAGTAATTAAGTGTAAGAAAGGCCCAATAGGACATAATGCTATTATCATTGAGTAATAAAGTGTAAGAACGGCCCAATGGGACATAATGCTATTATAGCTGAGCAATAAAGTGCAAGAAAGGCCCAATAGGTCGTAATGATACTAGAACTGAGCAATAAAGTGCAAGAAAGGCCCAATAGGTCGTAATGATACTAGAACTGAGTAATAAAGTGTAAGAAAGGCTCAATAGGACATAATGCTATAATAACTGAGTAATAAAGTGTAAGAAAGGCTCAATGGGACATAATGCTACTATCACTGAGTAATAAAGTGTTTTGAAAATTGGAGTTTGCAGGAGTCTGCGCAGTGCTATTTTTTAGACAGTACCAATGTTTGTCTGATTTGAAGGCTTTTTTGGTTTGTTTTTTGTTTCTTTCTTTCTTTTTGGGTTTTTTGTTTGTTTGTTTGTTTGTTGTTTTTTGTTCTTTCTTTCATGGTGGAACTGTAAACAGATATTAAATTTCTGATCAGCGGCACCATTTTTCCCCCCGAACTAATCTGAAACCGTTAATGGACGCAAAAAAAACGCTGATGTCCAAGAAGTGTGTCTGTCATTACCAGACTCGTTTAGCCCAGAGATAAAAGTGATATGAACACAATACAAATGACAAAATAACCAGAATCATGCAGCATTGTCACGAAATACGAACACCTTCACTTGATGATTGATCATATTGACTTGCGCCAACACAGCATGTGTCTATCTCTTCCGGGCCTTCTGGGCGAAACAATTGAGTCAACGTTAATATGACAGTAAAAACTTCCGGCCTGACTACTAAAATTTTGTCACGAAATCTGAAAATCTAGAACAGGTCACCAACGCTTTTTTGGGTTTGGCCATCACAAGCAAGCGTTTGTTGTTATCGGTCCTGGCTGGCACGGAACAAAAATAGTCTGTGTTAATATGAGATTGCAAACGTGTATTCTTACGTTTTTGTTCCTGAGGCTGAACAAATATGGAGACAGCAATGTTCTTAATGATTCGCCAACACAGCAAGTGTCTGTAATTTCCGGTCCTGTCTGGCGCGGGATAAAATCGATATTAATACCTATTGGACACGTCCAGCTTTGCATTGCTGCCTGGGACTTTGAATACTAAAATGATGTATTTGCTTTTATTGACTATGCCAACAGCAGGTAATATCTGTAATATCGGTCTGTTGAGTGTGAAATGATTAGTATTGATGTACTATCGCAAACACGCAGTCTTTTTTTCTTTTTTTTTTTTTTTGTTTTTTTGTTACATTTTTATTGTTACTAAATCTGAACATACGAACAGGTCTCTGCGTTTATTGACTATTCCAACACAGCAAGTATATTAATTTCCAGCCCTGTTGTGCGTGAAATATCTAGTCATTGTTAATACGATAACAAATGTCCGATCTCAATACAGACTGGTCATGCAGTACGACCACAGCGAATGGGGGGTGACTGATAGGTCAATGCAGTTAGCAGGTGGCTGTAATTCCCAAGCCAAGCTTGAGTAGTCCTCATAGGAGTGGATGATTATGGGGACAGGAGATATCTAATTGAATTTACCCCCCACCTCATCCTCATCTAGATAATCTAATCTTTTTTTTTTTTTTTTTATCTCCTCCCTCTCGAATTCTACTTTGCTTTCAGAAGAGCGCAGAAGCTGGGAGTAGAATTGTGTATGTGTGTGTCGGGGGAGGGGGGGGGGGGGTAGATGGTGACGATGGTAAATGCATGTACAAGGTCTTTGGTACCGCTCTTTAAGGAGATGTGTCACGATGGTGAAGCTGGAAATTGTATCTACAAGGTCCTTGGTACTGCTCCTTCAGGAAATGTCACGATGTTGAAGCTGGTAAATATGATCTACAAGGTCTTTAGAACCGCTCTTTCAGGAAATGTCACGAAAGTGCAGCTGGTAAATATGTATCTACAAAGTCTTTGGTTCCGATCTTTGAGGACATGTCACGACGGTGAAGCTGGTAAATGTATCTACAAGGTTTTTGGTATCGCTCTTTCAGGAAATGTCACAAGGGTAAAGCTGGTAAATGCATTATAAGGTATTTCATACCGCTATTTCAGGAAATGTCACGATGGTGAAGCTGGTGAATATGTATCTACAAAGTCTTCGGTATCGCTCTTTCAGGAAATGTCACGATGGTCATCATCATCATGTGCCCTGCCACATGGCGTCGGCGATCATGGCCCTCCATATGCATCTATCCCTTATCGCCGCAAGCACATCTTCCACCCTCTCTGTCCTCAGCCACCCTGCAAGTCCGTCCAATATTTTCTCCCTGGGTCTACCTGGTGCTTTCTTTCCCTCCAGCTTTCCTGTTGTGACCAGGTGCTCTAATTCCCCTTTCCTCATAAAATGACCTATAAATGTTGCCTGTCTTTTCCTAATCTTCCTTGTGAATGATCTTGTGTCTGCCTCCATCAAGATTGTCTCGTCTGTCTTCTTTGTTGTCCATGGAACTCTCAACATTCTTCTTAGAAACCACATCCCAGCTGCCTCAATCTTGTTCTGGCTTTGCTTGTTGACTGTCCACGCCTCACAACCGTACAACATTATCGGTTCTATATAACATTCAAGAACTCTCTTCCTGATGTTAATTGATAGGCATTTGCTGATAAGAATGCTTTTCATCTTCTTGAATGGTGTTTTGGCTTGGCCGATTCTGCTGGCTATTTCACGATGGTAAAGCTGGCAAATGTATCTACAAAGTTTTTGGTACCGCTCTTTCAGGAAATGTCACCGCCGGCAGCACTTTTTTGTTGGTTCTACCAAAGGGCCAAAACAGCGAGCGTCTTGCAAGTGCCAGACGTGATTACTCTTGGGCATGTGAATATTACTGCAGTGAACCATGAACCCCTCTTCCCCCACTCCCCCCACACCCCACCCCCACCCCCCACCCCGCCTTTTTGTAATATGTCACTGAACTCTTGATGGTTTGCGTGGTATTTCTGACAATGTAGCCCTGGGGCTCACTCACTGTCACTTAACCCTATAGTGGCTTATCGATAATAACACTGATGGGCCAGTCATTTTCAGTTCTGTTAATTCTGGGATCCTTTGGAAGCGTTCACCAGGGATTTGCCGTGTTCAGACAAATCCATTTGCGCTCCACCACCACCACCACCACCCAAAAAAAAATCATATCACTATGGCAGACAGATTAAACTTGAGTAAAAATCCTAAAACGCTGGCATGGTGTTGAAATAGGGACGGAGAGTGGATGAGACCGTTAAGTATGAAACATTAAGCATTAAACTGATACCTCCGGAATGATTACAGCATACTTTACCATGGGCTGCAGACAAGCCTGGATTTTTTTGTTTGGTTCGTTGGTAGTTTGTTTGTTTGTATGTATGTTTGTTTGTTTGTTTGTTTGTTTGTTTGTTTGTTTGTTTGTTTGTTTGTTGGTTGTTGGTTGGTTGGTTGGTTGGTTTGGTTTGGTTTGGTTTGGTTTGGTTTGGTTTGGTTTGGTTTGGTTTGGTTTGGTTTGGTTGGTTGGTTGGTTGGTTGGTTGGTTTGGTTTGGTTTGGTTTGGTTTGGTTTGGTTTGGTTTGGTTTGGTTTGGTTTGGTTTCGGTTTGGTTTGGTTGGTTGGTTGGTTGGTTGGTTGGTTGGTTGCTTTGCTTTGCTTTGCTTTGCTTTGCTCTGCTTTGCTTTGCTTTGCTTTGCTTTGTTTTTTATGTTTCAAAACCACGTTGAACTCAAAACATCCAACATCACGGAGTCCACACCACTAACTTCAGATTACAAAACATTTCATCACTCGAGGATAACCGTCATCATCATCATCATCATGTGCCCTGCCGCGTGGCATTGGCGATCATGGCCCTCCATACGACTCTATCGAGAATAGTAGCATTAGGTCTTAACTGGGACTGACCAATCGCTGTGACGTGTAGTGGTTGGCGCTACTGATACTGACTTAAAATGTTGTTTGTAGGTTCGAATCCCCACCCGTCCATTCAAAAAATAAAACAAAATTGCGGGATTTTTCGGCTTTGATTCCTGCCCAGAGTTGGGAATACTGTGGGCTCATTAGGAAGACTGGGACCACACTGTCAAGTCTCATTCATTTCAAGGATGAGTCACTGAGGGTGTTGCTGAAACTTTTCTGGCCAACACCGCAGGCGTCTGTATCTCTCAGGCCTGGCTGATGCCAGGATATGTTATGATAGTAAGCGTAGAGTACAACCCTGTCACGTTTTCTTGGCGCATTGTAAATGACATCATCATCACCATCATTTATTATTAGTATGATAATAATAACAATGATAATAATAATAATAATTATTATCATTATTATTATTGTTATTATTATTATTATTATTATTATTATTATTATTATTATTATTATTATTACTGTTGTTGTTGTTGTTGTTGTTGTTATCATCATTATTGTTATTATCATCATCGTCATTATTACTATCAATATTATTCTCATTATTATCAACATCATCATCATCATCACCATCATCATCATATCATCATTAGTAGTAGTTAGTTGTAGTATTCAATGGGACAGTCCATCATCATCATCATCATCCCAGTCATCATCATCATCAAAATCATCATCATCATCATCATCATCGTCGTCGTCGTCATCATCATCATCATCATCACTATTATCATCAACCTCATTCTATTCTAAACAGGCCTCGATATGAAAGACCCACGCTATGTTTGTTCGACAATCGCTACTAAGACGAAGGACAGTGACCTCTTCAGAGTGTTTATACACTTCGTGCCAAGGCCGCATGACTGTATCATTGCATGTTTTTCTAGCGTTATATTTGTCTACTTGTCGCCATGATAATTTCATCCCTCGGGCTAAAAGCTAAAGGTCCAGGTCCCTGCCGTGTTGACAGAGTTAATAGAAGCAATGACCTATGCCCTCAAAGGAAGACAACGCGAAACCAGCACCGTACTTTCCCCAAGATGAATCATGGCCAGACAAAACGAGGAAAAAACAATCCATATAATACATGTATCCAATTACCAACCCTAAGAGACCATGCTCTTGGAGGAAAAGGAAACAGTTGGAAAAGAAAATTAAGTACACATATCATTACATTCGCGCACATAATCTAAAGATATACCTCTGGCGTTGACCATTCCGTCCGATTTATCACACATGGGATTAAAAAAAATTGAATACAAACATGAACGTAACTAAAGACACTAAAAATATATAATAAAAACAGGCCTAAATTACCTAAAACTGTTTCTGCACATCGCATTTCCTTAAAGCCAAAATACATAATATATGTGACCCGTTTTCACGAAATGAGTCCTAACTCGCAGGCAGCGAAAAGCGTAGAGGCCTGGAAAAGGTGTGATGGGTCGATTTTGTCAATTTTTACTTTTCGTCAAAAATGGAATACTCAATCTTTAAATTACATGTACATGCACTAAGCATTTTATAATTCAATCGGAAAATGTAGTTAAAATGCGTTTTAACCAGATAACGGCATGCTTTTTGTGTCAGAAAAAGGGATATAAACTTATAACAACACAATTACAGTAGATTTTTCACACCAATTTTTGTGTGCTATTGTGGCATGATGTGTTTTACCATGGTACAAAAATTTGGTAAAGATTAGTGAAGTACAAATACCTGTTGCTAAGGTAAAACTTCACTGAAGTGGTGAACATTTTAAAACTTGATTTTCTCAAAATGGCTGTTTGCTATGTTACACACTTCAAACACCCATAACTTCTTTATTTTTAGGAGTAGAATAATAAATTTCATATCAAAACAAAGTTAATAATCTGGACATTTTAAAAATCAGAATATCCTACAATCTGTTATTTTCACCTTAGGACTCATTTTGTTAAAACGGGTCACATATATATAATACATGTACCCAATTATCAATCCTAAGAGAAACCTTAAGGGCTTTATAAAACACATACAGGTGAATGGATCAGCAAGGCAGAAAATGACAGGAAGAAATGACAGAAAGCAAAGGAATAAGGCAGAAAATGATAGGAAGAAATGACAGAAAGCAAAGCAGCAGGACAGAAACAAAGACAGTGACAGAAAAGAGAAAGCGTCTAGCACAGAAAGTGGGGCTATTATTTATACTGAAAGAGCCCCCGGTATCCCCACGGGGGAAGCCCCAAGGACTCGCAGGGTTTCGGGATACTGAATATAACGATAAAAAGTCCGGAAATTACAGGCACATGCTGTGCTGGCGCAGTCAAAAAGAGCAATAACCTATTGAGTGTTTGCATGCTTTGGGACAGGGCCACAGGAATCTACATCTCAATATAATTTTCTTCATGCTGATTTTCTCCCTGGGCTCAACAAGTCTGCAAATGACATGAGCTGTGTGGCGTCAGGGCTTGGGAGGTGATTGTCCGGAGAGTGGTAAGGCATTGGTGTTCTGGGTCCCATCGAGCACTCTCGGGTGTTTCTTGTTAACTTCTTCCATGTTGATTTGGGAACAACAAGTCTGCAAGCGACATGGATCACCTTGGCAAAGTGTTTACTGTAACGGACTGATGATTAGGAAGGTTACAGGTTCGGACCCCTATCCATTCATACCACTGTGAGCATTTTCAGCCTCCACTGGCAACTACCCAACGATGAGCTTGCTACAGGCCTAGAAGAAAAAATGGAACCACACAGTTGAGTTTCATCCACTTTACACATGCGATACTGAAGGTTTTGCTGATATTTCTCGACCGACACTTCAGGTACCTGTATCTCTCGGGCCCGGTTGATGTTCAGATATTTCATGACAGGAAGCGTAGAATACAGTCTTTTAACACACTCTCCATTCAAAAGGGAACACTAAAGCAAGCGTAGAATACAGTCTTTTAACACACTCTCCATTCAAAAAGGAACACTAAAGCATCATTATTATTATCCCCTTTCTCACCACCAATACAGTCTTTTAACACAATCTCCATACAAAATGACACTCCTATAGCATCATCGTTATCATCCCTTTCTCACCACCAGTACAGTCTTTTAACAGAATCTGCATACAAAATGGAACTCTAACAGCAGCACCATTACTATCACCACCATTTCTCACCACCAATACAGTCTTTTAACAGAATCTCCATACAAAATGGAACTCCTATAGCATCATCACTATCATTCCTTTCTCACCACCAATACAGTCTTTTAACACAATCTCCATACAAAATGGAACTCCTATAGCATCATCACTATCATTCCTTTCTCACCACCAGTACAGTCTTTTAACACAATCTCCATACAAAATGGAACTCTAAAGCATCATCACTATCATTCCTTTCTCACCACCAGTACAGTCTTTTAACACAATCTCCATACAAAATGGAATTCTACAGCATCATCACTTCTTTTTCTCTCCTTCTTCTTCGTCTTCTCCTTCTCTTCTTCTTCTTTTTCATCTTCTCCTTCTTTTCTCCTTCTTCTTTTTCTTCTACTTCCTTTTTATCTTCTCCTTCTTTTCTTCTTCTTCTTCTTCTTCTTCTTCTTCTTCTTTTTCTCCCTTAATTCCATGAAGAGTCACTGGGGACATCGCAATAACAAACTGCTCACCAGATTCCTCCAGCTGTAACTTTTGCAATTTTCTTGGTCAAAATTATTGCACCATTCACCAAACATTTCTCTAAGAATTGCTTGGTAATTCACCCGTTGCCTGTTGGCCAAAGTTGTTGATGACAACAACAACAACAACAACAACAAATGAATTACATCAAAGGGACAGAAGAATACATGACAAGAACTCTGTCTACACGTCAGAAGACAGATGAAAGGAAGTTAGCAAGAGTTGTGTCCCTTCAGTAATTGCTTACACCATCTATGTCTAAAGGAAAGGGCAGGGAAACCGGTTTAGAAGAATGACATTTTGTTACTCGAACAGTCGCTGGAAACGGTCAGGGTGGAAGGAGTAAAAGCAGATTTGATCCCTGGGTCTTCACAGGTCCGGAAATTACGCAGACTTGCTGGGTTAGCTAACTAATGTTATTAAGAGCATAGACCCTGGAAGATTTCCTGACAGGGCTGCTTGTTAAGATTAAAACGTTATTAGAATATTACCAAACATAAACTTAGGGTTAAAATTAACCCTAACCCTAACCCTAACCCTGAAGTCTTACAGGAGTGAGGTGGTTGAGATCTCAAGTTTTCACGAGGCCAGCACTATGAGGCGGTGCCTATGATTTATTCCTCGTTGCTTCACCTTCTCTCTTTCAAATCACAGCTGGGTGGCCTGGATACAGATCACAGTTTTTTTCCCTTTCTAAGGCCAGTATCGAACCCAGACGAACATATCAAGGCAGACTGGAAGGCTGAATCTCTCCGTCTGTGCCTACCAGACCTGCACTCAAATGTAACAAATGGATTCCTGGGTTCTCCTAAAAGTTTGGGACTGCAGTGCAGGGAGGTTCCGAGAAGGGTAGTTGGTTGGTCGGTTTGGTTTGGTTTGGTTTGGTTTGTTTGGGTTTGGTTTGGTTTGGTTTGGTTGGTTTTGGGTTGGGTTGGGTTGGGTTGGGTTGGGTTGGGTTGGGTTGCGTTGGTCTGGTTTGGTTTGGTTTGGTTTGGTTTGGTTGGGTCGGGTTGGGTTTAGTTTTGGTTTGGTTTGGTTTGGTTCGGTTTGGTTTGCTTTGGGTTGGGTTGGGTTGGGTTGGGTTGGGTTGGTTGGGTTTTGTTTTGTTTGGTTTTGTTTTGTTTGGTTTGGTTTGGGCTGGGCTGGGTTGGGTTGGGCTGGGCTTGCTTGGGTTGGGTTGGGTTGGGTTGGGTTAGGTTTGGTTTGGGTTTGATTTGGGGTTTGGGGTGTTGTTGAGTTTAGTTGAGTTGAGTTCAGTTCAGTTCAATTCAGTTCAGCTGAGTTCAGTTGAGTTAGTCGTTGGTGGTTGCTTGCTTGCTTGCTAATTTTTTGGTTGTTTGTTTATTTGTTTGCTTGTTTGTTTGTCTGCTTGTTGTTTGTTTTTTTGTTTAGTTTTGTTTGGGGGGGGGGGCTAATCTATCTTTTGATCAGCATCACTACAAGTGGTTATCCCACACCACACATCCCATCTCTTCAACACACCACCAGTACCAAGTTCACTCATTCGGTCAAAACCCTCAGTGCCCAGAAACCCACGGACACCAGCGACGTCTAACCGCCATGGAGGACCTGATAAGAGTTTGGTCTCTACCCTTACGATGTCAGGGTAAGTAATAAACCTTTCACCTCAACATAATACAACACCCCGACCTCATTCCAAGGCTCAACGGATCCGAAAATTGGCTTTCACTTGCTGTACTGCCGTGCGTAACACGTTATGCTTTGCGTTTTCTATTATGTTTCTAGAGCTCACACAAACCGCCCACACTCCACCCCCACCTAAAACTACCCCCCCCCCTATCTCCTGCCTCCCCCTCCATCACCACCCATCCACACCACTCCATCCCCACCTAAAAACTGTTCCCCCCTATCTCCTGCCTCCTAATCCACCACCGCCACCCATCCACCCCACCCAAACTACTCCCCCCCCCCCCTATCCTCCAGAGCGTGGAAAACAACTATTACAACCCTCTCAGACTGACCCAGACAGTCTAGTGGGCAAGACGTCAAAACTTCCCATCAGAATGACTGGGTTCGAGCCTGGCTTATCAGCTCTGAGACTCAGTGGCTAGTTAAGTAGTTGTGTTGTGATTCAGAGCTTCGATTATCTATTTCTTTATTTGTTTGTTCGTTTCTTTGAGAGTAAGCTACACAGCTCTTTCGTTTGTCTGTTCTTTTCTTTGAGGATAAGTTACACTGGGTTTTTTTTATTTGTTCTTTTCTTTGAGAGTAAGCTACACAGCTCTTTCGTTTGTCTGTTCCTTTCTTTGAGGATAAGTTAGACAGCTCTTTTGTTTGTCTGTTCTTTTCTTTGAGGATAAGTTGCACAGCTTTTTTGTTTGTTCTTTTCCTTGAGGATAAGTTACAAGCTCTGTTATTTGTCTGTTCTTTTCTTTGAGGATAAGTTACTCAGCTTTTTTTTTTATTTGTCTGTTCTTTCCTTTGAGGACAAGCTACCCAGCTCTGTCATTTGTCTGTTCTTTTCTTTGAGGATAAACTGCACAGTTCTTTGTTTGTTCTTTTCTTTGAGGATAAATTACACAGCTCTTTTGTTTGTTCCTTTCTTTGAGGATGTTACACAGCTCTTTGTTCTTTTCTTTGAGGATAAGTTACACAGGTTTTTTTTTGTTTTGGTTTTTTTTGTCTGTTCTTTTCTTTGTGGATAAGTTACACAGGGTTGTTGTTTTTTTGTCTGTTCTTTTCTTTGAGGATAAGTTACACAGGGTTTTTTTTGTTTTTTTTTGTCTGTTCTTTTCTTTGTGGATAAGTTACACAGGTTTGTTTTTTTTTTTTGTTTTTTTTTTTGTCTGTTCTTTTCTTTGAGGATAAGCTACACAGGTTTTTTATTTGTTCTTTTCTTTGAGGATAAACTACACAGCTCTTTTGTTTGTTCTTTTCTTTGAGGATAAACTACACAGCTCTTTTGTTTGTTCTTTTCTTTGAGGATAAACTTCACAGCTCTTTTGTTTGTTCTTTTCTTTGAGGATAAACTTCACAGCTCTTTTGTTTGTTTGTTCTTTTCCTTGAGGATAAGCTACACAGCTCTTTCGTTTGTCTGTTGTTTTCTTTGATGATAAGTTACACTGCTCTTTTGTTTTTTCTTTTCTTTGAGGATATGTTACACAGCTCTTTGTCTGCTCTTTTCTTTGAGGATAAACTACACAGTTCTTTTATTTGTCTGTTCTTTTCTTTGAGGGTAAGCTACAGAGCTCTTTTGTTGTTCTCTTCTTTGAAGTTAAGCTACACAGCTCTTTTGTTTATTCTTTTTCTTGGGGATAAGCTACACAGCTCGTTTCTTTGTTCTTTTCTTTGAGGATAAGTACATCACTTACGTGTAACCAAGATTATTCCAACAATAAGCTGATACAAGCTCTCGGTAGCTCTCGCCTGGTGGGTAAAGTGTGTGTGGTGATTTTTTTCCCCAATCTCCTAGGACAACATAATTATGTGCAAACCTGTTGGTGCCTAAAAACATGCTTCCAGTGTATAACTAGCACGAACAATAGTTTCAGCTTCAGTTTTAAATTCTCAAGACGACGTCTCCACGTTCGGGACGAATGCCATACGCACTACCGTCACAGGTGCCATGTGTATGGTGATCATGGCACAAGCCTTAATAAGCCTGCACATAAACCCATGAGCTGGCCAGGTCCTGAGGCCGCATCAAGCATGCACAATTATCAAATACGCACGTCAAAGATCCTGTACGTCAACACCAGTGTCCGGTGCGTATATACAAATATGAAAACTCTCACAAGGCACGCCCACCGAGGATGGACTACGCAGACTGCGCAGCACTATACCGAGTGCACAGTGTGGCCAAAAGAACGTGCATACCTAGTACCGCGTCTGAAAAGAAAAAACAACAGTACCCCTCAAAAGCAAAAACAACCACCACCACCACCACCACCCAAAAAAAAACAAGAAAAAGAAAAAGATTTAGTACCAGGAAGTTTCAGGAATATCGCCAAGGTCACCCCAATGGCCAATTCCGGAACGCTAGAATTGATCCATGGATATCCCAAAATTGCTGTTTCCCTCCATCTTTTTGTTCGTGGTGGTCGTGGTGTTGGTGGTGGTTGTGGTGGTGATGGTGGTAATGATGGTGACGGTGGTAATGATGGTGACGGCGGTGATGATGGTGGTGGTGGTGGTGATGATGTGGGGTGATGATGGTGTGGTGGTGATGATGATGGTGAAGATGATGGTGGTGGTGGTGGTAACAAGTGAGACGAGACTTTGAAACGTATATTGGGATTTAATTGAATATGGAGGGGATGTGGAGGGAAGTGAGGATGAAGAAAAGATGATACAGAAGAAAGAATGGAGGGGGGTGGGTGGGTGGTTAGAGCCAGGATTGGATTGGACTGGTTTGGGTTGATTTTTTGTGAGCGTGAGAGAGAGAGAGAGGGGAGTGTGTGTGTGTGTGTGTGTGTGTGTGTGTGTGTGTGTGTGTGTGTGTGTGTGTGTGTGTGTGTGTGTGTGTGTGTGTTTACATATACATAACATATACACACATACATTATACAGCACACACACACATAGATAGATGATTGATAGATAGATAGATAGATAGATAGATAGAAGATAGATAATAGACAGATAGATAGATAGATAGACAGATAGATAGATAGAGATTAGATAGATAGATAGATAGATAGATAGATAGACAGATAGATAGATAGATAGATAGATAGATAGATAATAGATAGATAGATTAATAGATAATATATAGATAGATAGATAGATAGATAGATAGATTAGATAGATAGATAGATAGATAGACAGATAGATAGATAGATAGATATTTACGCACGCATGTTCTGATGTTCTGCCATACTAAATACAACCTCACATAGATGTAAGTGAACTCCTCTACCCTCACCCCTAGTTCCCCACATCCAACCATAACTGATCCAAGATAATAATGTCAAACTCAGCTGGAACTTGCACACTTTTGGAGAAAAATGGCTGCCATATCTATCCTTAGTTTCAAATGAAGTTTAACCCTTTGACTCCCGCACCCTATCACCAACAGCAAAAACTTAAGGGTTAAGTTTTTGCTTTACTATTAAGAATAATCATGATGAGGGCAAGGAACAAAATCAAAAGAGAAATACAGAAGAACAGTATGGATTTGTGGAAAGGAAAGAAACTATTAATACCATATACATCCTAAGAACTATCATCAGAGGTCAATCGAGTTGAATACGGATTTATATTTATGCTTTATTGATTACACCAAGGCTTTCGATCGGGTAAGACATGAAGAACTGATCAACGAACTAGAAAGACTCAATATTGCTAGAAAAGATCTACGAATAATTGAAATTATTGGGAACAAACAGCAGTCAATGAGAACAGAAAACGATATAAGCTCCTTCCAAATATCAAAAGAGGAGTCAGGCAAGGTTGTGTTCTGTCACCAGATTTGTTTTCACTTTACAGCGAAACCATCGTGAGAAACCTAGAAGAATACCCTGGATCAAAGGTTGGAGGCAAAATGATAAACAACATTCGATAACAGATGATCACCGTGCTAATTGCAGAAAATGTAAGGGACCTACAAAACCTTGTGAACATAATAGAAATAGAAAGGAAATATAAAGGGTTGGAGCTAAATAGCAAGAAGACGAAAGTCATGGTAAAAAAACAACAACAAAACATGAAATCCCCCTCATGCAAAATAACAGCAAACGGCACAACTTTGAGACAGGTTGATAAGTTTAAATATCTAGGAACGGTCATCTCACCAGACGGTCGATGCACGTCAGAAATAGCCAGCAGAATCTGGCCAAGCCAAAACAGCATGAAAAGCATTCTTACAACAAATGCCTATCAATTAACATCAGGAAGAGACTTCTTGAATGTTTATATACAGCCGATAATGTTATACGGTTGTGAGGCGTGGACAGTCAACACGCAAAGCCAGAACAAGACTGAGGCTGCCGAGGTGTGGTTTCTAAGAAGAATGCTGAGAGTTCCATGGACAGCAAAGAAAACAAACGAGACAGTCTTGATAGAGGCAGACACAAGAAGAACATTGATAAGGAAGTTAGTAAAAGACAAGCAACATTTATAGGCCATTTTATGAGGAAAGGGGAATCAGAGAACCTGGTCACAACAGGAAATCTGGAGGGAAAGAGAACACCAAGTCGACCCAGAGAGAAAGTATTGGACAGACTTGCAGGGTGGCTGAAGACAGAGAGGGGTGAAAGATGTGCTTGCGGCGACAAGGAATAGACGCATATGGAGGGCCATGATCGTCAATGCCGTGCCGCAGGGCACATGATGATGGTGATGATGAAGTAATTCTGAAAACGATGACTTGTGGAAATTTTGCGTTTGGGGAACGGTCGTTTAAGGATGGAGAGGGAGGAAAAGAGAGATGGATAAACAGCGATGGGGGGGGGGGGGGGAGGGGAGGGGAGGAAAAAGGAGGGAGCTGAGACAGAAGGAGGAGGGAGGTAGACTGAGACAAAGAAAAAGAGGTATGGGGAATCGGAAACAGACTCTTACTTAACTAGGTATACGTCCCTAGCGTATCGTTGATGGCCGTCCAGATTTTCAGACCTCGTTCCTCCCTGAGTCTAAATGAAATGGGAGACTCTCAGGGAGCTTTGGCGAGAATTCCAATCAGTCAAACTATGTTTCCTGTTGTCTTCGTCAATCACACGCAGCACCCCCTTACGCACCCACCCACCCAGTGTAAGGGGGAAAACACACACACACACACACACACACACACACACACACACACCACCCCCCACACACACACACACACACACAACAAACACACACACACACGCACGCACGCACGTGCGCACACACACACACACACGCACGCACACACACACAAGCTCGCGCGCACGCACACACGCATGCATACACATACACATGCGACGCCCTTTCGGATTTAACCCCCACTTTTGTGTGTGTGTGTGTGTGTGTGTGTGTGTGTGTGTGTGTGTGCGTGCATACGTGCGTGCGTGCGTGCGTGCGTGCGTGCGTGGTGTGTGT
>JAPXFY010000033.1:32508607-32521107 GCA_030674185.1 Monoplex corrugatus
ACTAAGTTTGCATTCGAGGGGAGCAGGTCATATACAGATCTGAGGAGGAAGCTTATCCTTAGAGGAGCCATGTGCCACATTTCGTTCCAGCTGAGACTTCTTTGGAGTGCACTGTCCCATGTTGTCCATTGCCCCTGTTGACCTTGCTGGACTGCCTTCTGCACTCTTTTGACATCTTCTTCATTCTTCAACTCCTGTATGATCATGTCTCTTTTTTCCTTCCCCTTGGATTTGGACCACCACTGCATTTTTGTTGCTCCCAGTCCCTGTCTGTTGGTTTGCGTGTGTCCAATTATTTCTTTGATGCTGAGGCTTCTCTTGGCATTGTTTACAGCCTCTTGGACTTTCCATTTTCTGCCAGTTCTCAGCTTTGGCTGAACTGATCTCACGATATTGTCTTCCGATTCCTCCAGCATGCTCAACAGTCTTGCTTTTCCAACTTTGTATTCCTCCACTATGGATTTGAGAGGTAGCTTCAGCATTGCTTGACGACAGTAGAATGCAACATCAGTGAAACCAGGTGGGACACCGAGCCATTTGGCTAGACCCGGTCCTGGTGATGCTCTGTATTCTATAGTAAGAGACAGCAAAAACAGAATGAGTAAAAAAGAAAAGCGAGAAATAGTCAGCAGAATCAGCCAAGCCAAAACAGCATTCAAGAAGATGACAAGCGTTCTGACCAACAAATGAATATCAATTAACATCAGAAAGAGAGTTCTTGAATGTTACACAGAACCGATAATGTCATACGGTTGTGAGGCGTAGACAGTCAACACGCAAAAGCCAGAACAAGAGTCGGGCAGCCGAGATGTGGTTTCTAAGAAAAATGTTGAAGAGTTCCACGGACAGCAAAGTAAACAAACGAGACAGTCTTGATGGAGGCAGACCAAGAAGATCATTTATAAGGAAGATTAGGAAAAGACACGCAACATTTATGGGCCATCTTTTTATGAGGAAAGGGGAATTAGAGCACCTGGTCACAACAGGAAAGCTGGAAGGAAAGAGAGCAACAGGTAGACCCAGGCAGAAAATACTGGACGGACTTGCAGGGTGGCTGAGGACAGAGAGGGTGGAAGATGTGCTTGTGGCAACATGGGATAGATGCATATGGAGGGCCATGATCGCCAACGCCATACGGCAGGGCACATGATGATGATGATGATGAGTAACAGAGGGAAGGTGAGAGAGAAGAGAGAAAAGAGAGAATATGCTGGAACAGTGTAGGGGTGTGTGAGTATGTGTGTGTGGGGTAGTTGTGTGTGTGTGTGTGTGTGATTGTATGTATGTGTATGTGTGTCTGTGTGTGTGCGTGTGTGTGTGTGTGTGGTGTGTGTGCGCGCGCGCGTACGCGTGTATGTATGTGTATGTGTGTTCATGCGTGCGCACGTGTGTGTGCATGTGTGTGTGTGTGTGTATGGATGTATGTGTGTGTGCGTGTGTATGTGTGTGTGCGTGCGTGTGTGTATGTGTGTGTGCGCGCGCGCGCGTGTCTGTATATATGTGTATGTGTGTTCATGCGCGCGCGCGCGCGCGTATGTCTGTGTGTGTGTGTGTGGATGGGTGAATGGGTGTGTGTGGGTGTGTGTGACAGAGAGAATGACAACTTGGGTCACTTGCCTATTAGGCTTGAGCGTACCCCAACTCAGCATCTCTTGAGTGTGTGTGTGTGTGTGTGTGTGTGTGTGTGTGTGTGTGTGTGTGTCTGTGTGTCTGTGTGTGTGTGTGAGTGTGTGTGTGTGTGCGTGCATGTGTGTGTGTCTGTGCGTGCTGCGTGCGTGTGTCTGTGCGTGCGTGGTGCGTGCGTGGTGTGTGTGTGTGTGAGTGTGTGTGTGTGTGTGTGAGTGTGTGTGTGTTTGTATGTGTGTGTGTGTGTGTGTGTGTGTGTGTGTGTGTGTGTGTGTGTGTGTGTTGTGTGTGTGTGTGTGTGTGTGTGTGTGTGCGTGTGTGTGTGTCGCAGAGAGGATGACAACTTGGATCAATTGTCCGTCTAACTGGATTGAATGCACCCTAGCTCAGTATCTTCTATGTGTATGAGAAAAATAAAGACAGAGAGAGAGAGGAGAGGGAGAAAGAGAGAGATTGAGAGGAGAGAGAGAGAGATTGAGAGGCAGAGAGAGAGAGATTGAGAATGACAGACAGACAACAGGTAGACACACAGACAGAGACACACAACCACTCTCTTTCTCTTTCTTTCTCTCTCTCTCTCTCTCTCTCTCTCTCTCTCTCTCTCTCTCTCTCTCTCTCTCTCAACACACACACACACACATACACACACACACAGAGATACAGATAGACACAACGATAGAGACAAACAGACAGATACACAGAGACAGACACAGAGGGAAGATGATGGCTTGGTTCAGGACAGTTCTGGTCGTTGCTGGCCAATTGCTTTGGTGGTTCATTAGAGCGCGCGTCTTAGTTTGATTAGTGAATCACGATTTGGCGCCTCATAAATGTGATCATTATTATTATTATTATTCATTAACTACCGATCAACTGAACCCCTCCTGGGTTCCACAAATCAGCCTGTACAGCCCTCCTGGCCTGACGTTTAGCACTGACCCAGCAGTTTACGTGTAGATTTCATTACGTCTGGGCATCACCATCACCATCATCATCATCATCATCATCACAACACCATCACCACCATCATCATCATCATTATTATCATCATCATCACCATCATCATCATCATCATCATCATCATCACCATCATCATCATCATCATCATCATCACCATCATCATCATCATCACCACTATCATCATCATCAACACCACCACCATCATCACCACCACCATCATCATCATCACCACCATCATCACCATCACCACCACCATCATCACCACCACCACCATCATCATCATCATCACCACCACCACCACCATCATCACCACCACCATCATCATCATCACCACCATCATCATCACCACCACCACCACCACCATCATCATCATCATCATCATCATCATCATCATCATCATGTGCCCTGTAGAATAAGGCGTTGTCGATGGTGGCACTCCGTGCGAATCTATCTTCAGTCGCTGCAAAGTTCATCTCCCACTCTCTCTCAGTCTCTGTCATCAAACGGGCATACTGACAAGTGAAACGTTTCACTGTTAATTAACCTGTGGGCGCATGAATAATATATCGTGATGCACACTGGACAAAATGCATCTCTAAACCTACTATTTTCAACTGATTGCTCTTTAAATGAAAACAATTAGAGCTGATTCTGTGATTTAGCCATTTTGTGAAAAGAACAACATGCAAAAAAAAAAAAAAACACCATTGACCTGCACAATGTGAGGAATCATAATACCATATATCTCTCTTTCCCCTTTACTTTAAGTTTGAGTTTGTCTCGAAATTTCACAGTTTGTGTCAGTTTCTCTCTCGGTTTATTCCTTTTCTCAAACAGGACAGAGCAGCAGGGACGTTTCAGTCTTTTTCTCCTGATTTTGTATCTGGTGTTTGTTTGTTTGTTTGTGATCTTACGCTTGACAAAGGTCAGTTGGCCGAAAATTTGCGCCTGTCTCGTCTGGTTGTATGAAATACGCCTTCTTATTCTTTTTTCGTCTTTTTTGTTTTGTTTTGTTTTGTTTTGTTTTGTTTTTTCTGGTTCCTGTTTGCCTCAACGCAGGTAGTAATACTTGTTCTGGGTTTCTCTGGAAATGATGTGTCCATGCTGGGAATACAATCCAATATGCACTGATGCCGCTGAAGCCATGTGATATGGCGCGTGCGCGTGTGTGTACACATATCAATGCATTTGCGCACATTATCTTAAGGACATGTTCCCAGCGTTGACCATTCCGTCCAATTTATCGCAAAGGGGATTTAAAAAAACACACTTGAATACAAATTTAAGCACGCCTAAGGACACCAAAACATATAAAAACGGGCATAAATTACCTAAAACTGCTTCCGCATATATCACCTCCTTGAGCCAAAAATGCACATCATACATATACCCAATTATCCATCCTAAGAAAAAGTATGTAAGACTTTATCGAACACATACAGGTGAATGGGCCATTAAGGCAGAAAATGATAGGAAGAAATGACAGAAAGAAAAGGAACAAGGCAGAAACAAAGGCATTAACAGGAAAGAGGAAATTTCTTGCACAGAATTTCCAGAAAGTGGGGATACTATTTATACTGGAAGAGCCCCCGGCATCCCCACGGGGGGAGCTACAAACCCTACGTATAAGCATAAGCTACAAACCCTACGTATAAGCATAAGCTACAAACCCTACGTATAAACCTAAGCTACAAAACCTACGTATAAACATAAGCTACAAAGCCAACGTATAAGCATAAGCTACAAAGCCTACGTATAAGCATAAGCTACAAAGCCAACGTATAAACATAAACTACAAAACCTACGTATAAGCATAAGCTACAAAACCTACGTATAAGCATAAGCTACAAAACCTACGTATAAGCATAAGCTACAAAGCCTACGTATAAGCATAAGCTACAAAACCTACGTATAAGCATAAGCTACAAACCCTACGTATAAGCATAAACTACAAAGCCTACGTATAAGCATAAACTACAAAGCCTACGTATAAGCATAAGCTACAAAGCTTACGTATAAGCATAAGCTACAAAGCCTACGTATAAGCATAAACTACAAAGCCTACGTATAAGCATAAACTACAAAGCCTACGTATAAGCATAAGCTACAAAACCTACGTATAAGCATAAGCTACAAAACCTACGTATAAGCATAAACTACAAAGCCTGCGTATAAGCATAAGCTACAAAGCCTACGTATAAACATAAGCTACAAAGCCTACGTATAAACATAAGCTACAAAGCCTACGTATAAACATAAGCTACAAAGCCTACGAATAAGCATAAGCTACAAAGCCTACGTATAAGCATAATCTACAAAGCCAACGTATAAGCATAAGCTACAAAGCCTACATATAAGCTCTATATGACTATGGCGGCAAGGTCTGAACGACCTAACTGACGCTATGGGATTTTTATGTCTCGTCTGTGTGTCATCAGTCTTGTCATTGGAACAACCTTGACTGTATTTCCCCGTTTCTGTAATGCGAAAAGTAAACTGATCTGCAAGTCATTACAACGCCAAATAGAGGTGACTGTCAAATCTCTCATCCCCCGCCCACCCTCCCCCATCCCCCATCCCCAACCTTCTCCATAGTCGTCTCCCTCATCTCCTCCACCCATTACCTCTCCCCCCCCACCCATCTCCTCCCTCCTTCCAACACTCGTTGCCTTGTGGCAAGGTATGGTAACGGTTGTCCCCATAAACTCGGTGACAACCCTCAGGCCGTAGGGGAAATAAGATGGTTGAGACAGTCATCTTCAAAACAAATCTATCTTTCTGTTCGATGGCAGATACGGACCACCCACTGACGAAAACATTGTTGTGGTGCTGCGTCATTGTTTTGCCCGTGTTTGAAACAAAAAGATCTCTCTGTCTGTCTCTCTGTCGCTATCTCTGTCTCTCTCTCTCTCTCACTCTCCTCTCTCTAGTATGGTAATAAGTCTTTATGCTCTCTCTCTCTCTCTCTCTCTCTCTCTCTCTCTCTCTCTCGTGGTAATGGGAAAGCTCTTATGCTTGCTTGCTCTCTCTCTCTCTCTCTCTCTCTCTCTCTCTCTCTCTCTCTCCTCCTCCTCCTCCTCCTCCTCCTCCTCCTTTCTCTCTCTCTCTCTCATTAAACTACTCCCTCTCTCTCTCTCTCTTCCCTGTCTCTCTCTCTCCTCCTTCCCCTCTCTCTCTCTTTAAGCTATTCTCTCTCTCTCTCTCTCATTAAGCTATTCTGAGTCTCTCTCTCTCTCCCTCTCCCCCTCTCTCTCTCACTCTCTCTCTCTCTCTCTCTCTCTCTCATAAGGTTATTCTGAATCTCTCTCTGTCTCTTCCCTCTCTCTCTCACTCTTTCGCTCTCTATCTCCCTCTCTCATTAAGCTATTCTGAGTCTCTCTCTCTCTCTCTCTCTCATATATTAGGCTATTCTCTCTCTCTCTCTCCCTCTCTCTCTCTCTCCTTCCCACTTTCTTTCTTATTAAGCTATTCTATCTCTCTCTCTCTCTCTCTCTCTCATTAGGCTACTCTCTCTCTCTCTCTCTCTCTCTCTCTCTCTCTCTCTCTCTTTCTCTCCTTCCCTGACTTGTATATAGAACAGCAACGGCAAGTTTGAAAAATGGCTTCTAGCCAATAGCTTTCACCGTTGGAAAATAAAGATTATCGTTGTCATTCTCTCTCTCTCTCTCTCTCTCTCTCTCTCTCTCTCTCTCTCTCTCTCTCTCTCTCTCTCCACTTCCATCTCTCTCTCTCGCTTTCTCTGTCTCCCTCTCTCTCTTTCTAACGCTCTCATGCGTGTCGGATTCACATACGAGGCAAGCGATAAACAAAAAAAATCTTCAACAAAAAGCTCGTAAACGTAAAAAAGACAATAAATCCAGAGACAAAGACAGGTGATTTCGGTATTACACATGTAAAAGCACCTGCCCCGGGTAACAAGAGGTCAGGAAGAATTCAGAGTTCAGTCCCCCCCCCCCCCCCCCCCCCCCCCACCTGGCAGGGCTTAGACTGGAAGACTTCTGTCACCCCTCCGCTACAGACTTTATCTAAAAGTAGTGTGTGTGTGTGTGTGTGTGTGTGTGTGTGTGTGTGTGTGTTGTGTGTGTGTGTGTGTGTGTGTGTGTGTGTGTGTGTGTGTGTGTGTGTGTGTGTGTGTGTGTGTGTGGAAGGGCGAGGGTGAGGAGACAAGGGGTTGGGGTGGGGTGGGGTGGGGTGGGGTTGGAGGTGGAGGTTTTCATACACGTAGTGTTGGTATCTACCAGAACTACTGCTGCATTTTGTGAATGATCTGATCTGTTCTGTTTTGTTGAGTTTAAAGTCCTACCACTCTCAGAGTATACGAGGACTAGCTATAAGAATGTTATATAGAACCAATACTGTTGTACGGATGCGAGGCGTGGACAGTCAGCAAGCAAAGCCAGAGCAGGATCGAGGCAGCCGAGATGTGATTTCTCAGAAGAATGTTGAGAGTTCCATGGACAGCAAAGAAAACAAACGAGATAGTCTTGACGGATGCAGACACAAGAAGATCATTCATAAGGAAGATTAGGAAAAGACAGGCAATATTTACAGGCCATTTCATGAGGAAAGGGGAATTGGAGCACCTGGTCACAACAGGAAAGCTGGAAAGAAAGAGACCACCACATTGACCCAAGGAAAAAATATTGGACGGACTTGCAGAGTGGCTGAAGACATAGAGGGTGGAAGATGTGCTTGCGGCAACAAGGGATAAAAACAGATGGAAGGCCATGATCGCCAATGCCATGTGGCAAGGCACTTGATGATGATGATGATGATAATGATACCATAGTTTTATCAGACCTGAAAGTGGCGAGTATTTTACTCGTCATGGCGAGTAGAAAACAATATTTGGCGAACAGGAACCTGCAAAAAAAACGAGAAAAAAAAAACACCAAAAAAGAATAAGAACGCGTAATAAATACAAAGAGACAAGACAGGCGCAAATTTTCGACCAAGTGGCCTTTTGTCAAGCGTAAGATCACACAAAAACAAACACCAACTCGTCCTGTCTTGTTGACTTGTATTAAATACGCGTTCTTATTCTTTTTTCGTGTTTTTTTCTGGTTTCTGTTTGCTTGAACGCGGGCAGTCACGCTTGTTTTGGATTTCATAAACAAACACCAGATAGAAAAATTACGAGAAAATGGCTGAAACTTCCCTGCTGCTTGGGTCCAGTGTGAGAAAACTTTTACTCGCCATTGGTGAACAGACCTACGCAATAACGGGTTTGAATATGTCAGCATACCGCGATTTAGACTCATGCTGTTTCGCGACTTTTCCGATCCAGTCACCCAAATTTACCGATCACTGGTGAACAGTGACTTTGCATTTCCTGTCGTAAAACCGCATGTATCACTGCGATGTTCAAAGCCCTCAAAAGCTATACAGCCCATGGACCAAAAACTTCCACTGAGAAGAAAAGCAAGTCAGTCATCAGCTGTGTGTGTGTGTGTTGGGGGGGGGGGAGTTATCGAAACTTTTTTCGCATATATATATATATATATATTATATATATATATATATATATATATATATATATATATATAATATTGGAACTTTACATGGCTGGCTTACCATGTCCAAGTCAAATTTGATAGGGACATGCATGATCTGTGTGAAAAGTCCGTCACTCACAAACAGGCAAGTCGGACTTTGTGACTGGTTCAGTAAAATTATTCATAAAATTCTGAAAACAAAACGAAACAAAATAAAACAAAAACTAGTAGTCCATTGCAAAAGTAAAACGCACATGGCCAGACAGCCTGGATCTACTGTTGTTGTTGTTGTTGTTGTTGTTGTTATTGTTTAAAGCCCAGCCGACCGCGTAGAGCCATATCAGGGCTATAATCATTTCAATACACGCACAATACTTCAACCGGAAAGAAAAGAAAAGAAAGTACACATATCAATGCATTTGCTCACATAACCTAAGCAGATGCCCTGGTGTTGACCACTATGTCCAATTTATCGCACATGGAGATTAAAAAAAAACAAAAAAACCTGAATACAAATTTAAACATAAATAAGGACACTAAAACATATGTTCAAAAAACGTGTCTAAATTAGCTAAAACTGCTTTCGCATACCTCATTTCCCTAGAGCCAAAAAAGCACTCAACACACACGTACCCAATTATGAATCCTAAGAGAAAGTACAGAAGACTTTATCGAACACATACAGGTGAATGGACCAGCAAGACAGAAAATGATAAGAAGAAATGACAGAAAGCAAAGGAATAAGGCAGAAACAAAGAGAAGGACAGGAAAGAGGACATTATTTTTTAGTACAGAATTTCAAGAAAGTGGGGATACTATTTATACTGAAAGAGCCCCCGGCATCCCCACAGGGAGGGAGGGGCCTGGACCTGACTCATGAAGATGAAGACTTATAAAATGAACTCAATGTACAAGAGTTTGAGACTGAGATACTGCCACGTTTTATACTGTTTTTCTTTTTCTTTTTCTTTTTAATTTTCACTACAGTATTTTTGGTTTTCTATTAATTGGTTTTCTATTACACTGTACTTGTATATCACTGGAATAATATAACAGTTCGAAGAAATTCAATGTCGTCCTTGATTTCCTCCATACTTATCAATCGAGCTCTGCAAGTAAAATCTCATAACAGAGCTATGCTACTGTGTGACTGGACTAAGCTTGTATTTTGGCTGGTCAATTTTTTGTTTCAATCTGGTCGGTAAAAAAAAAATCAGCCAAAGGTCAGTAAGCAAAAACTACCGTCTTTCTGGGCTGTTTGTGATCATGTTTTAAGATTAGATATGATAATGATGTGACGTGTGTTGCGAGTACCGCGTGCACACATTTTAATTCTCACATGTGGATCAACCCTTTTGACTCCCGCACCCTGTCCATCAGCATCCTGCATTGCTAACCATGAAAGCAAAGCAAAACCTTTAAACCATTTGACTCCCTGAACCTATCCACCAGCTTCCTCCTCACCCTATCCACCAGCTTCCTCCTCACCCTATCTACCAGCAGGAAGCTGGTGGATAGGGTGAGGAGAAAGCTGGTGGATAAGGTGAGGGAGTCAAAGGGTTAAGTTTTTGCAGTTGATGGATAGGGTAAGAATTCAAAGGATTAAGTTTTTGCAGTTGGTGGATAGGGTAAGAAGTCAAAGGGTTAAGTTTTTGCAGTTGGTGGACAGGGTAAGGAGTCAAAGGGTTAAGTTTTGCAGTTGGTGGATAGGGTAAGGGGTCAAAGGGTTAAGTTTTTGCAGTTGGTGGATAAGGTAAGAAGTCAAAGGATTAAGTTTTTGCAGTTGGTGGATAGGGTAAGAAGTCAAAGGATTAAGTTTTTGCAGTCGGTGGGCAGGGTAAGGAGTCAAAAGGTTAAGTTTTTGCAGTCGGTGGACAGGGTAAGGAGTCAAAGGGTTAAGTTTTTGCAGTTGATGGACAGGATAAGAAATCAAAGGGTCAAGTTTTTGCAGTTGGTGGATAAGGTAAGAAGTCAAAGAGTTAAGATTTTGGAGTTAGTGGATAGAGTAAGAAGTCAAAGGGTCAAGTTTTTTGCAGTTGGTGGGTAGGATATTAAGAAGTCAAAGGGTTATTAAGTTTTTGCAGTTGGTGGATTGGGTAAGAAGTCAAAGGGTTAACAGCGAAGTGCCCAATCGATTTGTGAATGCACTAACGGATACTGTCATCATGAAAAAAGAACGGTGGACAGTGGAGATTGTGGTATAGTAATTACAGTGCCGTTGTTGGTGGCGATAGTGACCATGGCAGAGTAAGCGGAGAAGCGGTACTAATGGTGGTAGCGGTGGATTTGATAATAGCTGTAGTGATGGTGATGATGGCTGTGACAGTAGCAGCAGTAGTGGTGGTGGTGATACATCTTGTTATTGTTATTTTGTGTTTATTTGTTTGTGTGTGTGTGTGTGTGTGTGTGTGTGTGTGTGTGTGTGTGTGTGTGTGTGTGTGTGTGTGTGTGTGTGTGTGTGTGTGTGTGTGTGTGTGTTCGTTCGTTCTTTGATTTAACGTCTTTTCACTATAAGTGATATTAGACGGTGTTAATGAAATCCCTTTCTGTGTGTGTGTGTGTGTGTGTGTGTGTGTGTGTGTGTGTGTGTGTGTGTGTGTGTGTGTGTGTGTGTGTGTATGTGTGTGTGTGTGTGTTGTGTGTGTGTGTGTGTGTGTGTGTGTGTGTGTGTGTGTGTGGGGTGTGTGTGTGTGTTTTCTGAGTGTGAAGGGCGAGGGTGAGGAGACAAGGGGTTGGGGTGGGGTAGGGTGGGGTAGGGTTGGAGGTGGAGGTTTTCATACACGTAGTGTTGGTATCTACCAGAACTACTGCTGCATTTTGTGAATGATCTGATCTGTTCTGTTTTGTTGAGTTTAAAGTCCTACCACTCTCAGAGTACACGAGGACTAGCTATAAGAACGCTGCTTAAAGAAGCCTTAAAACATTTTAGTTGCATGGTGAAATACCGATGCTTTTTGTCGGATTCTCTGGATATACATTGATATGATGTATGCATCAATGTTCTGATATACGCTGAAGCATTTTTATATGTTTTGCCATAGTTTTGTCAGACCTGAAAATGGCCACTCATGGCGAGTAGAAAAATTATTTGGCGAACCAGAACCAGAAAAAAGAAAGAAAAAAAAAAAAAACACGAAAAAAGAATAAGAAGGCGCATTTAATACGAGACAAGGCAAGCACAAAATTTTCAGCCAACTGGCCTTTGTCAACCGTAAGATCACACACACACACACACACAAACACCATTTTGTCTTGACTTGTGTTACATACGCGTTCTTATTCTTTTTTTTCGTGTTTTTTCTGGTTCCTGTTTGCTTGAACGCGCGCGGGCAGTCACACTTGTTTTGGATTTCATAAACAAACACCAGACCTACGCAATAACATTAGGTTTTGAATCTGTCAGCATACCGCGCGATTAGACTCGCGCTGTTTCGCGACTTTTCCGATCCAGTCACCCAACTTTACCGATCACTGGTGAACAGTGACTTTGCATTTCCTGTCGTAAAACCGCATGTGTCACTGCGATGTTCAAAGCCCTCAAAGGCTATACAGCCCATGGACCAAAAACTTCCACTGGGAAGAAAAGCAAGTCAGTGATCAGCTCTATGTGTGTGTGTGGGGGGGGGGGAGGGTTATCGAAACTTTCTTCGCATATATTATATATATATATATATATATATATATATATATATATATATATATATATGCATATATATTATATTGGAACTTTACATGGCTGGCTTACCATGTACAAGTCAAATTTGATAGGGACATGCATGATCTGTGTGAAAAATCCGTCACTCACAAAGAGACAAGTCGGACTTTGTGACTGGATCAGTCAAATTATTTATGAATGATGAAATTCTGAAAACAAAACGAAACAAAACAAAACAAAAACTAGTAGTCCATTGCAAAAATAAAACGCATGTGGCCAGACAGCCTGGACCTACTGTTGTTGTTGTTGGTGGTGTTGTTGTTGTTGTGTTGTTGTTGTTATTGTTTAAAGCCCAGCCGACCGCGTAGAGCCATATCAGGGCTATAACCATTTCAATACACGCACAATACTTCAACCGGAAAGGAAAGAAAAGAAAAGAAAGTACACATATCAATGTATTTGCGCACATAATCTAAGCAGATGCCCCTGGTGTTGACCACTCCGTCCAATTTATGGCACATGGGGATTTAAAAACACAAACCTGAATACAAATTTAAACATAAATAAGGACACTAAAACATACATTACAAAAACGGATCTAAATTAGCCAAAACTGCTTTCGCATACCTCATTTCCCTAGAGCCAAAAATGCACTCAACACACACGTACCCAATTATCAATCCTAAGAGAAAGTGCGTAAGACTTTATCGAACACATACAGGTGAATGGACCGGCAAAGCAGAAAACGATAGGAAGAAATGACA
>JAPXFY010000033.1:32541107-32546107 GCA_030674185.1 Monoplex corrugatus
AGGGGGATTTGGAGCACCTGGTCACAACGGGAAAGCTGGAGGAGAGAGGGAAAGCGCCAGGTAGACCCAGGGAGAAAATGCTGGACGGACTTGCAGAGTGGCTGGGGATGAGGAGGGTAGGGGAGATGCTAGGGGCAAGGAGAGATAGAGATGGATGGAAGTCCATGGTCGCCAACGCCATGCGGCAGAGCACCTGATGATGATGATGATGATTGGACAGAGAGGGTGGGAGATGTACTTGCTGCGACAAGGGATAGATTCGTATGGAGGGTCATGACTGCCAACGCCATGCGGCAGGGCGCATACTGATGATAATGATTGCTTTGGAGTAATGACGGCATTCTATTTGTATTACGTCGTGTTTGCATCACATTATTTCGAATTATGTCGTGTTTCTATGACGTCACGTTTTCTATCAAATGTTAGTTTTCGTCGTGTGTCTGCATTTCAACTCTGTTCAATGTAACGTCATGAAAGTTGAGCACTGTTTGTTTGTTTGTTTGTTTGTTTGTTTGTTTGCTTGATGGTTTGCTTGCTTGTTTTGTTTTCTTTCGTTTTGTTTTGTGTGTGTGTGTGTGTGTGTGTGCATGTGTGTTGTTTTTTTGTTGTTGTTGTTGTTGTTTTTTGTTTGTTTGTTTGCTTGTTTGTTTGTTTGTTTGTTTGTTTGTTTGTTTGTTTGTTTGTTTGTTGTTGTTTTCCATTACGTTTCATGCATTTATTCTTCGTTGTCTTTTTTATACACTTGACAAAGACCAGTTTGCCGAAATTTTGCGCTTGTCTTGTCCTGTCTTGTCTTGTCTGGTCTTGACGGTCCAGTCAGTCGGATGGTGACAGGATTTCAAAGATCCCGCGCCCCCACCCACCCACCCCCAACTTTCCAAAGACAAGACAAGACAGGACAGGACAATACAGCATGACTTGTCTTGTATCAAATACGCGTCTCGTTTGTTTTCTTTGCTGTCCAATAAGAAATCTAAACTACAGTGACTGCCAGCGTTCAAAGAAATTAAGAAAGAAAAAAAAAATGATACTGGCAAAGTCTCTCTCCTCACACTCCTTGATCTGTCTGCAGCCTTTGATACCATTGATCATGGTATTCTCCTTTCTAGACTTCATCATACTTTTGGCATCTCTGACATTGCTCTCTCCTGGTTCACTTCATATCTATCAAACAGAAAACAAACTGTTCTCATTAATGGCACTTACTCTCAACCTGCATACCTGACCTGTGGTGTTCCACAAGGATCTGTCCTTGGCCCTGTTCTTTTCACTCTTTATACCTCCCCCCTGTCTACCATCATCAACTCCCACTCTATAAAACACCACTTCTATGCTGATGACACCCAACTTCTAGACAGTGACACACCAGACAATATACAGCGCCTCTTGACTCGCACCACTGAGTGTTACTCGACATTAAGAACTGGATGACGTTCAACAAACTTCAGCTTAATGACGACAAGACAGAAGCTATCCTCATTGGCACCCGTCAGAAACTTTCTCAGCTACCTCCTCTTTCTCTCCCATTATGTAACACATCAGTCCCAATTTCTGATTCAGCTAAAAACCTTGGTGTCTGCATTGACTCTACCCTCTCCATGAACAACTTTGTTTCTCAAACTGCCAGATCTTGCTACTATCACCTCCATCGTATAAGCCTGATCAGGAAGTATCTCTTTGTCGAAACAACTGCAAAACTTGTTCTCTCCTTCATAATGTCTCGCATTGACTATTGCAATTCACTCCTGTCTGGTCTTCCTGCCTCCACCATTCACATCCTACAGCGCATTCAAAACAATGCTGCACGCCTTGTACTAAAAAAGAAAAAAGCTGACCACATATCTCCTCTCCTGGCACAACTTCACTGGCTCCCTGTATCAAAGCGCATACAGTACAAGCTAGACACCATGTGCTACAAAAGCCTCAATAACGCAGCCCCCCGATTACCTGTCAAGCTTACTTGAGATCTATGTTCCCTCACGTACTCTCCGCTCTGCCTCCGATCCTCTGACTTTTCGCTTTCCACGCACTAAGCTCAATACCTATGGTCCACGAGCCTTCTCTGTTTCTGGTCCACTTTCCTGGAACAAACTTCCTCTCTCTGTCCGTCAGCAACCTACTTTTGTCTCCTTCAAGTCCGCTCTCAAAACTCATCTTTTCTCCTCTGCATAAAATCCTGACCTCACTCAATCCCCTCTGCAGCCTGTCTCCACTCGGAGGGGAATCACATTGTAATATATAATTGTATATAATATGCTCTCTATAATTTTCCATTGCTTTTATTCTTTCTCCCCATTTTAGCCGTGTGCGTGTGCATGTGCGTGTGCGTGTGCGTGTGTGTGTGTGTGTGTGTGTGTGTGTGTGTGTGTGTGTGTGTGCGTGCGTGCGTGTGTGTCTGTTTTAGCGCTTAGATTTGATTTTATCAAGATTTTGCGCTATACAAAAAATAAAGTATTGTATTGTATTGTATTGTATTGTATTGTATTGTATTGTATTGTATTGTCTCGATGTAATGATAAATGAAATACACGTTCTGGTTCTATTTTGTGTTTTCTGTTGTTAACATTATATAACAAGTTACCGAATTAAGTTAACCTTTTTTTTTTCTTTTTTTTTGGGGGGTGTATGTGTGTGTGTGTGTGTGTGTGTGTGTGTGTGTGTGTGTGTGTGTGTGTGTGTGTGTTGTGTGAGTGTGTGTGTGTGTGTGTGTGACTGTGTGTGTGTGTTAGTGTGGAGTGTGTGTGTGTGTGTGTGTGTGTGTGTGTGTGTGTGTGAGTGTGTGTGTGTGTGGGTGTGTGTGTGTGTGTCGTGTGGCGTGTGCGTGTGTGTGTGTGTGTGTTGTGTCGTGTGTGTGTGTGTGTGTGTGTGTGTGTGTGTGTGTGTGTGTGTGTGTGTGTGTGGTGTGTGTGTGTCCGCGCGCGAGTGTAATTCTGGTTCCTACTGGCTTAAAACGCTGGCAGCGACTCTGATTCAGAATCCACCTTGAACAAATTCTGAACTCCAAACTCTACGATAAACAGTGTTTATCCTTGAAAAGTTCCACCATTTCCTTAATTAAAGAACACTCTCACCTCACGGTCTTGTACAATCAACAGTCCCATCCCCACCCACAAACCTATGATCATTTAACGTGGCGTTAGCCCTGACATGGTTCTACTAGTCGGCTGGGCTCTAAGCAGTATGAACCTGAACTGTGGTCTCTTTCATCATCATCATCAGGTGCCCTGCCGCATGGCGTTGGCGACCATGGACTTCCAACCATCTCTATCTCTCGTTGCCCCCAGCATCTCCCCCACCCTCCCCATCCCTAGCCACTCTGCAAGTCCGTCCAGCATTCTCTCCCTGGGTCTACCTGGTGCTCTTTTTTCCCTCCAGCTTTCCCGTTGTGACCAGGTGCTCCAAATCCCCCTTCCTCATAAAATGGCCTATAAATGTTGCTTGCCTTTTCCTAATCTTCCCTATGAGTGATCTACTTGTGTGCCTCCATCAAGACTGTCTCGTTTGTTTTCTTTGCTGTCCATGGAACTCTCAACATTCTTCTTAGAAACCACATCTCGGCTGCCTCAATCTTGCTCTGGCTTTGCTTGCTGACTGTCCACGCCTCGCATCCGTACAACAGTATTGGTTCTATATAACATTCAAGGACTCTCTGTCTGATGTTAATTAACAGGCATTTGTTGGTAAGAATGCTTGTCATCTTCTTGAATGCTGTTTTGGCTTGGCCCATTCTGTCAGCTATTTCCGATGTGCATCTGCCGTCTGATGAAATGACCGTTCCCAGGTATTTGAACTTATTAACCTGTGTCAAGGTTGTGCCATTTGCTGTTATTTTGCATGAGAGGATTTCATGTGGTCTCTTTACATATCAATAATGACACAGACAGCAGAACTATGTTTCAGCAGAACAAGAACAACCATCTTTGGCTTCTCTGTATTATGGTCGTGCGTGTTTGGCCCAGTGAACTAACCCTTTGACTCCCTCACCCTATCTGCCAGCTTCTTGCATTATCAGTCGTGATAGCAAAGCAGAAACTTACCCCTTTAGCTCCCTTATCTTATCTATAAGTTCCTTGCGGGAGGCTGGTATGTTAAGAGTCAGGGAGAGAAAGGGTTAAGTTTTTGCACATGGTGGACAGGGTGAGAGAGTGAAATGATGAAGTTTTTGCTACTGGTCTTTGCTTTGCTAATACGTTTATCGTTAAACTTTGCTGAAAACGAATACAACTAAATTCGAAACAAACAAACACCAGCAACGACTAAACTCATAGACTGTATAAATTAAATAATTTTGTGTTGTTTAAAAAAAAACATAACAGACTAGTAGATATGACGTATGTATATACAGTTTTGCTCAATCCATTGCATATAAATCTTGTTCAGTTTTCTCAATATCGTAATAATGTTCACCAAACATTGTCTTTCTTTATTTCTGTTTTGTAAAAAACGAATTAAACCAAAGTTTGTATAAAAAAAAAAAAGGTTTTGTTGCTGTTACTGGTAAATAGACTGAGGGAATGAAAAAGTTTGAATAGAGCTGGAGGACAGAGTCAGGGAGTCAAAGGGTTAAGTTTTTGTAGACGGTGGATAAACTGAGGGAGCGAAAAGGGTTAAATAAAGCTGGTGGACAAGAGTCAGGGAGTCAAAGGGTTAAGATTTTGCAGATGGTGGATAGACTGAGACAGTGAAAGAATTAAGCTTTTGAAGCTGGTAGATAGACTGAGTGAGCGAAAAGGATTTACTAAAGCTGGTGGACAGAGCTAGGAGTCAAAGGGTTAAACTTTTGCAGACGGTGGATAGCCTGAGAGAGTGAAAGGGTTAAGTTTTTGCTGCTGGTGGATAGACTGAGGGACTGAAGATGGTTTAATAGAGCTGGTGTACAGAGTCAAGGAGCAAAAGGGTTAAGTTTCTGTAGATGGTGGATAAACTGAGGGAGTGAAAAGGGCTTAATAAAGCTGGTGACAGAGTGAGGGAGTCAAAGGGTTAAGTTTTGTAGACGGTGG
>JAPXFY010000033.1:32556107-32558607 GCA_030674185.1 Monoplex corrugatus
CGAGGCAAGTGATTTTACGTTCATTCCCAGTTTATGGAGGATTTGCATGAACACATAAATTAAGACAGGGGAGGTAGTTTATGGAGGATTTGCATGAACACAGAAATGGAGACAGGGGAGGGGTAGCAAAGGACTCGAGAGAAAGAGAGAGAGAAAGAAAGAGAGACAGACAGACAGACAGAACAGAGACACCAGAGACAGATAAACAATGAGACGAGAGACAAAGAGTGGACAGAAGAGGAAGGGATAGCTTCACAGGAAGTTTGAGAACATTACCAGAAAGAGAGACAGACATACAGAGAAGAGAGACAGAGACAGACAGACAGATAGACAGACAGACAGAAAGAGAACAGACAGACAGAAAGAGAAACAGACAGACAGACACGAGAGAGAGAGACAGAGAGTGAGACAGAGACAGAGAGACAGAGAGAGAGACAGAGACAGGCTGAAACACATGCAAAGAGAGAGTAAGAGAAACAGACACACACATTCGCGCACACACACAGAGACAGACAGAGAAGAGAAAGGCAGAGAGACAGACAGAGAGAAAGGAAGAAAGAAGAGGAACCTCTTTTCGTATTATTATTATTATTATATATTAATAAGGGTAGTATTATTTAACAAGGAAAGTACGAGTTACGTCAATCCCCAGTTTATGGAGAATTTGCAGTAACACAGGACAGACTGACGCAGATGGACAGACAAGACTTAGGAAGGCAGGAAGAAACATAGCGAAAAAAAAAAAAAAAACAGGCAATATATATATATATATATATTATATATATGTATGTATACGTGCATATATGTATATGTACATATATATATATAAATATATATATATATACACATACATATAGAGAAAGAGACAGACAGACAGAAAAAGACAGAAAGACAAAGAGACAGACGGGCAGGCAAACAAAGAACAGAGAAACACAGAGACAAGAGAAGAGAGACAGACAGGCAGCAAACAAGAGACGAGAACACAGAGACAAAGAGAAAGAGAGAGAGAGACAGACAGAGACAGATACAGAGACAGAGAGAAAGACAGAGACAGAGAGAGAGACATTATTCAACAAGAGCTGATTCGTGACATTGACACGGCGATGCAGACAGCAGACAGACATGTGTGTGGTGTGTGCGCGTGTGTGTGTGTGTGTGTGTGTGTGTGTGTGTGTGTGTGTCTGTGTGTCTGTGTGTCTGTCTGTGTGTCTAGGCGGGGGGTGGGGTGGGTGGGTTAGGGGTAAGGTAGACCTATGAATGTACACAGACAACACAAAGATAAAATCTGAGAAAGGAAGCAACATATCCAGAGGACAAGAGAGACAGACAGACAGACAGACAGAGACAGACACAGAGACAGAGACAGAGACACAGAGACTGAGAGAGACAGAGAGACAGGAGAGGGAGAGACAGACAGACAGACAGACAGACTGACAGACAGACAGAGACAGAGACAGAGACAGAACAGAGTCAGTCAGAGGAAGAGAAAAGAAAATGAACGAAAGAAGAACGAGAACTACCACAAACTTTTATAGAGAGACAGATGTGTGTATGTGTGTCTGTACGTGGTGTGTAGTGTGTATGGTGTGGTGCGTGTGTGCGTGGTGTGTGTGTGAGAGAGTGTGTGTGTGTGTGTGTGTGTGTGTGTGTAGTGAGTGGTTTGAGACAGACAGCAGTGCGGGAAAAGAGAGGACAGACATGAAGAGACAAACAGAGCAGCTGTAGAAGACGAGCTGTAGATGATGTAGACCCAAGTTTGTACAAAAATCTCTACTGACCTTTCTTCTGAAGACTTGAAAAGCAGCGGTGTCTCCTGAGAAAATGAATCGTTCTATACTTCGCTCGCTTTGCAATGTACCCAAAGTACGTTGTCTTAAAAAAAGAAATCCACCGTCAACAAATCACACATCCATCTGGTTTGTTGTTGTTGTTGTTGTTTTTGTTTTGTTTTGTTTTGTTTTCATTGCACTTACGAAGGATTCAAATTTGTGTCAGAATTTTTCACATTGACTTCGAAGCATCCATGCAAGGTTTCGTTTGACTTTATCAGTGCTAACTACGACAATCAGATCTAGATTAGATCTAGATCCTAGTGAAATATCGAGTGCTTTAGATTAAGATCTTGTTTTTTAAAAAACTTTGTTCGTCTCATCGACTCATGCACTACCATTATAGATGTAGATCTAGATCTACTTATATTTCAATACCTAAATTCTCTCTTTTCTGATGTAGGTGTAAATGTTACCCATCGTCTGATTAAAAGTCAAATGCTGTCACAACCACTGCACAGTCTAATCTCAAAATTTCAGTGTTGAAGAATGAAACACACTTTTATTATGGCCATATTTGAAACACACCACATCCCAAAATCACACTATTTTACAATTATGCACTGATTTTTGTTTTGAAACGCACATTTGAACATTCCAAGTTTTATTTCCTCAGTGATTCTGAAGAGAACAAGAGTTTTTATCCAGATTCATCTTCTTTATAGATGTAG
>JAPXFY010000033.1:32588607-32591107 GCA_030674185.1 Monoplex corrugatus
TCTCTCTCTCTCTCTCTCTATATATATATATATATTATATTATATATTTATATATGTATTATATCTACTATCTATCTATCTATCTATTTCTATCTATCTATCTATCTATCTATCTATCTATCTATCTGCTATCTATCTATCTGTATCTATCTATCTATCTATCTGTCTATCTATCTATCTATCTAATCTATCTATCTATCTTCTATCTACTTCTATCTATCTCTATCTTATCTATCTATCTATCTATCTTCTGTCTATCTATCTTCTATCTATCTATCTATCTATCTATCTATCTATCTATCTATCTATCTTATCTATCTATCTGTCTATCTATCTTCTATCTATCTATCTTCTATCTATCTATCTATCATCCTCTATCTATCTATCTAGTCTTTCTATCTGTCTATCTATCATATTATAATAATCTTTATCATTCTTCATTTCTTTGTCTGTTTTTTTTCTAATTCGATTGTTGTTCTGTTTGTGTGAATGATGGTTGTTTTTGTGTACCTCGCAATGTCCTCCCATACACGCAAACAATCACACACATACGCGTGCATATATATATACACACACACAAACTACGCACATGCAAACATGCACACACACGAACACACAACCGTACACAATACTTCCCTCTCATATACACACTTACAGAAACACACACAGACACAGACAGACAGACACACACACACACATACACACACACACACTCTCTCTCTCCACCCCCCTCTCACACAAACACCACACACACACACACACACACATATACACACACACACATACACACATCACACACACACGCATACACACACAACACACACACACACACACCCACACATACGCGCGCACACACACACACGTACGCGGGCGCACTCTCTCTCTCACTCACTCATTCCTTCGCTCACTCACTCATTCACTCACTCACTCACTTACAAGCTCGCTCGCTCACTCACTCCCTCGTTTAGTCACTCACGCACTCACTCACATCAAACGAAGTACGTAACGTATATTCACAAACATCGTCAAAAGTGCTACAGATAGTGTTGGGCAGGGTGTGTGAGAGAGAAGAAGGTGGAAGGGATGAATAAGTGAAGGACATGTAAAACTTTGAGGAGGACAGACACTCAAAATCAAAACATGTTCTTAGTTTCAGCCTGTCAAAGTTGTTCATAGTTTATAGTTTAAAGATGTGCCAAGACAGAAACACTCCACACCTCTTTAAAAGAAGAAGAAAAAAAATCAATAACGATATGAATTCAAAAAACTTTCTCAGACGTAGTTTTTCAGATGGTTTCTTTTGTGTGTGTGTGTGTGTGTGTGTGTGTGTTGTGTGTGTGTGTGCTGCGTGCGTGCGTGTGTGTGTGTGTGGTGTGTGTGTGTGTGTGTGTGTGTGTGTGTGTGTGTGTGTGTGTGTTTAATCGTTGTGTACATCTATTTTGTCAGTACAGTCAGCATTGGTGGCAGATCGATCAAAAATCTTCGCTTCACAAACAACATCGATGGCTTGACAAGGCAGACAGCTAGAACTCGCCAAACTTACCAGTCGCCTTGGTGTTGTGGTTAACTCAACGGACTACCGACTGGGAAGTGGTGGGTTCGAATCCTCCATCAGTCCCTTCAAAACTATATCATAGTGGGATTTTTCGGCTCTAACCGGCTCCTGCCCAGAGTTGGGCGTGTGTTATGGGCTCATTGAGAAGACTGGGAACCACACAGTCGAGTCTCGTCCACTTCACGGATGCGTCATTGAGGGTGTTTGCTCAAATCTTCTGACCAGCACCGCAGGTGTCTGTAGCTCTCGGGCGGTCTGGCTGACGCCAGGATATATCTTGATAGTAAGCGTAGAGTACAGCCCTGTCACGCCAGTTTCAATCCTAGATGGAACTTCGTAGCATCGTGATTATCATCCTCATCGACATCATCATCATCGCATTGTAACAACAACAACAAAAAACAAAAGAAGAAGTGCCAGTTTCTGTGGCCATTAAAGATGGCGTAGAAAATGTGACAAAAAAAAAAAAAAAAGAAAGAGAGAAAATGAGCACAAAGCTAACCTCTATGAGTGCGATGATCAAAAAAAAAAAAAAAGAAAAAAGAAAAGAAAAAAAAAAAGAAATCGCCAAACTTGTCGAAAGACTTGATGAAAATGAAAAATCGACATCTATGGCATGGAAGTCAGCACTGAGAAGACCAAAGTAATCAGCACTGAGAAGACCAAAGTAATCAGCATGAGAAGACCAAGTAATCAGCACTGAGAAGACCAAAGTAATGGCCAGTCAAACCTAACACCCCGGCCATCACTACTGTTTACATCTGACCACGGACTGAAGCTGGGAACAATTCTACAATTCACTTACCTGAGATCCATCATTAGCAATGAGGGATCCAGTCTTCAAATCCTCAAAAGGGCAACAAAGACAACATCACCACTATCCAGGCTTAAACCTGTATGGAAGGACAAGAACATCTCCATGAAACACAACAACAGGCTGTTACA
>JAPXFY010000033.1:32606107-32608607 GCA_030674185.1 Monoplex corrugatus
CTCTCTCTCTTTCTTTCTCTCTCGCTCTCTCTGTCTCTCTCCCCGTCTCCTCTCTCTGTCTCTGTCTGTCTGTCTGTCTGTCTGTCTCTCTCTCTCTCTCACGCTGTCCCTCCTTCTCGATCGTTTGATTGCTCATATTTCCACTGCTCTCTCAACTTCTCTCTCTCTCTCTCTGTCTCTCTTCTCTCTCTCTCTCTCTCTCTCTCACGCTGTCCCTCTCTCTCTCTTCTCTCTGTCTGTTTCTCTGTCCCTCTTGTTCTGTCTTTCTCTCATTCGATTGAACATGCCTTGCGCTGCCACTCGTTTTCTTGCCTTGAGCTAAACACATTAAAACATCAGATGTTGACTTTTACATTGACGACTCTCTAATTTCTTCTTCTTTTCTTCTTCTTCTTCTTGTTCTTTTCTTCTTTTCTTCTCTTCTTTTGTCTTTTCTTCTTCTCTTTTTCTGTTCTTCTTCTTGTTCTTCTTGTTCTTCTTCTTCTTGTTCTTCTTGTTCTTGTTTCTTGTTCTTCTTGTTCTTGTCTTGTTCTTGTTCTTCTTCTTCTTGTTCTTCTTGTTCTTGTTCTTGTTCTGTTCTTTCTTGTTCTTCTTGTTCTTTTCTTCTGTTCTTGTTCTTCTTCTTTCTTGTTCTTCTTGTTTTCTTCTTCTTGTTCTTGTTCTTGTTCTTCTTGTTCTTGTTCTTCTTGTTCTCTTTCTTCTTGTTCTTCTTGTTCTTGTTCTGTGTTCTTCTTTCGTTCTCTTGTTCTTGTTCTTGTTCTTCTTGTTCTTCTTCTTCTCCTCTCCTCCTCCTTCTTCTTCTTCTTCTGTTCTGTTCTTCTTGTTCTTGTTCTTCTTGTTCTTGTCTTGTTCTTCTTGTTCTTGTTCTTCTTGTTCTTCTTGTTCTTCTTCTTCTTGTTCTTCTTGTTCTTCTTGTTCTTGTTTCTTCTTGTTTTGTTCTTCTTGTTCTTCTGTTCTTCTTGTTCTTGTTCTTGTTCTTCTCTCCTCCTCTTCTTTTTCTTCTTGTTCTTGTTCTTCTTGTTCTTGTTCTTCTCCTCCTCCTTCTTCTTCTAGTTCTTGTTCTTGTTTTTCTTGTTCTTGTTCTTCTTGTTCTTGTTCTTCTTGTTGTTCTTCTTTTTGTTCTTCTTCTCCTCCTTCTCTTCTTCTAGTTCTTGTTCTTGTTCTTCTTGTTCTTGTTCTTGTCTTGTCTTTTCTCCTCCTTCTTCTTCTCCTCCTCCTTCTTCTTCTAGTTCTTGTTCTTGTTCTTCTTGTTCTTGTTCTGTTCTTTTCTTCTTGTTCTTGTTCTTGTTCTTGTTGTTGTTCTTCTTCTTTCTTTCTCTGTCTGCCTCTGTCTGTCATCGTCTCTGCCTCTGTCTGCTGTCTGTCTGTCTCTCTCTCTCCTCACTCTCTGTCTGCCTGTTCTCTCTCTCTCTCTCTCTCTGTCTCTCTCTGTGTCTCTGTCTGTCTGTCTCTCTCTCCGTGTCTCTCTCTGTATGTCTCTCTTCTGTTCTCTCTCTGTTTCTCTCTGTTTCTCTCTCTCTCTCTGTGTATATCTCTCTCTGTCTCTCTGTCTGTCTGTTTCTGTCTTTCGCTTTCTCTGTCTGTCTCTCGTTGTTTCTGTCTGTCTTTCTTAGACTGTCTCTCTCTCTGTCTGTTTTTCTGTCTGTCTGTCTGTCTCTCTTTCTGTTTCTCTCTCTCTCTCTTCTCTCTCTGTGACTCTCTCTCTCTCCTGTGACTCTCTCTGTCTCTCTCTCTGACTCTGTCTCTTTCTCTGTCTGTGTCTCTGTCTCTGTCTGTGTCTCGCTCTCTCATTCTTTCTTCTTTAATTTTTATATTTTTTCTTCACATGAATTTTTGATATTATTAGTTTCCTTTCTGTATTTCTTTCTTTCTTTCCTTATTAATTTTTTTGATACATGTATGCAGGTTGCTTTGCTCCACTGTGCAGGCAATATGTCGCTGCATAGTGTGCATGTTCCGTCTGAATGGTCTTAGTAGCTGTGTATAGGGGAAACAGGCAGAAAAAATGTGCAGTTTTCGTGACAGTTTGCGACCAGTCATGGCGGCGGGCAGACACAAACGTGGTGATAATGTTACTGTTATTTTTGTTTATAGCCCAGCCGACTGTGTAGACCATATCAGGCCGCCATAACCGTTTCAAAATGTGCACCATACTTCAACAGAGAAAAAAAAAAAAGCAAACTAATTACGTATAATCTAAGGAGATGTCCCTGGCGTTTACCACTCCGTCCAATTTCTCACACAGGAGATTAAAAAAAACCTGAATACAAATTTAAACATTACTAAGGACACTAGTAGGCCTCCTTCGGTCATGACTGACCATGGACAAAGTACATCCGTTCTAATGTCTAGATGGGCTGTCTGCTTGGTCCAAGCAGCGTCGCCTGTGACTGTACAGACGAATGCGAGAGAGGCAGTCTCTGTCGCAGCGGTCGCATGTGTATGCTGATGCTGGTCTGTTGGCTGTCATCCCTTTTCTGCGAACTCGCTTTTCTGCTGC
>JAPXFY010000033.1:32621107-32623607 GCA_030674185.1 Monoplex corrugatus
CGCTGTCTCTCTCATTCTTCCTCCGTTCCAGTACATGGTCACAGGTCAAATCTATGTATATGTAAATTGGACCATATCTGAAGACGGTACACAATCACTAAGTGGATATCTCTGTCTGTCTGTCTGTCAGTTTGTCTGTCTGTCACTGTCTGTTTGTTTCTCTATAACTGTCTCTGTGTCTCTGTCTCTCTGTATTTGTCTTTCAAAGTGCTTGTGTATCTCTTTCTCATTCTGTCTCTGTCTGTCTGTCTGTCTGTCTCTTTCTGTCTATTTGTCTCTGTCTCTCTCTCTGTCTGTCTCTGCCTCTCTGTCTCTGTGTTTGTCTCTGTCTCCGTCTCTCTGTTGTCTCTCTCTGTCTATTTGTCTCTGTCTCTCTCCTGTCTTTCTGTGTGTTCTCTCTCTGCCTTTCTGTCTCTGTCTCTGTCTGTCTGTCTGTCTCCGTCTCTCTGTGTCTCTTTCTCTGTCTCTGTCTCTCTCTGTCTCTGTCTCTCCGTGTCTCTCTCTGTCTCCTCTGCCTCTCTGTCTCTGTCTCTCTCTCTGCCTCTCTGCCTCTGTCTGTCTCTGTCTGTCTGTCTCTCTCTGTCTCTGTCAGTCTGTCTCTGTCTCTCTGCCTCTGTCTCTCTCTGTGTGTGTTCTCTGTCTGTCTGTCCCTCTCTCTCTGCCTCTGTCTCTCTCTGTCTCTGTCTCTCTCCCTGTCTCTGTCTCTCTCATTCTCTCTCTGTCTCTGTCTCTCTCTCCAAAATGCAAAACCACATGTCAAGAACCGTCTCTGTGTAGCATCAGCCGTGTCCGAGGACAGTCTGTGACTTTCAGAATAATCAAGGGAATGAATCATGAACGGACATCTCTGTCTCTTTGACATCTCTGTCTCTTTGTCTCTGTCTGTTTGTCTCTTTCTGTCTCTGTCTGTCTATCTGTTTGTCTCTGTCTGTCTGTCTGTTTGTCTCTGTCTGTCTGTCTGTCTGTTTGTTGTATCTGTCTGTCTGTCTGTTTGTATCTGTCTGTCTGTCTCTATCTGTCCATCTGTTTGCTGCCTGTCTCTCTCTGTCTATCTGTTTGCCTGTCTGTCTGTCTGTCTGTCTCTCTCTCTCTCTCTCTCTCACACCACACACACACCTTCACACACACACAACACTCACACACACACACACAAACACACACACACACACACACACTTACTACATACAAGCATGCAAACACACACACATATCTTCTCTCTCTCTCCCTCTCTCTCCTTCTGTCTCTCTCTCTCTCTCTCTTTATCTTTCTCTGCCTCTTTGTCTGTCTGTCTGTTTCTCCTCTCTCCTCGTATTTCAAATGTATGGTCACCCGTCAAGACTCAAATGCATATAAAATGAACCATGTTTGATGATCGTCTACTACTTACAGGATAACTCATGAATATCATGAATGGAACATCTCTCTCTCTCTCTCTGTCTCTCTCTCTCTGTTCTCTCTCTCTCTCTGTCTCTGTCTCTCTCTCTCTCTCCCTGTCTCTGTCTCTCTCTTCCTGTCTCTCTCCCTCCCTCCCTCTCTCTTTCGCTGTCATTACTGTCGTCATAATCAGAAGAGTGCTCAGCTGGATAGTAGTGTAGGCTACATGTACTCTCTGCCCCTGCCTCTGTCTGTCTGTCTGTTTGTCTGTTCTCTCCTCCCTCTCCCTCCCTCCCTCTCATTGTCAAGTACTGGCGTCATAATCAGAAGAGTGCTCAGCTGGATAGTAGTGTAGGCCGCATGTACTTTCTACCCCTGCCTCTCTGTCTCTGTCTCTGTCTCTCTCTGTCTCTCTCTGCTCTCTCTCTTTCTCTTCCACGATGCATGATGGTATGTCAAGACCCATCTGCATGTAAAGTAACTTATCTGAAGACAGCCTACATACATTTACAGAATACTCCCATGAGGATCACGAAGAGGACATGGCTGTACGTTTCTTTATGTTTTTGCCTCTGTCTCTGTTCTCTCGCTGTGCTTATTATATCTACTGTTAGAAAATAATATTTTCATTTCGAATTTTTTTTTCATCTCTCCTTGTCTTTGTTTCTTTCTTTCTCTCTGTCTCCTTGTCTTTGTTTCTTTCTTTTTCTCTGTCTCCTTGTCTTTGTTTCTTTCTTTTTCTCTGTCTCCTTGTCTTTGTTTCTTTCTTTCTCTCTGTCTCCTTGTCTTTGTTTCTTTCTTTTCTCTGTCTCCTTGTCTTTGTTTCTTTCTTTCTCTCTGTCTCCTTGTCTTTGTTTCTTTCTTTCTCTCTGTCTCCTTGTCTTTGTTTCTTTCTTTTTCTCTGTCTCCTTGTCTTTGTTTCTTTCTTTCTCTCTGTCTCCTTGTCTTTGTTTCTTTCTTTCTCTCTGTCTCCTTGTCTTTGTTTCTTTCTTTCTCTCTGTCTCCTTGTCTTTGTTTCTTTCTTTCTCTCTGTCTCCTTGTCTTTGTTTCTTTCTTTCTCTCTGTCTCCTTGTCTTTGTTTCTTTCTTTCTCTCTGTCTCCTTGTCTTTGTTTCTTTCTTTTTCTC
>JAPXFY010000033.1:32636107-32638607 GCA_030674185.1 Monoplex corrugatus
ACGGGGGGGGGTGTGGGGGGGGGGGGGGAGAAGGGGGAGCAAATAATCCGACTTTCTTTTTGTTGTTGCTGTTATCTTTTTTTTAAGGATCATCGCACTCAGGGAGGTAACCTTTGTGCTCACCGTATTTTTTTTACGTCCCATTTTCTAGGCCACCTTAAAGGCTACAGAAGCTGGCACAGTTTTTACGATGCGATGATGTTTCGCTCCATTCTAAAAAAACAAAATAAAAGAAAAATGTTCTGCGTCTTTATACACGGTAGACTACGGTGGAAAAAGCTAATGCAAAATAACACAAAAAATTTTTTTAAAGCAAAGAAGTAAGTAAGTAAGTAAATAAATAATAAATAAATAAATAAACAAATAAATAAATACATAAATAAATAAATAAATAAATAAATAAATGAATAAATAATACTTGCAAGGAGCTAGATCTTGACGTATATGAATCATATCAAGGTGGACATTCTCATCATTCACTCAAACAATCACTCAAATAGCAAAACACACACACACACACGCACACACACACACACACACACACACAACACACACACACACACACACCACACACAACACCACACACACACCACACACACACACACACGACACACACACCCCCGCACACACACACACACACACACACCCACAGACACACACACACACACACACAAACACACACACAAACACACACACTAACAAAAAACACACGCTTACACACACACCCCACACACACACACCACACAGACACACACACAAACACACACACGCACACAATACACAAACACACACAAACACACGTACACACGCACACATACACACAAACACACACAAACACACACACCACACAACACAAACACACACAAACACACCACACACGCACACACACAACGCACACACACACATACACCCACACATACACACACACGCACACCCACACCACGCACACACACATACACACACACACACACGCACACACACACGCACACACACACCACAACACACTACACCCCACCCACCCACTTACACACACACACACACTCACACATATATACCTGTAAAGGTACAAAAAACATGCATACGTAGAGGGTTGGAGGACAGGGGGGCAGTGGGATGTGGGGTGGTGGGATGGATGCGTTCAGGGGGAAATCACTGCTGGACAAAAAGAGGTAGGCATGTCTTCAAGTTAGACCTGGAGGAAGAAACAGTTTGTACTTTACTACTCAAAGACAAGCGTCAGGTCCCTCTAGAGTTGTCTTATTATCATCATCATCAAGTGCCTTGCCACACGGTGTTGACGATCATGGCCCTCCATACGTCTCTATCCCTTGTTGCTGCAAGTACATCTTCCACTCTCTCTGTTTTCAGCCATTCTGCAAGTCCGCCCAGCACTTTTTCCCCTGGGTCTACCTGGCACTCTTCTTCCCTCCAGCTTTCCTGTTGTGACCAGGTGTTCCAATTTCCCTTTCCTCATAAAATGGCCTATAAATGTTGCCTGTCTTTTCCTAATCTTACTTACCAATGATTTTCTTGTGTCTGCCTCCATCAAGACTATCTCGTTTGTTTTCTTTGCTGTCCATGGAACTGTCAACAGTCTTCTTAGAAACCACATCTCGGCTGCCTCAATCTTGTTCTGGCTTTGCTTGTTGATTGTCCACTCCTACAACCGTATAACATTATCGGTTCTATATAACATAAAAAAAAATATTTTCCTGATGTTAATTGATAGGCATTTGTTGGTAAGAATACTTTTTATCTTGTTGAATGCTGTTTTGGCTTGGCCGATTCTGCTGGCTATTTCTGATGTGCATCTGCCGTCTGGTGAAATATCGTTCCCAGGTATTTGAATTTATCAACCTGTGTCAAGGCTGTGCCGTTTGCTGTTATTTTGCATGAGGGGATTTCATGTTTTTTACTGATCACCATGACTTCAGTCTTCTTCTTGTTTCGTTCCAACCCCTTACCTTTGCTTTCTATTTCTAGTGTATTCACAAGGTTTTGTAGGTCTCTATCATTTTCTGCAATTAGCATGGTGTCGTCTGCGTATCGATTGTTGTTTATCATTTTTCCTCCAATCTTTAATCCAGGGTCTTCCTCTAGGTTTCTCATGATGTTTTCTATGTAAAGTGAAAACAGATCTGATGAAGAAACACAACCTTGTCTGACTCCTCTTTTGATATTTTGGAAAGAGCTAATATTGTTTTCTATTCTCATTGCAGCTGTTTGTTCCCAATACATATTTCTGATTATTCGTAGATTTATTCCATCAATATTCAGTCTTTCTAATTGGTTGATCAGTTCTTCATGTCTTACCCGATCGAAAGCTCGGTATAATCAACAAAGCATAAATATAAATCCTTATTCATCTCGACTGACGATGTAAGTGTCTTATCGTAGCCAGTCCTTTACTGTTCTACAACACACACACACACACACACACACACACACACACACACACACACACACACACACACACACACACACACACACAAAACCACAC
>JAPXFY010000033.1:32656107-32681107 GCA_030674185.1 Monoplex corrugatus
TTTAAATTTATACTCCTAATCATAATTTAAGGGCCACTTCTTCCTTCCTCTCTAATTTTAAGTTGAAATAATTGACAATGTTTAGAATTGATTCTATGTTTTATTTCATCATTTCCACACCTGTTTTGGAAAAAGAAATTAGCACAATGACCCATTAGTGAACAGCACATGCATTTAAAGGAACATCCCCCCCTTTTCAAAAAACAGAAAGTGTCAGATTTGGCCAATCTGTTTTCAATATCGCGTGTGTCCGCCCCGAGCCTGGATGCATGCTTCACAGCGCCGATGCATCGACCCCACAAGGGTACGGAGTGTGTCCTGAGGGATGGCCGCCCACTCGATCTGCAGGATGTCGACCAGCCTGGCCAGGGTGCCCGGTGGGGGGTGGTTGTCCCTGATGCGCCTCCCGAGCACATCCCAGAGGTGTTCAATTGGGTTCAGGTCAGGTGAGCACGCTGGCCAGGCCATACGGACGACTTCATGCTGCTCCAGGAAGTCGGTCACAAGGCGTGCTCGATGCGCAGGTGCATTGTCGTCCTGGAAGATGGCGCCTTGACCAAGGTCCACAAGCGCAGGCAGTGCCACGGCCGCCAGAACCTCATCCCGGTACCGGACCCCGTTCAGGATGCCGTCAATGGGGAGCAGGGGGTCCGGGTACCACGGCTCATGCCACCCCACACCATCACCGACCCGCCGCCGTACCGGTTATGCTCTTGGACAGTGGCGTCAGTGAACCTCTCCCCTTGACGTCGCCACACCCGAGCCCGGCCATCGTTAAAGGTCAGGGTGAACCTGGACTCATCCGAAAACGAGACCCGGGCCCACTGTTGCCTTGTCCAGGTCACGTGCTCCCTGGCCCAGGTCATGTGGCGCACTCTGTTGACCGGTGACAGCACGGGTCGGACGGCCGGTCTCCGTGACCTCAAGTTTGCCTCATGTAGCCGTCTTCTCACCGTGCTGCAGCTGATGTTAGCACCTGTTGCGTCCCTCAGCTGACCCCTCAAGGTCACCGCAGTGGATGCCCTTTCCCTCAGGACGGAGAGGGCAAGGTAGCGGTCTTGCTGTCTTGTCGTTACTCTGGGTCGACCCGTGTGACGCCTTTCCTGGACTGCTCCAGTCTCATTGAAGCGCTCCAGCAGTCTCTGGATTGTGGAATGCGACACTTCAAGTCGTCTAGCAACTTCCCGCTGCGCTAGGCCTTCATCAAGCAGAGCGAGGGCTCTCCCCGCTGCTCATCCGTCATCCGTCGTCTTGCAAGCATGGTTAAAACGACCAAGAACGGGTCCTTTTTATCCTCGTCTGCGGGCAACTTTGGCTGGAGTAGTGTTCAAAAAGGGCTTGCCTTGCACGTGCAAAGCGAATTTTGTCGCTACCTTGCCTGCGTCGTCAGAGACCCTGCTGAAGATTCGACAATTTCGTGTGGAAATTGTCTTCCTTGGGCCGCCCATTGCAAATCGGCAAATCCCCAAACACGTGCCAAAAGGAAACTGCAATGTTGTCTGAGCTCTTATCCATTCAGTTACGGCAACGAATTGGAGAAAAGAGTAAGAGAAAATAGGTTATTTCTCCTTTCAAAAATTGACTCAAAAACGTTCCTGGCCCTTCAATAATGACGTGTAGTATATATTCATGTATGATTTTTGAACCATTGTGCGATAAATTGCACGGAGTGGTCAATGCCAAGGACATCTCAGATTATGTGCGCAAATGCACTGATATGTGTACTTAGTTTTCTTCTTTTCTTGTTGAAGTATTGTATGTATTTTGAAACGGTTGTAACCCTGATATGGCTGTACGCAGCCGGCTGGGCTTTAAATTAAATAAAATAACAATAACAACAAAGTTAATTAAACTAGGATACAAGAAATCCAGATTCCATTACTGATGGTATTTAATGTCTGCCCTCCCCTTTCCGTTAGACCTTGAGTGGTGGTCTGTTGCTAGTCTTTAAAATGAGATAATAAAGTTAAGTGCCGTATTCAGTATATATCTAGTGCACGTTGAAGATTATACGGTAATAAAAGAATTGCGTCTGTTAAAATTCTGTAGAAAATGTTAACGAATACACAAAAATACACTATAAAATGTGACGACGCATTTCGGTGATTTCCTTTCCCTGGAAGGAGCGGCCCGTTTGTCACACGGGAAACCTTGAAATTCGTTGTGAACAACAAAACACCACAATCCAGTCCAGTTCGGAGTTCAGTCCATCAGGTATATCAGTATCTGAAACAGTACACCTGTTTAATCCTAAGCACAACGAACACATAAATAAGTGACCAGATTAACTTTTTGAACCCCATAGACATTAATGCCATATGTGAATGATTATTACCGTTTTTATCAGAACGGTGCGCTTTTCAATTCGGAAATAAGTACAAACCAAATAATGTGAACCATGATTTCCGTTTACCAGAACGGTGCGCCTTTTCAATCAGGCACAATAAACTGACCCAAAATAATGTGAACCATGATTATTACGTATCGAACGGTCCCTTTTCATCCAGCACAACGAATGACCAAATAATGTGAACCATGATTATTACCGTTTTTTCAGAACGGTGCCCTTTTCAATCCAGGCACAATAAGTACATGACCCAAATAATGTGAACCATGATTATTACGTTTTATCCAGAACGGTGCGCCTTTTCAATTCCGGGCACAATAAGTACATGACCCAAATAATGTGAACCATATTTATTTTGTTTATCCAGAATGATGTCTTTTAAATCACAGGCACAAAATGTATGACCAGAATATTTTGAACCATAATTATTATGTTATACTTTCTAATAAAAGTTCCTATGTCCACAGAAAGATGACAGAGACTGTGATCCTCCTTCACTATGCCTTCAGTGGACAAAAGGCCCCACATCCAGGACCCGTGTCAGCACCCAAGGCGTCATTTAACGTTTCCCTACGTCTGGTCCATCTCGTCCGATCTTCATGATGACCTGGTAAGTAACTAGACCAAAACTGAAAACTGGGGGTGGTGGTGGGGTGGGATAGCAGAGGAAGGGGGAGGGGTTGTGAGAGGGGTAGTGAGGGGGTGAGGATTCCAACTTTTCTAAGGGACCAGCATTGTGATGGCTGTGCCAATCTGTTCTCCATCTGATGACGGACTGACTCGCAGCCCAATTCATCGTTGGTATCTAGAACACTGAAGATCCTCCCCTCCTCTGTTCTGATGGCGGCCTGTGTATGTCCTTCAGGGCCTTGAGATATTCTTGTTCTGTTCGTGCCAACATATCCTTGGTCTTACTCTTTCGCGTTTTCCCTCGTGGAAAAAGTGGCAGAATGGTTAAGACGTACGCCTGCCAATAATCAAATTCGCGACTCCACGTTTCGTTTACCGCAAGAGGCCTAGACTTTTCTCCTTAGTTTGACCGGAAAATCGAGCTGGACGTCTAGCCCTTTGGAAGGGACGAAAAACGAGTCGGACTCGTGTACCTTCTGGCCTGCGTACCCTAAAGAATCACGGCAGTTGAAAATCGCGAAGAGCAGGACGTTCGCCCGGCTGACCTGGCAAAAAACCATCGGTATTGGATATAAAGGTTCATTTTTCAATTGCCTTCCCTTGAGACCCAATTAGTCTTCTTGCTTTCTGGGTTCTTGGTGGGGAGAAAAACTGACAGAGAAAACACCTTGGGTCAAGGGTCATTTGTCGAACAGGCTTGAGTGTACTCTAACTTAGCACTGTGGGTGTGTGTCTGTGTGCGTGCGTGTGTGTGCGTGCGTGGTGTGTGTATGCGTGCGTGCGTGTGCGTGAGACAGAAGATGACGGCTTGGGTCAGAGGTCACACCCCTACTCTGTCCTGTTCCCCACCACACCCCACCCCAGTTTGCGTGTTTGTGTCCTGGAGGTTTGGTCATTGTTGGCGATTGCTTTGGTGAATGATGGAAGCGCGTGTCTTGATTTGATTCCTTGAATCAAGATTTGGCGCCTTGTTATTATCACTTTTTTTATTATGTCCAGTGAAGGGCAGTCTGGATAAGTGATTCTGCTCTCTTACAGTATTACTGGTTGGAGATGGTGTTAGGCCAAATGATTCCTCTGATTCGTCAAAATTTTCCTGTCCGTAGGGTCGACAGCTTGATGAGATCGCTTGTCATCCCCCATCATTCTGAGCCATAAAGTGAAAAGGACACGGCTTTTGTACAATTCTGTGTATTTGCATTGTATTTGGGGGAACCGGTGAGATGCCTGTTACCAGACATTTACAACCCTTCAACCTGTCCCATCATGCTGTGCCATCTGCCGTCACTCTGCATCAGGGAATTTCTTGTCTTTCACCGACCACCATGTCCCCAGTCCTCCAGTCATCTCATCAGGCGGCGGATGCACTTTGGAGATGGCCAGCAGAGCCGGACAGGCTAAAAAAGCATTCAGCGTTCTTGACGACAGATCCCTGTCTATTGGCACTAGGGAGAGAGTTCTTCAGTGTTATATAGAACCGATCTTGTTGTACAGATGCGAAGCGTGGACAGTCAACACGCAATGTCAAGATTGAGGCAACTGAAATGTAGCTTCTAAGAAGAATGTTAAGAGTTATATGGAGAGCAAAGAAAACAAACGAGACAGTCTTGAAAGAGGCAAACACAAAATGAACGTTAATGAATAGGATTGGGGAAGGACGGGCAACATTTATAGGACATTTTATGAGGCAAGAGAAATTAGAGTACCTAGTCACAACATGAAAGGAAGAGGCAAAAAGAGCACCACGTAGACCCAGGGAGAAAATACTGGAGAGACTTGTGAAGTGGATGAAGACAGAGAGGGGGGAGATGTACTTGCAGCGACAAAAGATAGATTCGTATGGAGGGCCATGATCGCCAACGCCATGCGGCAGGGCACATAATGATTAGGGGGACCCTCCACACGTTGTTCAGCATTCTGTGCATTTGATGGTCTTGCTGAGACAACACTGGTGTCTGCTCACCTATCATGTCTCCCTCAGAGATGAAGACGCTGCATGTCCTTCTGCAAATATACGTATACAACAAATAGCATAACGTGTGTCTGTACAGACCTTCACATGTACAAAAGCATAACGGACAAAACATTCTTTTGCGTGAAATTTTCTATATTCATGATTGTAAATATGAAATCAACGTTCGAGGAGACTACTATCATCACCATCCACCAAACCATCCACCACCATCACATCACCACCACACCAACCACTACACCACCACCCACCACCACCACCACACACCACCACCACCAACCACTACCACCACCAAACCACACACCACCACCACCACCACCACCACCACCACCACCACCACCACCACATACCACACCATACCAACCACCACACCACCACCACCACCACCACCACCACCACCAACCACTCATCACCACCACACCACCACCAACCACATCACCTTCACCACCACCACCAAACCACCATCACCACCACTCACCAACACCCCACCAACCACCAACCACCACACCACCATCACCACATCACCACTTCTACCACTACCAACCACTACCACCACCACCACCATCACCACTTCTACCACACCACCAACCACTACCACCACCACCACCATCACCACTTCTACCACCACCAACCACTACCACCATCACCACCATACCACTTCTACCAACACCAACCACTACCACCAACCACCACCACCACCACACGCACAGACAATAGGAATACATTTGATACCTTCTCCTTATTGACAGATGACTGAAGAAACTTCATGAACCACGTCTAAGCTCGAAACCATTCCAGACATCCCCAGAACGGACGGTATTGATGAGTTCCAGGACCCTTCTGCTTTACAGTAAAGGACGAAAACTGACGTCTGCCTTTGTCAATGTGGCTGACAAACCACACAGCCACACATCTAAAGGCCTTTAATATATTCGAAGAAAAGGTAACTGAACTGAACATTGTGTGTGTATGTGAATGTGTTTGTGTGTGTGTGTGTGTGTGTGCGTGCGTGCGTGTGTGTGTGTGTGCGTGCGTGTGATTGTGTGTTTGTGTGTGTGTGTGTGTGTGTTTGTGTGTGTGTACCTGTTATAAGCGCGCGAGCGTTAAGTCACTGTCTATGTATGTGTGGAGCGACAAATTACCAAACGCACAGGTCCTAGTATGCGCTGATCTCCCCACCTCGCACACACTGCTTAGACAACACAGGCTGCGCAGGTTTGGCCATGTGCGCCGGAAGGAAGATGGACGTATCCCAAAGGATATCCTTTACCGTGAACTAGACTCCGACAGTGAATCTGTTGGCCGCCCCAAAAGACGTCTGCAAGCGCGATATGAAAGATTTGGACATCAACACAGAGAGCTGGGAAGACAGCAGCTGATCACAATAGATGGCGCAGTGTGCTCCAGAAACAACTCGGGTTGGGGGAAAAGAAGATACAGACCTTAGCTGAGGTGAGAGCCAGGTGGAAAGCAAGCTCTAGTGAAGGCAATCGCATGACTAGCATCCATACATGCATCCAATGTCGCAGAGACTGCCTTTCCCGCATCGATCTTATCAGCCACAGCGGATGCTGTTCCAGAGGCGTCAACTCGAATCGACACGATACTAAGGCGCATCATCCATAGTCGACGTCGACTGACGGAGGCCTACCACTACTAAACCCTTTTCATAGGCGAGATCTTGAGGTTTCTACCTAATTTAAGAAAAATCTCCGGCTGAGATTTAAACCCCAGTCTCTTGCCTAACAGGCGGTGATATTGACAAGTATGCTACCGAGGATTACAGAAACGGTCATCTGTTGTAAACTTGACCACACAGTTTCAAACGCTGTGTTGATTCTTCTGGTTTCATGCGACAAACGTAACGAAAGCCACAATCCAAAAAAGTCTGTATTTATAACAGAGTATGGCCTGGTGGAAAGAGTACGCGCCGTGAAATCCAAGTTATATTCCCATCGGACGGTGATTTTTTTCTTCCCTCCACTACACTTGAGCGGTGGTCTGAGTGCTAGTCTTTCAGATGACACACTAAACCCAAATGCTGTACCTGAAAAGGAGGTGTGGTGTGGGGTGTGGATGCCGGAGGATCTTTCAGTACGGATGACATCCCCACCTTCGGAAAATTCAGTGCTAGAAATTTCCTCTTTTCTCTCATTCTCCGTGTTTCTTCCTTGAACCTTTACTTTCTATCATTTCCTGCTTTGCTGGTCTATTGATCTGTTTGTGTTCTGTGCAGTCTTACATGTTTTCTATTGATATTGGCTGTTGGTACAGGTATTAATTACATTTTTGACTCCAAAGAAACTCGATAGGCAGAGGCAGTTTTCGGTAATTTAGGCCATGTTTTTATACGTTTTAGTGTCGTTAGTGATCTTTATGTTTGTGTTCAGGTTTTGTTTTTAAAACCTCATGGAGATAAATTTAAGGGAATGATCAATGTCGGGAGCATATCTTTAGATTAGTATGCGAATGCATTATCTGTACTTAATTTCCTTTCCATTTTTTGTCCGGGTCATCGAGATGTGTACATGTTGCTATTGTTGTAGCCCTGACATAGCTCTGCGCAAGCAACTGGACTTTAAACAGTAATGATGATTGTATCAAACGGAGATGCCGTAAGCAGCAATTGTTTCGGACATGTTGAACATCTGCGGCAGCAAACTAGTTTTCCTTGGCAGAATTCTGTAAAAGAAAACACCTTAAGGTAAACAAAAATACATGCATACAGATATAACAAAGGGAGGTGGCGCCGTACAATGGCGATGTGCTTTCTCTATGAAGGTCAACCCCCATTTCAGGTAGTAGTTTCAGTTTCAGTTTCTCAAGGACGTCTCCGCGGTCGGAACGAATTCCATATGCACTAACGTCACAGGTGCCATGTGATGGAAAAGATCCAGAATGATCACGGCACACGCCTCAAGCCTGCACACAAACCCATGAGTTAGCCAAGTCCTGAGGTCCTACCTAGATAGTTCCATAACCCTGGGTCGTAGGGGAGTGAGGTGGCAGAGACCTCAACTTTTTCCCGGGGCCAGTACCACGAGGGCGGCGTCCATCCCATCTCTCTCGCTTCAAATTCATATTCACATTTTTTCACCAAGAAAGGCAAGAAGGCTAATTGGTCTTCAAGGAGTGGGACCTGTGATATCAACCTATCTCTCCAATGATTTATACCAAGACAGTAGGGCAATTCCCTGCTCTTCACGATTTTTAACTGCCGTGGGATATTTACCGTGCGCAGCCAAAAGGCACACGGGTCCGACTCGTTTTTCGTCCCCTTCCGAAGGACTAGACGTTCAGTTTGATTTTCCGATCAAACTGTGGAGAAAAGTCAAGGACTCTACGGACAGCGAACCCTGGAACCTCGAGTTTTAGTTATTGGCAAACATCTGAACCATTCTGCCACTCTTCTCCCTCCTCGCGTGGTAAAACTGCGTTACGTCCAAACACAATGAACGCAACGCAATCCAATCCAATCCAGTCTAGTTTGTTCGATCACAGCGATAAGAAAATTGGCAATTTAAGCTTTTCATCCTGTTGTGAAATGTTAGTCATACGGCGTAAAATGGTACATCCTTGAAACTAAGAGTTCATTTTGAAACATTAACAGAAACAGTCCCTAATTTGAGTGCAGTGACCTGAAATACTAAGGTTTCCGGAACACTGTATCTGCTATTTCCTTTTGAATCTGTTCCAGATTCGTGTGACTGTGCAAACCGTTCAGAGACTAATAGGCTTGTTTGTATGTTAAGTGGGTATAATTGATTGTCTGTTTTGATTGTTTGCTTGTTTTTCCGGCGTGTGCACGTGTTTTTGTTTTCCTATGAAAGCGAGTTTTCTACACGATTTTGCCAGGGGCAGTTCTTTCGTCGTAGAATCTTGTACTTCCATCCGTCTGCCCCTGTCTATCGACATGTCTAAGCATGTATCCACTGTCTACTTTGTATGTCTGTATCCATTTACTCTGAATTTATCAAATCATTTGGACTTCTTAATTTTTCTATTTGTCTATTTACGCATTTTGTGTAAGTCCTCGCACGTACAATTTTGGTCTCACATTGTTGCAGTTTGCCCGTAATGACCTCACACCACGCCAGGATAGTAGCGTACGCTCTGCATCGTAAAAAGCAGCAGCAACAGGAAGATCAGAACCAAGTAAGTCTTCCATTATGTATGTTATAGAAACCAGAAAAAAACACAAAGAAGGAGAAACCAAACAAGAAAAGAAGAAAAACAAATAAAACCGAAACACACGAAAAACGTGTAAAATAAAAAGAAGGAACAACAAATAAATGTCAAGAGCAACAAGAAAAAGAGGAACGTCAACAAAGAGGATAAAAACAAAGACCAAGAAGAAAGAACAAGGGTAGAAGAGCAAAACCTGACATCATGGAGTACATTATCAACAAATGCCAGTGTCACGACGCCACAACAACAACAGCAACAGGAAGAAGAAAACACAATGCAGAACTAATACAAGACAAACAGCAACAACGAGAACAACAGCGAGAACAACAACGAGAACAATAACAACGAGAAAAACGAGAACAAAACGAGAATAACAACGAGAACAAGAACAACGAGAACAACAAGAACAACGCAAATGAGATCAAAAACAAGAACAACGAGAACAAGAACAACAACGAGAAGAACGAGAACAACGACAACGAGAATAACAACGAGAAGAACGACAACGCGAAGAATAACGACAACGAGAACAACGACGACAATGAGAACAACGACGACGACAACGAGAAGAACAACAAAGACGACAGCGAGAACAACAACGACGACTTCAATGAGAACAACGACGACAACGAGAACAACAAGAACAACACGATAACAACAGTGATAACAAGAGCAACAACAACAACAGCAGAACAAGAATAACAAAAACAAGAACAACGAAAACAACGAGAACAACAAGAAAACAAGAACAACGAGAACAACGAAAACGATGAGAACAACAACAATGAGAACAAGAACAATGAGAGCGAGAACGAGAACAACAACGAGAACAATAACAACGAGGACAACAATAACGAGAACAACAATAACAACGAGAACAATAACAACGAGAACAATAACAACGAGAACGACGACAACGAGGACAACGAGAATAACGACAACGACGACAACGAGAAGAACAACGACGACAACGAGAAGAACAACGACGACAACGAGAAGAACAACGACGACAACTAGAAGAACGATAACGACAACGAGAACCACAACGATGACATCGAGAAGAACGACAAGAACAACGAGAACAGCAGCAACAACGAGAAGAATAACAGCAACAACGAGAAGAACAACATAGAGAATAACAACAACGAGAACAACAGCGAGAAGAACGAGAACAACGATAACAAAAACAATGAGAACAACGAGAACAACAAGAACGAGAACGACAACGAGAACAACAACGAGAAGAACCACAACGACGACACGAGAAGAACCACAACGACGACACGAGAAGAACAAATATGATGACAAAGAGAACAACTAGGACGATGACAACGAGAAGAACAACTACGACAACGAGAAGAATCACAACGACGACAACGAGAACGACGACAGCGAGAAGAACGACAACGAGAAGAACGACTACGAGAACAGCAGCAACAACGAGAACAGCAACAGCGAGAAGAACGACAACAACAAGAACAGCAACAACAAGAACAACAGCAACAACAAGAACAACAGCAACAACAAGAACAACAGCAACAAGAACAACAGCAACAACGAGAACAGCAGCAACAACAAGAACAACAGCAACAAGAACAACAGCAACAACAAGAACAACAGCAACAACAAGAACAACAGCAACAACAAGAACAACAGCAACAACGAGAACAGCAGCAACAACGAGAACAACAGCAACAAGAACAACAGCAACAACAAGAACAACAGCAACAGCAAGAAGAACGACAACAAGAACAGCAGCAACAACAAGAACAACAGCAACAACAAGAACAACAGCAACAACGAGAACAACAGCAACAACAAGAACAACAACGAGAACAGCAGCAACAACGAGAACAGCAGCAACAACGAGAACAGCAGCAACAACGAGAACAGCAGCAACAACGAGAACAGCAGCAACAACGAGAACAGCAGCAACAACGAGAACAGCAGCAACAACGAGAACAGCAACAGCGAGAAGAACGACTACAACAAGAACAACGATGACAACGAGAAGAACAACGATGACAACGAGAAGAACAACAATGACAACAAGAAGAACAACGACGACGACAACGAGAACAACGACGACGACAACGAGAAGAACAACGACGACGACAACGAGAAGAACAAAGAAGACGACAATGAGAAGAAAAACAAGAACAAGAACATGATAACAAGAACAGTGAGAACAACAAGAGCTACAAGAACGAGAACAGCAACAACGAGAACAACAAAAACCAACAACGAGAACAACAAAAACCAAGAACGAGAACAACATGAACAAGAAGAAGAATGAGAACAAGAACAATGAGAACAAGAACAATGAGAGCAACGAGAACAATAACGAGGACAACAACGAGAACAACAATAACGAGGACAACAACGGGAACAACAATAACAACGAGAACAATAACGAGAACGAGAACAATAATGAGAACAACAATAACAATGAGAACAACAAAAACGAGAACGAGAACAATAACGAGAACAATAACGAGAACAACAATAACGAGAACAATAACAACGAGAACGAGTACAACAATAGCAACGAGGACGACGACAACGAGGACAACGACACAACGAGGACGACGAGAACGACAACAACGAGAACGACAACGAGAAGAAAGACGACGACAACGAGAAGAACCACAACGCCGACAACGAGAAGAACCACAACGAGAACAGCGACTGCAACGAGAAGAACAACAACGACGACAACGAGAAGAACGACAACGAGAAGAATAAAGACGACTACGACAACGAGAAGAACAACGATGACAACGAGAAGAACGACAAAAACCAAAAGAACGACAACAAGAACCACAACTACGGCAACAAGAACGACGACGAGAAGAAAACCACAACGACGACAATGAGAAGAGCAACGACGACGACAACGAGAAGAACGACCACAGCAAGAAGAACAACGAGAACGACGACAACGAGAAGAACAACAGCGACGACAACGAGAACAACAGCGACGACAACAAGAAGAACAACGACGACAACGAGAAGAACAACGACAACGAGAAGAACAACAACGACAACGAGAAGAACAACGAAGACAAGAACAACAACAATGACAACGAGAAGAACAACAACAATGACAACGAGAAGAACAACAACAATGACAACAAGAACAACAACAATGACAACGAGAAGAACAACAACAATGACAACGAGAACAACAACAATGACAAGAAGAACAACAACAATGACAACGAGAACAACAACAATGACAACAAGAAGAACAACAATGACAACGAGAAGAACAACAACAATGACAACGAGAAGAACAACAACGACAACGAGAACAACTCCAAAACCAAAAGAACAACAAGAACCACAACTACGGCAAAACGACAACGAGAACAACAGCGACAACAAGAACAACGAGAAGAACAACAACGAGAAGAACAACGACAACGAGAAGAACAACGAAGACAACGAAAACGACCACAACGAGAACAACGGCGACGACAACGAGAACAACGACGACATCGAGAACAACGACGACAACGAGAAGAACAAAACGAGAAGAACAACACAACGAGAAGAAAAACGAGAAAACAGCAACGAAAAGAATGAGAACAAACAACGAGAAGAACAAGGACAACAGCGAAAACAAGAACAACAACGAGAACAACAACGAGAACAACGAGAACAACAATAAGAACAACGACAACGAGAACAACAACGACGACAAGAACAACGAGAAGAACAACGACAACAACAAGAATAACAACAAAGATAACGAGAAGAACAACGACAACGAGAATTACGATGACAACGAGAACCACAACGACGAGGAGAACGACGGCAACGAGAAGAACGACAAGAACGAGAAGAACAATGAAGACAACAAGAACAACGACAACGTGAACAACAACGAGAACAACGACGACGACGACAGAGAACAACGAGAAGAACGAGAAGAACAACAACGAGAACAACGATAACAACAAGAATAACAAAGATAACGAGAAGAACAACAACGAGAATCACGATGACAACGAGAAGAACCACAACGACAACGAGAAGAACAACGACGGCAACGAGAAGAACAACGATGACAACGAGAAGAACCACAACGACAACGAGAAGAACCACAACAACAACGAGAAGAACCACAACGACAACGAGAAGAACAACGACGGCAACGAGAACAACAACGAGAACAATGAAGACAACAAGAACGACAACGAGAACAACAACGACAACGAGAACAACAACGACGACGACGACAAAGAGAACAACAACGAGACGAACAACGTCGACAACGAGAACAATGACGACAACAACGAGAACAACGAAGACAACGAGAAGAACAACGATGACAACGACAACGAGAAGAACAACGACAACAACGACAACAACAACGAAAACAAGAACAACAAGGAAGACAACGAGAGGAACGACAACAACGAGAACAACGAAGAAAAGAAGTACAACGACGACAACGAGAACGACTACAACGAGAAGAACCACAACGACGACGACAACGAGAAGAACCACAACGACGACAACGAGAAGAACGACAACCAGAAGAACCATAACGACGTCAAGAACGACAACGAGAACAACAACGAGAACAATGACGACGACGACAACGAGAAGAATAACGACAAGAACAACGAGAACAGCGACTGCAACGAGAACAACGGCAAAAACAACGAGAAGAATAACAACGACGACGACAACGAGAAGAACAACTATGACAAGAAGAACGACAACGAGAACAACGAGAACGACAACGAGAACGACAACGAGAAGAACAACGAGAACGACCACAACGAGAAGAACAACAACGAGAACGACTACAACAAGGAGAAAACAACGGCAACGAGAACAACGACGACAACGAGAAAAAGGGCTACTGCAACGAGAACAACAGCGACGACAACGAGAACGAGAAGAACAACGAAGAGTACGAGAAGAACAAGAACGAAGACAACGAGAACAACAACAACGACGACGACGACAAAGAGAACAACGACGACAACGAGAAAAACGAGAAAAACGACAACGAGAAGAACAACGATGATGACAACAAGAACAATGACGACGACAACGAGAAGAACAACAATGACGACGACAACGAGAAGAACAACAATGACGACGACAACGAGAACAACGATGACAACGAGAAGAACGACAACGAGAAGAAGAACGACAACGAGAACTACGACGACAACGAGAACAAAAACGACAACGAGAACGACGACGACGACAACGAGAACGACGACGACGACAACGAGAAGAACCACAACGACGACAACGGGAAGAACAACAACGAGAACAACGAGAACCAAGGACAACGAGAACAACGAGAAACGACAACGAGAACGAGAAACCAAGGAGACGAGAAACCAGTAAGACGAGAAACCAACGAGAAATCAACGAGACGAAAAACCAAAAGAATATCAGCCCTTTCCCCTCCCAAAATAAATGAATTTGAATATAATACAGTAAAGCAGAAGAACAAGAAGACAGATCAATAACATTAACTACAAACAAACAAAAAAGTTAAAGTACATGTAGGCTAACTACCACCAGCACAAACATGAAGACTAGCAAGGTCATCAGACAACAGAATGTGCATTGTTGTGGTTTCAGGTTTTGTTGTTGTTATTTTGTTTTTCGCTCCCGTATCGTGTGACACGTATGACAAGAGTGCTCCGATGGGTTTAGTCGGCAGAAAGTCCCAGGTCATCACTCCAGCGTCTATCCACCAGTTATAGGTCTTTGTCGACAGTCTGGCGCCAGTTCATTTTTTGTCTTCCCCTCCTTGGTTGGCATATCTGGAAGTATACATGTAGTAGCTTGGCCCAGCCAATTCAGTCGACGCTTGCAGATGTTGGTAAGTGAGAGTTGTTTGCGTCTTGACCTTACTTAATCGTTGTCATTGACTTTCCAGTTGATGCCCAAGATCTTGCGTAGGTACTCGAGGTCAAAGGATTCGAGTTTTTTAATTTTTTTTTATTCTGACTTGTTTTCAAGTACCATGTTTCACAATTGTACAGTAGCCATTATGCGAAAAGTGCATGGTACCATGGTTTGTTAGAAGGCGCACGCTGGCCCAGTACCTCTGTCTTCAGCCTTCTAGTTTTCTGTAGGAGTTGCCCCGCCCTTAGCTCCTGGCCCATACGTCCTGCCCTGGGAGCACAGGGGGGATTGTTTCTCCGAGGATCCCACCCCGTCATAGGACACCTGAGGCATTTTTTAGGGATAGCAGCGCCACCTGCTATCCCACCCTGTCCTGATAGGAACACCGCCAGTTTGGTCTGGGACTGCCTATTTGCTAGCAAGCTAGCTTATTCACAGCCACCCTCCATATCTGAAGATGTCCCATTCACCAGGTGGCAAGACAGGACGTGTGGCCGACAGACACTCTGCTGACAACCAAACTCCATGGCTGCAGACAGGAGCTGGAAAAGACGGCTGCATTCATCGCCCGGACTCAGATGATTGTGTAGCAGCGTATGCCAAGAAGAAGAAGACAATTGTACAGTTGACAGTACGTTGAAGTTGTAGAATCGCAATTTTAGTTCGAGTGAAAAAAATTTTTTTTGGCTATTTCAGATAGTCTGCCATACTAAACAGCAAAGGCCAAAAAAGATTAGATCTTCGCATGCGCGTTTCGGGGAAACCGAGAAGATGCCTGGTATTTCCAGAGTAGCTTTGTCTATGTATCTAGCAGGGAGGCAGCGGAATCAAATACTCTTTGGGACATCCAGCTAATACCATGCTGGTGGTCCTCCTTTGCTCCTGAGCCTGTGTCTTATCTTGGGGATCAACACTTCACTGAGTCTCAGTGTGTGAACACAGATCTAGTAACCTTCTTGTGTTACTATTAATTGCCTTCAGCCTCTGGTGGAATGGAGGGAGGGATCCCTGGGAGGCTGGAACAGGAGGGAACACTGAGGTTGGGTGGGTGGGTGGGGAGCAGAGGGAAGGATATCTGGCGGGGTTGAGAACAGAACGGGGGGAACTCCTGGGAGTGGGGAACATAGGGAGTGAACTCTGGCGGGGTGGGGAACAGAGGGAGGGAACTCCAGGGGGAATTGACGGAGGGAACTGTGGGGGAACAGAGGGAGGGGAACTCTGGTGGGGTGGGGAAGAGAGGAGGGAACTCTGGCATAGTGGGGAAAAGAGGGAGGGAATTCAGGTAGTGGGGAAGAGAGGGCGGGAAGTCTGGTGTTGGGTGAGTGGGTGGGGAACAGAGGGAGGGAACTCTGGTGGGTGGGGAACAAAGGGAGGGAACTCGGGGGGTGGGGAAGAGAGGTGGGAAACTAACTCCCAGGAATGGGAAACAGAGGGAGGGAACTCCAGGGGGGGGGGGGGTAAAGAAATGAGGGAGGGAACTCTGGTGGGTTGGGAAACAGAGGGACGGAAGTCCTGGGGAGGGCGGGGAACAGAGGGAGGGAACTCCTTAGGGGGGGTGGGGAAGGGAACTCTGGGGTTCCTCTTGGGGGAACAGAGGGAAGGAACTCCTGGAGGGAAGGTGGGGAACAGGGAGGGAACTCCTCGGGAGGGTGGGGAACAGAGGAGGGGGACAGAGGAGGGGAACTCGCGCGCGCACACACACACACACACACACACACACACACACACACACACACACACACACACACACACACACACACACACACACACACACACACACACACTACCGTCACAGCTACCACCACCACCATCATCATCAACACACGCACGCACGCACGCACGCACGCACGCACACACATTACCACACCATCACCACACAATCTTGAGAAAAACAAAACAAAACAAAAATAAAAAACGAAAGAAAACGGCAGGTGTGACTGCAAAACTAATTGATGCTAGCAGACGAAACCGATACTTTGTAGGTAACATCAGACACACAGAGACACCCCACACACACACACACACACACACACACACACACACACACACACACCACACACACACACACACACACACACACACACACACACACACACACACACACACACACACACACACACACACACACACACACACACACACACACACACACACACACACACACACACACACACACACACACACACACAGAGACACAACACACACACACACACCTTCAATGTTAAAAATAGTGTTGTGCAAAATGCAGACACTGTCTGGAACACGCGAAAATGCACGCGCTATTTGTGTTGATTGACAGCGTGCAGATGAAACTGATTAGCTAAGGCTGAAAATTCGGATGTTCAGCATACCACGTAATTTTGTGAAGTGACAGTTTTTCGGCGTTATTTGTTTATGTATTTATTTATTTATAATTTGTTAAGTGAATGTTTTTCGGCGTTATTTATTATTATTTTTTTTTATAGTTTAAGTTGTTTCTCGGCGTTATTTATTTATTTATTTATAATTTAAGTGAATATTTTTTGGCGTTATCTATTTAGTTATTTTTTTAATTTGTTAAGTGGATGTTTTTTCGGCGTTATTTATTTATTTATAATTTGTTAAGTGAATGTTTTTCGGCGTAACTATTTACTTATTTTTTTAATTTGTTAAGTGAATGTTTTTCGGCGTTATTTATTTATTTATTTATAATTTGTTAAGTCAATGTTTTTTTGGTGTTATCTATTTATTTATTTTTTTAATTTGTTAAGTGGATGTTTTTCGGCGTTATTTATTTATTTATAATTTGTTAAGTGAATGTTTTTCGGCGTAACTATTTACTTATTTTTTTAATTTGTTAAGTGAATGTTTTTCGGCGTTATTTATTTATTTATTTATAATTTGTTAAGTCAATGTTTTTTTGGTGTTATCTATTTATTTATTTTTTTAATTTGTTAAGTGGATGTTTTTCGGCGTTATTTATTTATTTATTTATTTATTTATAATTTAAGTGAATGTTTTTTGGTGTTATCTATTTAGCTATTTTTTAATTTGTTAAGTGAATGGTTTTTCGGCGTTGTTTATTTGTTTATTTATTTTCCTAGTTTGTTAAGTGAATGTTTTTCGGCGTTATTTACTGATTTATTTTTGGTTGTGTGTAATGCACGTTATTTTGCCTACACTGCGCAGGCAGTCTGTTGCTGCGCAGTCCGCATGTCCCATCTTTTGCAGCGTGTTTTCATTTTAGGAATGTTCTGAGCTTACCACTTTATACTTTGTAACTGCATCTACGCTAGCTGAATGGGTAGCGCAAACTGTGTTGGGTTTGAGAAATTCTACATGGGAGATAACTCCGTGACTCTCAAGAGTTATGTTACTTAGTTGATGTTCCCATTAGTCAACCAAACACTGACGTAAATAACAAGATCTTTAACGTGCATATTTGATATTCTGCGTGGGCTTTAGGCGCTTAAGAAGAGTTGCAGAATGGTGCAGACATTCGCCTGCCAATAACTAATCTCGAGGTCGCAAGGTTCGATTCCCTGTTGAGGCGTCGACTTTTCTCCTCGGTTTGATCGGAAAATCGAACTGAACGTCTAGTCCTTCGAAAGCGGACAAAAAAAAGAAGAAAAAAAAAATTATAAAGAAAACGAGTCGGACCCGTGTGTCTTCTGGCCTGCGCACGTTAAAGATCCCACCGCAGTTGAAAATCGTAAAGAGCAGGACTTTTGCCTGGCTGCCCCGGTATAAAGTATTCTCCTTATACACATTCTGTAATCGTCTGTGAATGCTCACAGGGGTTTCCCCCACAGCATCAAGGAATTCAATCTCTGCTCTTTGTTTTTGACGCAGCTGTAAGGGGGCAGCCATTTTGAATTTTCCTCTCGAGTCTCATCATCGTCATCATCAGGTGCCCTGCCGCATGGCGTTGGCTACCATGGACTTCCAACCATCTCTATCTCTCGTTGCCCCCAGCATCTCCCCCACCTTCATCATCCCCAGTCACTCTGCAAGTCCGTCCAGCATTCTCTTCCTGGGTCTACCTGGTGCTCTCTTTCCCTCCAGCTTCCCCGTTGTGACCAGGTGCTCCAAATCCTCATAAAATGGCCTATAAATGTTGCTTGTCTTTTCCTAATCTTCCTTATGAGTGATCTACTTGTGTCTGCCTCCATCAAGACTGTCTCGTTTGTTTTCTTTGCTGTCCATGGAACTCTCTCGAGTCTATGAACCGGAAACATACCAAACAAAATATTTCAGTCCGTAACAGTTATAATCATAATTTTAACTGAGCAACATTTCAGATAATTTTATCAAAAACTTTGTCTGATAAGTGATATAAATAAAAAAGGTATTACGTTGTGACTCACCCTCGTAGTATCAAAATGACACAACCACGATCATTGTCCCGACAAGACTGATAGAAGACAAGAGGATTTTTTTCCCAAGTTTGGCTCCTTGGGTCTGATCTGGAATTATCAGATCTTGAATCTATGGCTAAACAAACAGAGTCAAACAGCCTGGAAAAAAAATATACGGACTAAACCTGGCGGGAGGTGTCATGAGCGTACACATTCCTGACCAGTTACAGCAGTTATACCAGATAAAAGCACGGTGCGTGACATTAACGTACTCCTCTAGCGTTCTAAGGAATGTATCTTGGTCAAACATACAAATTACACTTTCGTGTGTGTGTCTCTTGTCCATTTGCCCGAAATGTTGGCAGCCACTTCAAACCAAACCAAACAAACAAACAAAATATTTTTGTGGATAAACCAGTCATCTTGGTGAAGTGGCCACACAGAGGATTACCGATTGCGAGGTAGAGGGATCAAATCCCCAATCGGCCCAAAAACAAAATGATTGTTGGACATTTTCGACCATGACCATCTCCTTACCCAGTCCAGGGTCGAGCGCGCTATGGGGTCATTGCGAAGGTTGGGGCCATACAGTCGATTCTTGTCTCGTCTTCACAGGATGCGTCAATGAGACAGTGTTGCTGGAATTTTCCCCACCAACACCGTGGATGTCTGTATCTCTCGGGCCTGGTTGATGCCAAGTTGTATATTAATAGTAAGTGTAGAGCACAGCTCCCTGTCACGCAGTTTCGATCCCAGTAGGGGATTAACATTGTTAGTGTTATTACTATCAACGTTATCATCATCATCATCATCATCATCAATCATCATCAATCATCATCATCATCATCAATCATCATCATCAATCATCATCATCATCATCAATCATCATCAATCATCATCATCAATCATCATCAATCATCATCATCAATCATCATCATCATCAATCATCATCATCAATCATCATCATCAATCATCATCAATCATCATCATCAATCATCATCATCAATCATCATCATCAATCATCATCAATCATCATCAATCATCATCAATCATCATCAATCATCATCATCAAACATCATCAAACATCATCATCCATCATCATCCATCGTCATCCATCATCAATCATCCGTCATCAATCATCCGTCATCCGTCATCCATCATCCGTCAATAATCATCATCATCATCATCAGTATTATTGTTGTTATTGTTATCATTATTATTATTAGTAGCAGTAGCAGTAGCAGTAGCAGTAGCAGTAGCATTATTTTTCTTGTTGTTGTTGTTCTTCTTCTTATCATTATTGTTATTGTTATTATTATTATTATTATTATTAAGTTTTTGTTCACTTATTCTTTCTTGTCATATGCACACGCTCGAGAACGGCCGGTTGGCCGAAAAATTGTGCCTGTCTAGTCTTGTCTTGCCTAGTCTTGCTTTGTTTTACCTTGTCTTGCCTTGACTTGTCTTTCCTGCAAGAAAACTGGTAGATAGGGTGAGGATTAAAACAAAATGTTAAGTTTTTGTTTAGCTAACATGGTTGACAATGCAGTGTGCTGGTGGACAGGGTGCAGAAGTCAAAGGGTTAAGTTTTTGTTTAGCTAACACGGTTGACAATACAGGATGCTGGTGGACAGGGTGTGGGAGTCAAAGGGTTAAGTTTTTGCTTTGCTAGCATGGTTGACAATGCAGGATGTTGGTGGACAGGGTGCGGGAGTCAAAGGGTTAAGTTTTTGTTTAGCTAACACGGTTGACAATACAGGATGCTGGTGGACAGGGTGCGGGAGTCAAAGGGTTAAGTTTTTGCTTTGCTAGCATGGTTGACAATGCAGGATGCTGGTGGACAGGGTGCGGGAATCAAAGGGTTAATAGGATTTGCGTCAACAGAACGATTCACGACCACGCCCAGCTCATTTCATCAAACAGGCATGAGCATCTTTGTTCAGTCCATTGTGTCGGGTTACTTTAAAAAAAATTTACACGATAAGGGAAACAAATGACGTGATTAGAGTTAAAAAATGACATTAATAGGGTTAAAAATGACATGATTACGGTTAAAAATGACGTGAATAGGGTTAAACATGACACGGTTAGGGTAAAATGACATTAATATGGTTAAATAAAAAGAGACATGATTAGGGGGAAAAAAAGACATGATTAAGGTTAAAAATGACATGAGTACTATTTAAAACTTGAGATCTATCTTCCCTCACGTACCCTCCGCTCTGCCTCCGATCCTCTGACTTTTCGCTTTCCACGCACTAAGCTCAATACCTATGGTCCACGAGCCTTCTCTGTTTCTGGTCCGCTCTCCTGGAACAAACTTCCTCTCTCAGTCCGTCAGCAACCTACTTTTGTCTCCTTCAAGTCCGCTCTCAAAACTCACCTTTTCTCCTCCGCATAAAATCCTAACCTCACTCAACCCCCCCCCCCCTCTGCAGCCTATCTCCGCTCGGAGGGGAATCACATGGTTATAATATATAATCGTATATGCTATGCTCTCTATAATTTTCCATTGCTTTTATTCTTGCTTTTATTGCTTTTATTCTTTCTCCCCATTTATAGCCATGCGTGTGTGTGTGTGTGTGTGTGTGTGTGTGTGTGTGTGTGTGTGTGTGTGTGTGTGTGTGTGTGTGTGTGTGTGCGTGCGTGTGCGTGCGTGTGCGTGCGTGCGTGCGTGCGTGCGTGCGTGCGTGTGTGTCTGCTTCAGCGCTTAGATTTGATTTTATCAAGATTTTGCACTATATAAATATTGTAATTATTATTATTATTATTAAAACGACAATATTAGGGCTAACAAAACATGATTAAGGTTACAAGTGACATGATCAGAGTTAAAAAAAAAAGACACCATTAGGGTTAAAAATGACATGATTAGGGTTAAAAAAAATGACATGAATACGGTTTAAAAATGACAAATTACTGCTAGAAGAATTACATGATTAAGGTTACAATGACATAATTAGGGTTAAAATGACATTATTAGGGCTATAAAAAAGCGATTAAGGTTAAAACATGATTAGGATTAAAAATGACATGATTGGGGTTTTAGAAATGACATGGTTAGGGTTCGAAATGACATTACTGGGGTTAAAAAAATGATATGATTAGGGGGAAAAAGACACATTATTAGTGTTAAAAATGACATGATTAGGGTTGAAAATGACATGATTAGGGTTGAAATGATATGAATAGAGTTAAAAATGAAACTGATTAGAGTTTTAAAAAGACATGATTACAGTAAAAAAAAAAATGAATAGATTAAAAATAACATGATTAGGGTTAAAATCTGACTCCAAATGACTACCAGCGTCCAAGCATACAGGAGCCAGAAGCAACACGAAAGTAGAACAAGAACGCGAATCTAATAGACAACGCAAAAACGTGTATTATTTTAATAAACTAAAAACAGGATAAGTGTCGAACTTTCCAATAACTGGTCTTTGTCAAACGCACACAAAAGACAAAAATGAACAAATACACAAAACAGCAAAATCAAATATAATAAATAAACAAATAAATAAATAAATAGTTAAATAAACAAATAAATAAAGAAAGAAAAAGATGAAAATAAATAAGTGAATAAATAAATGAACACATAAATGAATAAAGGAATATATACTCCTAATCATAATTTAAGGGCCACTTCTTCCTTCCTCTCTAATTTTAAGTTGAAATAATTGACAATGTTTAGAATTGATTCTATGTTTTATTTCATCATTTCCACACCTGTTTTGGAAAAAGAAATTAGCACAATGACCCATTAGTGAACAGCACATGCATTTAAAGGAACATCCCCCCCTTTTCAAAAAACAGAAAGTGTCAGATTTGGCCAATCTGTTTTCAATATCGCGTGTGTCCGCCCCGAGCCTGGATGCATGCTTCACAGCGCCGATGCATCGACCCCACAAGGGAACGGAGTGTGTCCTGAGGGATGGCCGCCCACTCGATCTGCAGGATGTCGACCAGCCTGGCCAGGGTGCCCGGTGGGGGGTGGTTGTCCCTGATGCGCCTCCCGAGCACATCCCAGAGGTGTTCAATTGGGTTCAGGTCAGGTGAGCACGCTGGCCAGGCCATACGGACGACTTCATGCTGCTCCAGGAAGTCGGTCACAAGGCGTGCTCGATGCGCAGGTGCATTGTCGTCCTGGAAGATGGCGCCTTGACCAAGGTCCACAAGCGCAGGCAGTGCCACGGCCGCCAGAACCTCGTCCCGGTACCGGACCCCGTTCAGGATGCCGTCAATGGGGAGCAGGGGGGTCCGGGTACCACGGCTCATGCCACCCCACACCATCACCGACCCGCCGCCGTACCGGTTATGCTCTTGGACAGTGGCGTCAGCGAACCTCTCCCCTTGACGTCGCCACACCCGAGCCCGGCCATCGTTAAAGGTCAGGGTGAACCTGGACTCATTCGAAAACAAGACCCGGGCCCACTGTTGCCTTGTCCAGGTCACGTGCTCCCTGGCCCAGGTCATGCGGCGCACTCTGTTGACCGGTGACAGCACGGGTCGGACGGTCCGTCTCGGTGACCTCAAGTTTGCCTCATGTAGCCGTCTTCTCACCGTGCTGCAGCTGATGTTAGCACCTGTTGCGTCCCTCAGCTGACCCCTCAAGGTCACCGCAGTGGATGCCCTTTCCCTCAGGACGGAGAGGGCAAGGTAGCGGTCTTGCTGTCTTGTCGTTACTCTGGGTCGACCCGTGTGACGCCTTTCCTGGACTGCTCCAGTCTCATTGAAGCGCTCCAGCAGTCTCTGGATTGTGGAATGCGACACTTCAAGTCGTCTAGCAACTTCCCGCTGCGCTAGGCCTTCATCAAGCAGAGCGAGGGCTCTCCCCCGCTGCTCATCCGTCATCCGTCGTCTTGCAAGCATGGTTAAAACGAACCAAGAACGGGTCCTTTTTATCCTCGTCTGCGGGCAACTTTGGCTGGAGTAGTGTTCAAAAAGGGCTTGCCTTGCACGTGCAAAGCGAATTTTGTCGCTACCTTGCCTGCGTCGTCAGAGAGACCCTGCTGAAGATTCGACAATTTCGTGTGGAAATTGTCTTCCTTGGGCCGCCCATTGCAAATCGGCAAATCCCCAAACACGTGCCAAAAGGAAACTGCAATGTTGTCTGAGCTCTTATCCATTCAGTTACGGCAACGAATTGGAGAAAAGAGTAAGAGAAAATAGGTTATTTCTCCTTTCAAAAATTGACTCAAAAACGTTCCTGGCCCTTCAATAATGACGTGTAGTATATATAAATAATCAAGCAAATAAATAAACGAATAAGAAAGCAACCCGTCAAACAATTAACTAACTAAATCAATAATCAAATAAATAAACAAACACACAAATAAATAAATCAATGTATAAATTGATAAATAAATAAACAAGCAAACCAAATAAATAAATAGATGATAAATAACAACTAACAAACAAATAAATTCATAAACAAATAAACAAATATTGAATAAATAGATACATGGATAAACACATAAATAAAGAAATGAATACATAAATAAATAAAACAACTAAACGAATAAACAGATAGATAAATAAATCAATCAATGAATAATAAAGACAGTAACACGACTTATCTGATGTTTCGTTGAACAAGATAAAAAAAAAAAAACATAGCTGATATCAACATATGGTAGGTAG
>JAPXFY010000033.1:32696107-32703607 GCA_030674185.1 Monoplex corrugatus
GTCTCTCTCTCTCTCTCTGTCTCTCTCTGTCTCTCTCTGTCTCACTCTGTCTCTCTGTCTCTGTCTCTGTCTCTCTCTGTCTCTCTCTCTCTCTGTCTCTCTCTCTGTCTCTCTCTCTCTCTGTCTCTGTCTCTCTCTCTTTCTCTCTCTCTCTCTCTCTTCTTTATGTCTAAAACCACTTAAGTGAACAGACATTAAAACCAATGACCACCACATCCACGTGAACAGAACTTTCTCGGGTATTTCAGCCAGTATTTGCATTCTATGTTCCTTGTTAAAGATAGTCTACCAATAGTGCCATTGTCCTCGCTTCACGTAAAGTTTTATTTCATCTGATATCTTTTTTTTTTCCTTGTCAATGATAGTCTACCATTAGTACCATTGTCCTCGCTTCACACCAAGTTTTATTCTATCTTATGTTTTTTTTCCTTGTTAATGATAGTCTACCAATAGTACCATTGTCCTCGCTTCACGTTAAGTTTTATTTCATCCCATATTTTTTTTTTTTTTGCAAGTTTACAAGTGACCTTAGGAAGTACAAAGTCTGGATTTTTTTCTGTAATAATTTCTGTATGAAAATGGGAGATTTTTTTTTCTTAAAATGGCTTGCCTAGCTTTGTTGTTTTGTACCCATGTACAACTATGTACTTTTCACAAACTGGCTGTGAGAGATGTTGATTAAAGTCTTAAACTTATCATCTTCTAACTTTTAAGTACTTAAAAAAAATTCATAGCATCAGGTTGTGCATGCACACACACACACACACACACACACACACACACACACACACACACACACACGAACTTCCTAAAGTCTTTGAAATTATAATATTCTAACTTTGAATCTGTTAAGTGAATCTATCTGAAAACTGGACACATTGAAACTTGTTTTTTGAACTGCTTGAAATTCATGATATTAGAAAATCCTAGCCATTAAGGGTGATATGTCTGTTTCGATACGTACTTAAATATCTAAACGGTCTAGAAGACTAACCTGAAAACTTGAAACTTAAAAGACAATTTATTTTTCAACAATAGTCGCATGAGGTCCTGGGGATCTGTTTTACATGTCTTCTTGTTGTTGTTGTTGTTGATGTTGCTGTTGTTGTTGTTGTTGTTGTTCTTCTTCTTCTTTTCGTCTTCGTCTTCTTCTTCTTCTTCTTTTCTTGTTGTTCTTGTTCTTGTTCTTCTTGTTCTTGTTCTTGTTGTTGTTGTTTTCTTCTTCTATTTGTCTTCTTCTGCTGCTTCTTGTTCTTGTTCTTGTTGTTCTTCTTGTTCTTGTTCTTGTTCTTCTTGTTCTTCTTCTATTTGTCTTCTGCTGCTTCTTGTTGTTGTTCTTGTTCTTCTTGTTGTTCTTCTTCTTCTATTTGTCTTCTGCTGCTGCTTCTTGTTCTTGTTCTTGTTCTTGTTGTTCTTCTTGTTCTTGTTCTTCTTGTTCTTGTTCTTGTTCTTCTTGTTCTTCTTCTATTTGTCTTCTGCTGCTGCTTCTTGTTCTTGTTCTTGTTCTTCTTGTTCTTGTTCTTGTTGTTGTTCTTCTTCTTCTTGTTCTTGTTCTTGTTCTTCTTTTTCTCTTCTTCTTGTTCTTGTTCTGCTTCTTCTCTTCTTCTTCTTCTTCTTCTTCTTTCTTCTCTTCTTCTTCTTCTTCTTGTTCTTGTTCTTGTTCTTGTTCTTGTTCTTCTTCTTCTTCTTGTTCTTGTTCTGCTTCTTCTTCTTCTTCTTCTTCTTCTTCTTGTTCTTGTTCTGCTTCTTCTTCTTCTTGTTCTTGTTCTTGTTGTTCTTCTTCTTCTTGTTCTTGTTCTGCTTCTTCTTGTTCTTCTTGTTCTTGTTCTTGTTTTTGTTCTTGTTGTTCTTGTTGTTCTTGTTCTTGTTCTTCTTCTGCTTCTTCTTCTTCCTCTTCTTCTTGTTCTTGTTCTTCTTTTTCTTCTTATTCTTGTTTTTGTTCTTGTTCTTGTTGTTGTTGTTCTTTTCTTTTTCTTTTTCTTCTTCTTCTCTTTTTCTTTTTTCTTCTTCTTCTTCTTCTTCTTCTTCTTCTTCTTCTTCTTCTTCTTCTAAATACATTCCGAAAGAGCCCCCAGCATCCCCACAGGGGGGGAGGGGGAGAGGAGTGTCAATAGACGAGAGAAAGTGTGTGTGTGTGCGAGGGAGTGGGGTGTTGCACGTTTATTGTGTCGTTAATGGGAACCACTGTTACTAACAGGAACATAATTGCGCAAATCTGACGTACGTCAGATTAATATGCATTTACGTCAGAAGATAATGGCACGTCTTTTTCAGCATCAAAATTGATGCCACAAGCGACAAACAAAACAAAAAAAACAAAAAAAGCATAAATCGCTAAACGGAAAAAAAAAAAAAAATGATCAAAGCTCAGTCGAGACTTCCAACATAAAATGAGCAGTCCATGGATTTATCGGACCTCCGGGATTCTAACAAGTACGGTACACAACGTATAACCTCGTTTTTTGTGGGCCTCAGTAGTTCTTCTTGTTCTTGTTCTTGTTGTTCTTGTTCTTGTTGTTGTTCTTGTTGTTCTTGTTCTTGTTGTTCTTGTTGTTGTTCTTGTTGTTCTTGTTCTTGTTGTTGTTCTTGTTGTTCTTGTTCTTGTTGTTCTTGATCTTGTTGTTCTTGTTGTTCTTGTTCTTGTTGTTCTTGTTCTTGTTGTTGTTCTTGTTGTTCTTGTTCTTGTTGTTGTTCTTGTTCTTGTTGTTCTTGTTCTTGTTGTTCTTGATCTTGTTGTTCTTGTTCTTGTTGTTCTTGTTCTTGTTCTTGTTGTTCTTGTTGTTCTTGTTCTTGTTGTTCTTGTTCTTGTTGTTGTTCTTGTTGTTCTTGTTCTTGTTGTTGTTCTTGTTCTTGTTGTTCTTGTTCTTGTTGTTCTTGATCTTGTTGTTCTTGTTGTTCTTGTTCTTCTTCTTGTTCTTGTTCTTGTTGTTCTTGTTCTTGTTCTTGTTGTTCTTGTTCTTGTTGTTCTTGTTCTTCTTCTTGTTGTTCTTGTTCTTGTTGTTCTTCTTTTTCTTCTTGTTCTTGTTCCTGTATTTCTTGTTCTTGTTGTTCTTGTTCTTGTTGTTCTTGTTCTTGTTGTTCTTGTTCTTGTTGTTCTTGTTCTTGTTGTTCTTGTTCTTGTTGTTCTTGTTCTTGTTGTTCTTGTTCTTGTTGTTCTTGTTCTTGTTGTTCTTGTTCTTGTTGTTCTTGTTGTTCTTGTTCTTGTTGTTCTTGTTCTTGTTGTTCTTGTTCTTGTTGTTCTTGTTCTTGTTGTTCTTGTTCTTGTTGTTCTTGTTCTTGTTGTTCTTGTTCTTGTTGTTCTTGTTGTTCTTGTTCTTGTTGTTCTTGTTGTTCTTGTTCTTGTTTTTCTTGTTGTTCTTGTTCTTGTTGTTCTTGTTGTTCTTGTTGTTCTTGTTGTTCTTGTTGTTCTTGTTGTTCTTGTTCTTGTTGTTCTTGTTCTTTTTCTAGTTCTTGTTGTTCTTGTTCTTGTTCTTGTTGTTCTTGTTCTTGTTGTTCTTGTTCTTGTTGTTCTTGTTCTTGTTGTTCTTGTTCTTGTCATTGTTCTTGTTATTCTTGTTCTTGTTCTTGTTGTTCTTGTTCTTGTTCTTCTCGTTCTTTTTGTTCTTGTTCTTGTTCTTTCTCTTGTTGTTCTTGTTCTTGTTCTTGTTCTAGTTGTTCTAGTTGTTCCTGTTCTTGTTCTAGTTCTTGTTGTTCTTGTTATTCTTGTTATTCTTGTTCTAGTTGTTCTTGTTCTAGTTCTTGTTCTTGTTGTTCTTGTTCTTGTTGTTCTTGTTCTAGTTCTTGTTGTTATTGTTGTTATTGTTATTCTTCTTGCTCTTGTTCTTGTTGTTCTTGTTGTTCTTGTTCTAGTTCTTGTTGTTCTTGTTCTAGTTGTTGCTGTTGTTGTTCTTGTTGTTCTTGTTCTTGCTCTAGTTCTTGTTGTTCTTGTTCTTCTTGTTGTTCTTGTTCGCTTTCTGGTTCTAGTTGTTCTTGTTCTATTTGTTCTTGTTCTTGTTCTTATTGTTCTTGTTGTTCTTGTTCTTGTTCTTCTTGTTCTTGTTGTTCTTGTTCTTGTTGTTCTTGTTCTTGTTGTTCTTGTTCTTGTTGTAGTTCTTGTTCTTGTTCTTATTCTTGCTTTTTTGTTCTTGTTCTTGTTCTTCTTCTTCTTCTCTTTATTATTATTATTATTATTATCATTATTATTACTACTACTATTACTGCTGCTACTAGTCGTAGTTGTAGTAGCAGTAGTAGTAGTAGTACTATTATCGTCATCATCATCATCATCATTATTGTTATTACTATCATTGTCATTATTATTATTGTTATTATTATCATTAGTAGTATAGTATCAGTAGTAGTAGTATCATTAGTATCATTATCACTCTTAGTGTTGTTATTGTTATCATTGCTGTTAGCATGAATAATTAAATAGTATTTTCTTGTTGTTGTAATATCATCATCATCATCATCATCATCATCATTGTTATCTTTTTATCATCATAATCATCATCATCATCATCATCATCACCACCACCACCGACACACCACCAAACAACAACTACTCATCATCATCATCATCATCATCATCATCATCATCATCATGATCATCATCATCTCATCATCATACATCCCATCTCCTTTTATTGCTTGAAATTCATAGTCTCAGATTTCGTAACCTACAAACGAAAGAACTTCATTAGTATAATCTTCACTGAAAGCAGTACCAGAGTCCTCCAGGGGAGGTAAGTCAGATTTATATTGCCATGATGTCGTCTGCTTCCGTTCAGTTAAGTGGATAGCAGGACTGGTTTCATTTTTTAATTTGATTTTTATCTGTGTCCATCTGCGGCCAAATTTGAGGACTAGAAACTGCAAGTGAGTTTGCCTGTGTCTTGACTCTGACTCCGACTCTCTTTCTCTCTCTCTCTCTCTCTGTCTCTCTGTCTCTCTCTCTCCCCTCTCTCTCTCTCTCTCTCTCTCTGTCCTCTTTGTTTCTCTCTCTCTGTCTCTCGCTTTCTGTCTGTCTCTGTTTCTGTCTTTATGTCTATGTCTCTCTCTGTATTTCTGTCTGTCTGTCTATTTCTCTGTCTGTCTGTTTGTCTCTCTCTCTCTCTCTTTCTCTCTCTCTCTTTCTCTCTCTCTCTCTCTGTCCTCTTTGTTTCTCTCTCTCTGTCTCTCGCTTTCTGTCTGTCACTGTTTCTGTCTTTATGTCTATGTCTCTCTCTGTATTTCTGTCTGTCTGTCTATTTCTCTGTCTGTCTGTTTGTCTCTCTCTCTCTCTTTCTCTCTCTCTCTGTATTTCTCTCTCTGTCTCTCTCTGTGTCTCTCTGTCTGTCTGTCTCTCTAACTCTGAGTGTATCTCTCAGTCTCTCTCTCTTTTTGTCTGTCTGTCTCTGTCTCTGTCTGCCTGTCTCTCTCATTCTCTCTCTCTGTATTTCTCTCTGTCTCTCTCTCTCTCTGCCTCTGTCTGTTTGTCTATCTTTCTGTCTGCCTCTCTTTCTTTCTCTCTCTCCCTCTTTCTCTCTGTCTCTGTCTCTCTATCTCTCTGTTTCTCTCTCTCTCTCTCTCTCTCTCTGTATCTATGTATTTCTCTCTGTCTCTCTCTGTCTCTCTCTGTCTCTCTCTCTCTCCTCCTCCCCCTCTCTGTCCTTCTTTTCCCCCTACCCCCTCTGTCTCCCTCCATCTGTCTGTCTGTCTGTTTGTCTCTCTTTCTGTGTCTTTCTTTCTTTTTTCTTACGTAGATGATAAAAATTGCTTACGATTAAAAGCAATTATCCTTGTCAAAGAATAGAATCATAACTCGAAAATTATGTGTGAGCATAATTATAATCATGAAACTTTGATATTTGAAACGTCTGTTGAAAAAAGGAAATCTGATGCCATTCTCAGAAGACCAGAATGTCAAGGTTCACAATTCAGCTAAATGTATAAAGTAGGTAGAAGACTGGGGCTTGTTCAATAGGGATTCAAAGCACTCCAGCGATGCCATATGTGCTCCGCCCAGATCTGTCAGCAATTATCTGGCAGACTCCCTGAGCCTCATCATCATCATCATCATCATCATCATCATCATCTCATCATCATCATCAGGTGCCTTGCCGCATGGCGTTGGCGATTATGGACTTCCATCTGTCTCTGTCATTTGTTGCCTCCAGGATCTCTTCCACCCTCCTTGTCTTCAGCCACTCTGCAAGTCCGTCTAGCATTTTCTCCCTGGGTCTACCCGGTGCTGTCTTTCCCTCCAGCTTTCCCGTTGTGACCAGGTGCTCCAATTCCCCTTTCCTCATAAAATGGCCTATAAATGTTGCCTGTCTTTTCCTAATCTTCCTTATGAATGATCTACTTGTGTCTGCCTCCATTAAGACTCTTTCGTTTGTTTTCTTTGCTGTCCGTGGAACTCTCAACATTCTTCTTGGAAACCAAATCTCGGCTGCCTCAATCTTGTTCTGGCTTTGCTTGTTGACTGTCCACGCCTCGCAAGCGTACAACAGTATTGGTTTTATATAACATTCAAGATTTCTCTCCCTGATGTTAATTGATAGGCATTTGTGTCTGACATGTATGTAAGTATGTAAACATGTATGTATGCATGTATACGCTCATATGTATGTAGGTATGTATACATGTATACGCTCAGCGCTTAGATTTGATTTTATCAAGATTTTGCGCTATATAAATAAAATATATTATTATTATTATTTGTTGGTAAGAATGCTTTTCATCTTCTTGAATGCTGTTGTGACTTGGCCGATTCTGCCGGATATTTCTGATGTGTATCTGCCGTCTGGTGAAATGATCGTTCCCAGGTATTTGAATTTATCAACCTGTCTCAAGGTTGTGCCGTTTGCTGTTATTTTGCATGAGGGGATGTCATGTTTTTTATTGATCACCATGACTTCAGTCTTCCTGTCCCTGAGCATGAGATCAAAACATCCTTTGCGCTGGCTAAGTGTTTTGAAATGGGGCGGTGTGGAGGGGGGGGGAAGGGGGAGGGGTGTGGAAAGGGACTTACGAAACACTAAGCTGATAGCACCAGAATTATGGAAACATTATGATGATCAGCTGGACAGCAAAGTAAACAAACGAGACAGTCTTGATGGAGGCAGACACAAGTAGATCACTCATAAGGAAGATTAGTAAAAGACAGGCAACATTTATAGGCCATTTTATGAGGAAGGGGGATTTGGAGCACCTGGTCACAACGGGAAAGCTGGAGAGAAAGAGAGCACCAGGTAGACCCAGGAAGAAAATGCTGGACGGACTTGCAGAGTGGCTGGGGACGAGGGGTGGGTGGGGGAGATGCTAGGGGCAACGAGAGATAGAGACAGATGGAAGTCCATGATCGCCAACGCCATGCGGCAGGGCACCGATGATGATGATGATGATGATGATGAATGATGATGATGATGATGATGATGATGATGATGATGATGATGATGATGATGGTCAGCGAACAGGTAACGGTTTTAATGTTGCAGGATGGAATCGAACTCGAGACATCAGATCTTGAGTCCTTGG
>JAPXFY010000033.1:32708607-32716107 GCA_030674185.1 Monoplex corrugatus
ACTAGAGATAAAACTCTTTGCACCGAAAAATTAAGATTAGAAAATTGAAAGCCTTTCAAGCATGCTCAACGTTATGGCGTGTGCATGTTGTGTGTGTGTGTGTGTGTGTGTGTGTGTGTGTGTGTGTGTGTGTGTGTGTGTGTGTGTGTGTGTGTGTGTGTGTGTTTGTGTGTGTGTGTGTGTTGTGTATGTGTGTGTTGTATGTGTAGTGTGTGTGTGTGTGTGTATGTGTGTGTATGTATGTGTATGTTGTGTGTGTGTGTGTGTGTGTGTGTGTGTGTGTGTGTGTGTGTGTGTGTGTGTGTGTGTGTGTGTGTGTGTGTGAGTTTGTCTGTATGAGTGCGTGTCTCTGTGTATTTGTTCGTTCGTTCTTTGATTTAACGTCTTTTCACTATGTGTGTGCGCGTTTGTATGCGTGTATGTGTGTGTACGTGCGTGTGTGCGTGCATGTGTTTGTGTCTGTATCTTTGTGTGCGTATGTGTGTGTGTTTGAGAGACAGACAGATAGACAGATAGATACATGTGGATACATAGATAGATAAATAGAAAGATAGAGAGAGAGAGAGGTAGGTAAATAGATAGATAGATAGATTAGATAGATAGATAGATAGATAGATAGCGAGTCAATGTGTGTGTGTGTGTGTGTATGTGTGTGTGTGTGTGTGTGTGTGTGTGTGTGTGTGTGTGTGTGTGTGTAAGTGAGTGTGTGTGTGTGTGTAAGTGAGTGTGTGTGTGTGTGTGTGTATGTGTAAGTGAGTGCGTGTGTGTGTGTGTGTGTGTGTGTGTGTGTGTGTGTGTGTGTGTGTGTGTGTGTGTGTGTGTGTGTGTGTGTGTGTGTTCGTTCGTTATTTCTTTTAACGTCTATTCACATATGTGCTTTTAGACGGGGGAAAAAAAAAAAAAAAAAAAAAAAAAGGTGCGTAAGGAATGAATGAATCTATGTAATCATGAAGGCATTGTATCAATTAAGGTAACAATTAATGTAACATCAAACAAATTAACGAACAAAAGAAAAACAATCAGAACATTATATCAGTCAGGCTTCATCGGATTTCTCGGGGCTGTGTGGGAGTTACAGGTATAAAACAATTGGGCTGAATCAAAGGAAACGACCAACAGGACTGTGCAGTAAACGCCAAGCAATGTGTAAACAGAGTGAAATCAGTATGTTTCTGTTTTAAGTTTGTAAATGACGCAGGGAAATAAGGTCGCATTCGCTGACAACACAAAAGGTATGTTTCTGTTTTAAGTTTGTAAATGACGCAGGGAGATAAGGTCGCATTCGCTGACAACACAAAAGGTGATCAACTGTTATAAAATCACCACAGATACATTTGATGGTTTTACTAAATTTAGTTCGAAGTGAATTGAGAGTTAATCTGTAAGCTAAAGTTATCTCTTGTCTTGTAAAACCCTGGTAATTTACCGAGAAGGGGCGAAGGTCACATTGCGCTTTTACTTTGTTTTCTAACATAGCATTCATTTCATGTTCAGAGAGTGGTAAATCAAGTTTAGTACTGCCAGCCCTATTCATTGCTGCATTTTTTGCTATTCTGTCGACCCGATCGTTAAAAAGGATAACACAGTGTGATGGGATCCAACAAAAAGTAACCTGTGTATTATTTGTTATTAAACAATGAATTAGAAATTTTATCTCAAATATTAACGAACTATTTACTTTATGTTCGCAACATTTTAAGGATTGTAATGCAGATTTCGAATCTACACATAATAGGATACTAAACAAAGTTATGGGTAGATCTACTATATATTTCAGTGCTATTAGGATGGCAACTAATTCAGAAGTGAAGATTGAATGTTCCTGTCCTAAAGAGTAAGCCTTTTCTACTTTAAATTTAGGAATTAGAAAGCCAGCGCCTGCTTTACCATCATCTAGAACAGAGCCATCTGTAAAGATTTTTAAGTAATGTGAATATTTTTTGTGTAGATGTGACAGAACATCAATTGCTAACAAGTGTGGATTAATATCTTTTGTCAGGTCAGTATCAGTGTAGCTGATATCAAAAATAGCATTGGACAGTTCCCAGGGGGGTAGAGGACAACATATCATTTTATGTGAAACTTTGTTAGGTAATACGTGAGAAAGTTTGAAGAGCTCATTTGTGTAAGTGGATATTGTTTCTTGTGACTTTATTGTTCTTGCTCTCTTGGGGAAATGGATGTCAGACCGAATTTTAAGTTCCGTACTGGCATAATTAGCTACTGCATTTGCTCTAACTATAATTTAGCAGTTGAAACTTCCTCCAATCTTCCAAGGGAAGGATGCCGGCTGTTTTATATACTTCTTGTGTTTTTGTATACACCAGTACCCAAGAGCACATTTAATAGCTTTACTATCTAAGCTTTGAAGTTTTTTTCAAATAGCATTTTGGAGCTGAAAAATAGACCTCTTGGCCATAAGCCAACTTAGATCTGACTAAAGCTGTGACAAGATGTAACAACGTTTTAGTGTCCTGTCCCCAGGACTGTTTACTAATAATTCTTATTAAATTATAGCTTTTCATAGCTTTACATAACAAGGCATCAATATGTTCTTTCCACTGTAAACTAGAAGTTAATTGTACTCCCAGAAATTTCACGTGATAGTATATTTCAGTTCCTCATCACCAATTTTAAACAACGGTACTTCTTTCGGACTGAGACCATTATTAAAAAGCATCATGTGTGTTTTTTCCTTGGATATTTCCAGACCGTTAACTATCAAGTAAGTGGAAATATTATTACTTTCATGTTGATAGACCTTTTTAATGTATTTTATTTCTCTCAAGGAAGTCTCCCTTTTTAACGAAACATTCATCCAGGTCGCTATATCATCAGCGTACTGAGCAACGTTTACATTGTTTGAGACTTGAGTTGGTAGGTCATAGATCAAAATATTAAATAATAGAGGAGATATTACTGAACCCTGAGGAATTCCCATGTTTACAGATCGTTTTTCAGAGTATGTATTACCTATTTTAGCGACTATACTTCGGTCACTTATAAATGTTTTGATAAAATTATAAAGATTACCGTTGAGACCAATATGTTTAAATTTCAACAAAAGTCTCGCATGCCAGACTTGATCGTATGCTTTTTTAAGATCAAAGAAGGTAGCTAAGACATTTTTCCTTTTAGCAAACTGATTTTTTATTTGAGTTGTTAACTTAACTAAATGGTCTGATGTTGATCTACCTTTTCGAAACCCAGATTGGTTAATAGGTATTATATTATTTTTCTCACAAAAGTAACTCAGTCTATTCACTATAATTTTTTCCATTAGTTTTAAAACATGGGATGTAAGCGAGATAAGTCTGTAACTCTGTGTGTGTGTGTGTGTGTGTGTGTGTGTGTGTGTGTGTGTGTGTGTGTGTGTGTGTGTGTGTGTTGTGTGTTTTGTGTAAGTGAGTGTGTGTGTGTGTGTGCCTGGGATGTATGTGTGTTTATGTATGTGTGTGTGTGAGGTGAGAGAGAGGTGATAATAGACAGAGAGGTGGTGAAAGAGGGAGAGAGGTGGTGAGAGACAGAGACAGACGGAGAGACAGAGCTTCAGAAGACAGATACGTTGTTTAAATGTCAGTGTCTCAAGATAATTTCTCCACATTCTGAATGAATTCCATATGCGCTGACGTCACTGATGTCATGTGATGAAAGAACAAACCGTTTTAGCTCAGATACACACTGCAACGTAAAAATACTCCCGGACAAAATAACTAAAACAAGAAGAAGAAGAAGAAGAAGAAGAAGAAGAAGAAGAAGAAGAAGAAGAAGAAGAAGAAAGAAGAAGAAGAAGAAGAAGAAGAAAGAAGAAGAAGAAGAAGAAGAAGAAGAAGAAGAAGTAAAAAGTAAAAGCAGAAGAAGAATGCGAAGAATGCGAAGAATGCGAAGAAGAAGAAGAAGAAGAAAAGCAGAAAAAAGAAGAAGAAAGAAAGAAAAAAGAAGAAGAAGAAGGAAGAGAAGAGAAGAAGAGAAGAAGAAGGAGAAGAAGAAGAAGAAAGGAAGAAGAAGAAGAGAAGAAAAGGGAAAAAGAGAAGAAGGAGAAGAAGAAGAAGAAGAAGAAGAGAAGAGAAGAAGAAAGAAGGAGAAGAAGGAAGAAGGAAGAGAGAAGAAGAAGAGAAGGAGAAGAAGAAGAAGAAGAAGAAGAAGAAGAAGAAGAAGAAGAGAAGGAAGAAGAAGAAGAAGGAAGAAGAAGAGAAGAAGAGAAGAAGAAGAAAAGAAGAAGAAGAAAAGAAGAAGAAGAAGAAGAAGAAGAAGAGAGAAGAAGAAGAAAAGAAGAAGAAGAAGAAGAAGAAAAGAAGAAGAAGAAGAAGAAGAAGAAGAAGAAGAAGAAGAAGAAGAAGAAGAAGAAGAAGAAGAAGAAGAAGAAGAAGAAGAAGAAGAAGAAGAAAGAAGAAGAGAAGAAGAAGAAGAAGAGAAGAAGAGAAGAAGAAGAAGAAGAAAAGAGAAAGAAGAAGAAGAAGAAGAGAGAAGAAGAAGAAGAAGAAGAAGAAGAAGAAGAAGAAGAGAAGAAAGAAGAAGAAAAGAAGAGAAGAAAAGAAGAAGAAGAAGAAAGAAGAAGAAGAAAAGAAGAGAAAAGAAGAAAAAGAAAAGAAAGAAGAAGGAAGAGGAAGAAGAAAGAAGAAGAAAGAAGAAAAGAAGAAGAAGAAGAAAGATGAAGAAGAGAAGAAGATAGAAGAAGAAGAAAAGAATGAAGATGAAGAAGATGATGAAACGAAAAGAAGAAAAAGAAATTTATGATTTACAATGTTGATTTTTTTTGCAGACACAGTTAAAATCATTGAAAATTGCGTCTCTGAAATGCGTCACTCAGCATGGAAGGAACTGCAGCTTCATAGTAACATCTTTAGTCCACTTACAGTTACTTCCCATGTCAAATTTCTTTTTTTTTTTTTTTTTGTGTTGAATTTGTTTTTGGTTATGTTTGCTTGTTTTTGTTTGTTTGTTTTTTTTTGTTTTTTTTACTGCATTCTTGTGAGAAGGTGCTAAGGTTTTGAAAACGTCATTTTGTTGGGTTTTTTTTATTTTATTTTTTTTTTTTGCTCTTATTCTTGTTCTTCTTGTTTGTGTTCGTGTTCTTGTTCTTGTTCTTGTTGCTCTTCTTCTTCTCCTTTTTCTGCAGTTCTTCTTCTTCTTCTTCTTCTTCGTCTTCTTCTTCTTCGTCTTCTTCTTCGTCTTCTTCTTCTTCTCTTCTTCTTCTTCGTCTTCTTCTTCTTCTTCTTCTTCTTCGTCTTCTTCTTCGTCTTCTTCTTCTTCGTCTTCTTCTGCGTCTTCTTCTTCTTCTTCTTCGTCTTCTTCTTCTTCGCAATTCTTCTTCTTCTTCTTCGCAATTCTTCTTCTTCGCAATTCTTCTTCTTTCATGCTGCCGAATTTTTAAGTGGAAGCACAGGAAAAGTTTAAGCCCAGAAGCACTGAAAATATTTTAAATACAGAAACACTAAAAAGTTTTTAAGTGCAATCTGTTTCATGGTGTCCTAAACAGTTTCAATCTCGGTTTGACGATTAACCCTTTGACTCCCGCACCCTATTCACCGACTGCAAAAACTTAACCGGTTAACTCCCTCACCCTATCCACCACCTTCCTGCAGGAAGCTGGTGGATAGGGTGAGGGAATCGAAGGGTTAAGATTTTGCTTTGTTAGCATGGTTTGACAATGCAGAATGGTGCTGGACAGGGTGAGGGAGTCAAAGGGTTAAGTTTCTACTTTGCCAGCATGGTTGGCAATGCAGGATGGTGCTGGACAGGGTGAGGGAGTCAAAGGGTTAAGTTTCTACTTTGCCAGCGTGGTTGGCAATGCAGAATGGTGCTGGACAGGGTGAGGGAGTCAAAGGGTTAAGTTTTTGCTTTGCCAGCATGGTTGGCAATGCAGGATGCTGGTGGACAAGGTGCAGGAATCAAACGGTTTTAAGCAAACAAGCAAGTCAAGAACGACAACAAGTACACATTTTAATAGCCGAAAGTGGTGGCACAAAGCAATGTGAAGTCTTTATTTTACGTCCAATCCTCGCCCACTTAGGGTCTTCACAAACACTTTATAATGCCTAAGGACATTCTTTATAAATGATTCGAGCAAAATATGGGGAGCAAATTGGCCAGTTTTTTATGCTGTGGGCTGGAACTGACTCGGATCCTGTTTATTTAATCTAATGGCACAATATGCGTGCGAACATCTGGTTCCCCTGTGGGATGCCAGGGCTCTTTCAGTTATAACAGTGTCCCCATCTTCTGGAATGCTGTGCTAGAACGTTTCCTCTTTTTCTGTCACTCTATTGTGTTTTGCTCCTCTTTTTCCTTCATTCTCTTTGTTTCTGCTCCTCTTTTTCTGTCATGCTCTTTGTTTCTGCTCCTCTTTTCTGTCATTCTCTTTGTTTCTGCTCCTCTTTTCTGTCATTCTCTTTGTTTCTGCTCCTCTTTTCTGTCATCTCTTTGTTTCTGCTCCTCTTTTCCTGTCATTCTCTTTGTTTCTGCTCCTCTTTTCTGTCATTCTCTTTGTTTCTGCTCCTCTTTTCTGTCATTCTCTTTGTTTTTGCTCCTCTTTTCTGTCACTTGCTTTGTTTCTGCTCCTCTTTTCTGTCATTCTCTTTGTTTCTGTTCCTCTTTTCTGTCATTCTCTTTGTTTCTGCCTTGTTCCTTTTGGTGTCTGTCATCTCGTCCTCTCATTTTTCTCCTGGCTGGTCCATTTACCTGTATGTGTTCTATAAAGTCTTACAGTTTCTATTGAGATTGATAGTTGGATACATACATGTACTTTAATTGTATTTTAGGTCTCCAAAGAAATGTGATGTGCCAAAGTTAATTTTAGGTAATGATTTTCCAGGCCAGTTTTTTGTTTATGTTTTAATGTACTTCGTTGTGTTTATAACGTTTGTTTTCAGGTTTGTATTTTAGACCTCTTGACGATAAATTGGGCGGAATTATCAACACCAGGGGCATATCCTTAGATTACGTGGGCGATCGCATATACATGTGTGTGTACTTGTTTTTCTTTTCACCGTTTTTGTAGGTTCATCTACAGGTTTTGAGTGTTTGAGGTGGTTTTAACTCTAGTACGGCTCTGCGCATTTGCCTGGATTTTCTGTATCTGTATCTGTATCTGTATCTGTATCTATATCTATTCTATATTGTATCTGTATCTGTATCTGTATCTGTATCTGTATCTGTATCTGTATCTGTATCTGTATCTGTATCTGTATCTGCAGGATACGTCGCTGCCGCCAAGGTTTATGGCATTATCGCAACGGGTTTGGGTGTGTGCAGTTTAGCAGGTTCGCTGTTTGGATGTTATTAGTGTTTTAAATCTTTCAAGAGTTGGGGCTCTCACGGTGTTTTCTTCCAGATGGTTCCAGTCTCTTACGGTGCTAACAAAAAAGGACTGTTTGAGCTGCTCTGTCTGGCATCTTGCTGACTTGGAATATTCTTGTATTATTTCTTACGTGATTAGAGATTGCACTGATGGTATGGTACTGGTCGCCAGATGTTCGTGGCCTTATGAGTCGTCCTGGT
>JAPXFY010000033.1:32721107-32723607 GCA_030674185.1 Monoplex corrugatus
TACACAAATTACAATTTTACAATCACAATTTAACGACAAATTACACAAATTACAGTTTAGCAAACGCACAAATTACATTTAATAACACATACATTAAAAAAAAAGAATAAAATAAATCATTTTCCCTTGAATATATACAAAGCGTGTGTACATATAATTATTCAAATGTGTGCGGTGTTTTGTGTGGTGTGTGTTTGTGTGCGTGCAAATGTGTGCACATGTGCGTGCGTGTTTATGTGAATGAGTGAGTGATTGAGTGAGTGAGTGAGTAGTGAATGAGTAAGTGAGTGAGTGGTGTGTGTGTGTGCTCGTGCGTCGTGCGTACGTGCTTGTGTTTTGTGTTGTAGTGTTTTGTGTTTGTGTGTGTGTGTGTGTGTGTGTGTGTGTGTGTGTGTGTGTGTGTGTGTGTGTGTGTGTGTGTGTGTGTAAAAATCATTCGAAAACGATAATAATTATGTATCTACTTTGGCAAAAACATGTAGTTAATTAAGCTATTTCATAAAACTAACACTTTCGAAGCATAACTGATACATGCAGTAGTCAACAATACATAGAGAGAGAGACAGAGACAGAAGAGACAGAGAGTGAGAGAGAGAGAGAGAGAGAGAGAGAGAGAGATTGAGAGAGAGAGAGAGAGAGGGGGGGGGAAGAGACTGGCAGAGTTGGAGAGAGTAAGACAGAGACAGTGAGACAGTGAGAGAGAGAGAGGGGGGGGGGGGGCAGGAACGAGAGAGACAGACAGACAGACAGACAGAGAGTGAGACAGTGGGAGAGAGAGCCAGAGCGAGAGAACAAGAGATAGAGAGAGAGAGAGGGAGAGAAGGAGTGGGGGAAGAGAGGGAGAGACAGACAGACATACAAAGAGACAGAGACAGAGACAGACAGACAGACAGACAGAGAGTGAGACAGTGGGAGAGAGAGCCAGAGCGAGAGAACAAGAGATAGAGAGAGAGAGGGAGGGGAGAAGGAGCGGGGGGAGAGAGGAGAAACAGACAGACATACAAAGAGACAGAGACAGAGAGAGACAGAAGAGACAGACAGACAGACAGACAGAGAGTGAGACAGCGGGAGAGAGAGCCAGAGCGACAGAGCAGGACAGAGACAGAGACAGAGGCAGAGAGAGACAGAAGAGACAGACAGATAGACAGACAGACAGACAGATAGACAGACAGATAGACAGACAGACAGACAGAGTGTGTGTGTTTCTTATTATTTTAGTTACCGCATTCTGTTTGTATTACATTGTTTTTGTATGACGTAATGCTTTTGTATCCCTCCCCTCCCCCCTTCCCCCGTGGCGCTTTTCAGTTTAAATAGTATCCGCATCTTCTTGGAACCAGAAATACACAAAACAGAAGGAAACCGCGTATTCAGTATAACAAGACAAGACAAGACAAAACGTGACAAGACAAGACAAGACAAGACTAGACAAGATTAGACTAGACAGACAAGACAAGTAAAGACAAGACAAGATGAGACGAGACGAGACAAGACAAGACAAGACTAGACGAGACAAGACAAGACTAGACTAGACTAGACTAGACAAGACAAAGAATAGACAAGACAAGACAAGACAAGTCAGTCAAGACAAGACAAGACAAGACAAGACAAGAGTTGTGTTTGTTTTGCCCACTAAGTTTTGTGCGTTTGGTCTTTTTTTTTTTTTTTTGGTATAACAGTTGGCCGAAAATCCATCTTCCGTCTTGTCTTGTCTTGTCTTGTCTTGTCTTGTCTTGTCTAGTCTTGTCTAGTCTTGTCTTGTCTTGTCTTGTAGTTCTTGTTTAGTCTACTCTTGTCTTGTTTTTCTACTCTTGTCTTGTAGTGTCTTGTTAGTCTACTGTTGTCTTGTCTTGTTTATTCTACTCTTGTCTTGGTGTGTCTTGTTTAATCTACTCTTGTCTTTAGTGTCTTGTTTAGTCTACTCTTGTCTTGTCTTGGCGTGTTTTCCCCCCCAGTCTACTCTTGTCTTGTTTTGTCTTGTTTAGTCTACTCTTGTCTTGGTGTGTCTTGTTTATTCTACTCTTGTCTTGTCTTGGCATGTCTTGTTTATTCTACTCTTGTCTTGTCTTGGCATGTCTTGTTTATTCTACTCTTGTCTTGTCTTGGTGTGTCTTGTTTATTCTACTCTTGTCTTGTCTTTGCATGTCTTGTTTATTCTACTCTTGTCTTGGTGTGTCTTGTTTATTCTACTCTTGTCTTGTCTTGGTGTGTCTTGTTTATTCTACTCTTGTCTTGTCTTGGTGTGTCTTGTTTATTCTACTCTTGTCTTGTCTTTGCATGTCTTGTTTATTCTACTCTTGTCTTGGTGTGTCTTGTTTATTCTACTCTTGTCTTGTCTTGGTGTGTCTTGTTTATTCTACTCTTGTCTTGTCTTTGCATGTCTTGTTTATTCTACTCTTGTCTTGGTGTGTCTTGTTTATTCTACTCTTGTCTTGTCTTGGTGTGTCTTGTTTATTCTACTCTTGTCTTGTCTTGGTGTGTCTTGTTTATTCTACTCTTG
>JAPXFY010000033.1:32733607-32738607 GCA_030674185.1 Monoplex corrugatus
TGTTGCATGTTTTTTTTGTTTGGTTTTTTTTTTTTCGCTTGGTGGGGGTTTTGGCAGGGGATCACCGTTTTAGAGAGTCCCCACGAAATGGAAAGATACAGATAGCTGGAATCTTTGCTATTTTTTTTAATAGTGAAATTTATCTTAAGTGCACGAAGTAGGTGCATACAATATTATCCCTGCTCCTCCTTCTTCTCTCTCCCTCTCTCTGTGTGTATTTGTCTCTGTCTGTCTCTCTTTCTCTCTTTCTCTTTCTCTCTTTCTCTCTAGCTCGCTCGCTTGCTCGCTCGTTCGTCTCCTCACACACACACACAAACACGCACGCGCGCGCACACACACACACACACACACACACACACACACACACACACACACACACACACACAAACACACACATACGTACACACACACACACACACACACACACACACACACACACACACATTCACACACACATACACACATACTCATACACACACACACATAGATACACGCACACACACTCACTCACACACAAACAAACACACATACGCACACACGCACACACACATACACACATACACACACACATATACACACAAACAAACAAACACACATACACACACATGCACACACACACACAAACAAACACACATACACACACATTTACACACACACAAACACACACACAAACACATAGATACACACACACACAAAACAAACACACATACACACATACACGCATACATACACGCAAACACACACACATACATACTCATACACACACACACACACACACACCACACACACACACACACATGCCTCCAGAGGAAGAATACTCGGTGACATATTGAGGGGGAAAACGTGTATGTTTAGCTGTAGCTAGAGGACCAGACAGACAGACAGACAGACAGACACGAAAAACAGACAGAGAGATAGACAGGCAGATAAACAGACAGACAGATACACAGATATATAGATAGATAGACAGATAAATAGAAATACAGACAATTGGTAGATAAACATACACGGATAGATAGATACAGAGAGAGAGAGAGAGAGAACTCAGAACTCAGAAAATGTTTATTGTACATCGGCCTTAGGCCACAATACATGCATGGGAAAGGGGAGGGGAGGAGATCAGGTTTTCTTATACATTCATACAAGTTATACTCTCAAACTGCAGTGAACTCTGTCACATTGTTCCCTTCTATCGTTTACCGTCACATAAGCTGGGATACATTCATCTTTGCATTTACAGTGGTCCTTTCATTTGTATTCTAGTCCATATTCCTTAACTGGCCAGCTAAGAATATTTGTCATTAACCGCATCTATATCATTCGTCCAATTGTCAATTTTACAATAACTGGCTATCAGACAAACAAACCATTCAATTAGTGCACAGATCTGACATTTCTTGTACCCTTCGGAGATCATACAGTTGATCAATATATTCAACCACAGGTACTTGACATAAACACTCAATCCATCAATCGATCAACCAAACAACCAATCAATCAAACAGTCAACCAATCAATTAACCAATCAATCAACTGATTTACCAGTTGATCAATCAAATAATCCGCCATTCAGCCCGTGATTCAACTGACAAATCAGCTTTCAATTGACTGGGTCAGATGCATCATCCAACTGTACAATCGATATCACTTCAGTAACAATCACTTAACGTAATCACTCCCTCTCTCAATCAATCAATCGATCAATCATTTAACCAGTTAATCAGTCATCCAGTGACTTAATCGACCAGATAACCTAGAATTTAACTGAGTTCAATATATCAATTTGCAATCGTTACTTCAAATAACGCGAATCAATCATCCATACATTCCATAATTCAATCACTGATCGATCAATAGCTAAAACCATCAATCTATAAATCGATCAGTCGGTGAGCCACCCATCGCCATCAATTAACAAATCATATAATCATTCCGTTGTCAGCTAATCATGCGTTCAGTTTATCAATTTATTCACCAGTGAATCTAAACCAATCAATGGAATTAATGTACAATGAAGTGAAACAAGAAATATATGACATAAGAGCAATTCGACCCCAAAACAGTCGGTTAATTGGCAAAAACAGACATTCATAATGCCAATCCATTAATCAGACTAATCGCAGATCAGTCACTCATTTACCAAAACAATTGACATTGAGACAATACCAAATGATCATTCAACGCATATTTAGCACTTCGTGCATCTTTTAGTTCAGAGATAACTCAATCTTCGGCGGTCAGCAATGGTTCAGGCCATAGACTGAATTGAAGGTTATGTATAAACGCACATACACACATACACATCTATATACACGCACACATACATAATCACTCATACATATATACATACATAGATATATATACATATGTACCCACACATATACATAATGTAGATACTATCACCTATATATGCACATAAGTACACCAACGTCAATGTGAATACACAGGCACCTATGCACATGTGTCTCTATATGAGCACCCCTTTCATATTCAAATAAACATTTTTTTTTCTTTACAATTAAAATTAATTATTGTCTGAAATTCTAGTGCTAGTATCTACATAACTATTTACTTTTCTTCTCCTTTTAACAATTTTTTTCTCCTATTCATGGCGTGGAAAACGTATCTGGATACGCTGTGGCTTCGGTGGCTATTTGTTGATTGGAGCAGTATGCACATAGGCATGCTGACTAAATCCTTTAAAAATTTCGCCCTGAGATCAGCGTAAGTGGAACATCTAAATAATAAGTGTTCTTCGTTTTCAGATTCTGTCCTGCAAAATGGACACACCTTTTCTTGATCAGATTCACTGTATCTATTTACATTATTGTTTAGTGGTAAAACGTTCAACCTTGTTTGTGAAAGGTCAACTCTGAAACAGTATATATCAATAGAGTCAATGTACTTCTCTTTTTCAAAGGTAGTCTTAAATGATCTGTAGCTTTCATACCTATCTCTGTCTCTGAGTGACCCAGACCATTCTTGAATATATAAGTCTACAAGTCTCCGTTTAAACACACGCAAAAAGGCTTTTACATCACCAACACCTTGTTGCAGCCACACGATATTAAATCCCGTTTCACACAAAATGTCCCTTATTTTTGAAGCCCAGCATTCTTTCCCAGCCCTGTCAAGTTCCACTAACATTTGGTAAGCCTTATAAGGTAACCTATTTGGATTCATTTCCAGTAATTTAAACCAATATCTAAGACAGGTAGTTGAGGAGTTGACATAAAGAGGATATCTTCCCAAATCCCCATATACCATCTTGTTAGGTGTCCTGACTGGAACACCCAACAGTCTTTTGCACGATACCAAATGTACTTTCTCTATATGCTCGAGTCTGTTAAGTCCCCATATCTCAGAAGAATACAACAAAATAGGTTGAATTTTTGCATCAAACAACTTGAAGAAAGTTTCTATAGTCATGTCTTTATATTTTTGAAAAGTCCTGTTTAATAGCAAAGTTGCTTTTTTACCTTTTGTCACCAAATGTTCTGTGCCGGCCTTGGTGCTAATCATTGTCGTGAAACTGAACCCCAGATAACAATATTTACTAACTACTTCCAATTTTGTCCCTTTGTAAAACCATTGTTCATGTCGTCCTAAGAAGCCCCCTCTTCTGAAAACCATAACCTTAGTTTTTTCAAGATTAACTTCCAGTTTCATGCTGGCACAGTATGTCTGCAAGACTCTTAACTGGTTTTGCAAACCATTTGGTGTTGTTGACAGAAGGGCTACATCATCTGCAAAAAGAAGAATGAATATTTCCATTGAACCTGGCATCAACTGGATGCCATGTCGCCCCTTTTCATCCATATAATTGGCTAATTGATTTATTAATACCGAAAATAAAGTAGGGCTTAAGACACATCCTTGTCTCACGCCTATGGGGTTATCGAATATTTCAGATAATTCCCGGTTTGCCCGAATACATGAGCATAATGATTCATACATTGCTTTTAGCGAAGCCAAAAACTTCCCTTTTACTCCTTGATTTTGAATACACTTTAAGAGTTTGTCATGCTGAACCGAATCAAAGGCTTTCTTAAAGTCTACAAAAGCAACATATAGTTTTCTACCTTTCTTGCACATAGTTTTCTGAACCATAGCGTACAGACTGAAAATTTGATCCACTGTAGAATATTTTTTCCTAAAACCTGCCTGACTTTCTGATATTAAATTATTGTTTTCTAACCAAGCATACAATCTAGTATTCAGTATTGATGTGTAACATTTTGAAACAATGCTTAATAACGACACACCCCTGTAATTGTCCACTTTATCAGGATCTCCTTTCTTAAATATTGGTATGATAATAGCTTTTGACCAGTCTTGAGGATAAATTCCTCGGTCGAATAAAGTGTTAAACAGCTTCAAATGAAAATTATGGATATTTGTGTTACCATTTTTTAACATCTCGGCTGTAACACCGTCCATTCCACTGGCTTTACCTATCCTCAATTTTCTGATGGATTCTCTGACTTCTTCTATAGTTATCTTAGAATTTAATGGGTGTTCTGTTGATTCATTTAAATCTACTTCGATAATGCAGTGCTCATCATTTGTTGATCTGTTATCTTGAAATACGTTTTTAAAATGACTGAACCATTCATCAATACTTACATTGTTAGTAAGTTTGTTTTTGGTACCATACCCTATATTTCTTAACTCAGTCCAAAACTGCGATGAATTTGAAATATTTCTGGCTAAGCATTCTGCTTTTTGTTTATTATACTGCTGTTTTTTATTCTTTAATAATTTTGAAAGAGAGAGAGAGAGAAATACATGTAAATGGAGAGAGAGAGAGAGAGAGATGAGAGAGAGAAAGGGAGAGAGAAAGAGAGAGAGATAAATGGAGAAAGAGAGAGAAATGGAGAGAGAGCGAGAGAGAGAGAGAGAGAGAAATGAAGAAAGTGAGAGACAGACAGAGAGAGAAAGAGACAGAGAGAGACAGAGAGAGACAGAGAGAGACAGAAAGACAGAGATAGAGACAGACA
>JAPXFY010000033.1:32748607-32758607 GCA_030674185.1 Monoplex corrugatus
CAAGTTCTCGACGTTATCCTCGACGGAGAGAAATATACGAGGTTCGTAAATTTTCTTTTCTTCTTTTCTTCTTAGATTTGATATGTGTAGAAATCAGTGTGATATTTCAGGATGTAGATGAAAGCTTCTGAGTCAACACCGCAGGTGTTTGTATCTCTTGGGCCTGGTTGACGCCAGGTTGTATTATGATGGTAAATGTGGAGTACAGCCTCCCTCGCACAGTCTCAGTCTTAGCATTGTAAGAACTGCCTCAGCTCTGTAGTCATTGAGGTGGCGGAGAAAAAAGTGGACCGAAAAAAAAAAAAAAAAAAAAAGAAAAGAAAAAGAAAAAAAGAAAAAAGAAAAAAAAGGTGAGTAAAAAGGCAACTATTAAAGTGCGATTATCGTAAAATAAACATAACAATAATAGTAATAACAGTAAAAAAAACAAAAACCTGATGCCATTATCACTGTTGTTGATGTTGTTGTTGTTGTTGTTGTTGAAAGAGAGAGAGAGAGAGAGAGAGAGAGAAAGAGAGAAAGAGACGGACAGACAGACAGAGTGAGAGAGACAGAGACAGACAGACAGACAGACAGAGACAGAGAGAGAGAAGATAACTTTCCCAACATTTCAGCAAATACGATCCTTCTATTACCGAAGTTTCCTGATTTATCGTATTTGCCTTAAATCTTGGGAATTTGCTTTTTTGGGCAAAGACCAGTCGGCCCGAACTTTTCACCTGTGTTGTTTCATTAATTAAAATATGCATTCTTAGAAACATCATTATCATCATCATCATCGTCATCATCATGTGCCCTGCCGCATGGCATTGGCGATCATGGCCCTCCACACTAATCTTTCCATCGTCGTTGCGAGCACATCTCCCATCATCTCTGTCCTCAGCCACCCTGCAAGTCCGTCCAATATTTTCTCCCTGGGTCTTCCTGGTGTTATCTTTCCCTCCAGCTTTCCTGTTGTGACCAGGTGCTCTAATTTCTCTTTTCTCATCAAATGTCTTATAAATATTGCTTGTCTTTACCTAATCTTCTTTATTAATGATCTTCTTGTGTCTGTCTCCTTCAAGAATGTATCATTTGTTTTCTTTGCTGTCCATGGAATTCTCAACATTCTTCTTAGAAGCCACATTTCAGTTGCGCGTCAGTTTTGTTCTGAAATGTGTTTAGTAACATTTTCTGGAGGAATCCAAAATAAGTGCCACCGCCCGCGTTCAAGCAATCTGGAACCAAAAATACACAAAAATAGAATGAGAACGCGTATTTAATACAACCAGACAAGACAGGCGCATTTTCTTTAAGTCCTTTTCTCCCACTGGACAAAGCAGCAGGGAAGTTTTAGTCTTTTTCTCCTTATCTTTGTATTTGGTGTTTGTTTGTTTGTGATCTTACTTTAAGCTTGACAAATGCCAGTTGGCTGAAAATTTGCGCCTGTCTTGTCTGGTTGTATTAAATACGCGTTCTCATTCTATTTTCGTGTTTTTCAGGTTCCTCTTTTCTGGGGGGAATATCGAAACCAAGGCATTGCTTATAATACCACTCGGTCATTAGATAAAAAAACTTAAACGATCATATTTTTCACACGCACACACATAGTCCCAGCCCGCAACATTACAAATGACAGAAAGGGTCCACTGAATCTAGGACAATTTTCGTCGTCATCATCAGCAGCAGCAGCATTATTTATTTCTGTTTGTTTGTTTGTTTGTTTGTTTGTTTGTTTGTTTGTTTGTTTGTTTGTTTGTTTGTTTGTTTGTTTGCTTTTGTACGTTTTTATATTGATGGATGATTTCATGATAATGGGGATAATGATCATGATGATATGGAGTTCCATCTAAAATTGAGACTGCGTGACAGGGCTCAACTCTACGCTTACAATCATATCATATCATATCTTGGCGTCAATCAGGCCCGAGAAATACAGACACCAGCATTGTAGATAAAAGAATATGACAGTGACGCATCCGTACAGTGGACGAGACTTCTCGAATATTATCATATCTTGGCGTCAGCCAGGCCCGAGAAAAACGGACAACTACAGTGGTTGTCGGGAAATTTGACAGTGACGCATGAATACAGCAGACGAGACTACTCAAATTCAGTTTCAGTTTCAATTTCTCAAGATGACGTCTCCGCGCTGGGAATGAATTCCATATGCACTAATGTCACAGGTGCCATGTGATGAAGAAGATCCAGCATGATTATGGCACAAGCCTTACGCCTGCACATAAACCCATGAGCTGGCCAGGTCCTGATGTCTTACCTAGATAGTTCCATAACCTTGGGGTCGTAGGGGAGTGAGGTGGCAGAAACCTGAACTTTTCCTGGCCGGGGACCAGCACCACGAGGGCGGCGCCAATTCCCTCTCCCTCGATTCAAATTCATATTCATATTCACATTCGAATGTGTGGTCCCAGTCTTCCCAAGGAGCCCACAGCATGCTCAACCCTGTACAGAGTTGTAGGTGACCTGTAAAGGCAGAATAAAATAAAACAAAGACTGCGCTTCGCGGGACACTGCTGGCGTAGCAAAGAAGAACTGGTGGGGGATGTTCTACTATGGAGACCTAGTCACGGCAAACAAAGACCGGGACACCCAAAGAAGACCTTCATCGACCAACTGATGGATGATACGGGCTGTCAGTATGATGAACTACCTACTGCAATGTCTGACAGAGAAGGATGGAAGAAACGTGTCATGGATAGCCGAACAAGCTCGACGTAATGATGATGATGAAAACAAAACAAAACAAATTTGTTTCCGACTGATTGGGATTCGAACCCACGATCTCCTTGCCAGCATTTCTCTGTGCTAACCGTTTGGCTGGAGGGCTGAAGGGAGAGAGGGTGCCGGGTGGACCCAGGGAGAGAGTGTCGGACGGACTTGCATGGTGGCTGAGGACAGAGAGGGTGGAAGATGTGCTTGCGGCAACAAGGGACAGATGCATATGGAGGGCCATGATCGCCAATGCCAATGATGATGATGATGATGATGATGATGAATCACTTGGCTACATTAAGATGTTAACAAGAAATACTCCACAAGGGTGCCGATGGAACCCGGAGCACCAATGCCTCGCCACTCTCGGGACACTCACATCTCCAAAGCTCCCGACGCCAATCGACAATCATTTCTTCAAGCAAAGTTGGGGTGGGGGGTGGGTGGGGGGTGGGGGGGGGGGGGGCTGTCCATGCATTGCATGACCCATTTGTTGTTTAATTATCGGCCCAATAGCTCAGTGGTCATACTGCCATGCTCATAGTTTCAGTTTCAGTTTCAGTTTCTCAAGATGACGTCTCTGCGGTCGGAACGAATTCCATGTGCACTAACGTCACTGGTGCCATGTTTATGGTGATCATGGCACAAGCCTTAAGCCTGTACATAAACCCATGAGCTGACCAGGTCCTGAGGCTTTACCTAGACTGTGTTTTACCTAGTCTATATTTCATAGGCCAAACACAATGCTCTCAGCAAAGTGGAATCAGCAAGGCGAAGAAAGAGCAAAAAGAAGAAGACTCAAGATCGTTTCTTCAAAGATCCCTTTGACTTTGCAAGAAAGCTGTTTGAACAACCCAAATCAGGGACTCTCACAGTGGGCAAGGAAACCCTAGAGCAGCATCTCAGGGAAACATATTCCGATTCTCAGCACGAGGCACCACTTGAAATCCAGAATCTGGTTTGGCCTGCAGCGCCAGAAGGAAAATTCAATAACAAACCACCAACACTGGATGAAGTGAAGAACGTAGTAAAGAAAGCCAGAGCCAAGTCAGCACCTGGACCAAACGGAATACCATACCTGCTCTACAAGAAATGCCCAAAAGTGCTCGAGTGGCTCCACAAGATGATTCGATCAGCATGGAGGAACCAGAAGATCAGCGACCAATGGATGAGAGCTGAAGGAGTGTACATTCCGAAGGAGCAGAACTCCAGCAGCATCAATCAGTTCAGGCCAATATCACTTCTGAACGTCGAGGGGAAAATCTTCTTCTCTGTTATGGCAGCAAGATTGACAAAATACCTGACTGAAAACAAGTATCTGGATATGTCAATCCAAAAGGGAGGCATACCAGGAATGCCTGGATGCTTGGAACATGCCACGTTGATTTGGGATGCCATCCAAAAAGCAAGAACAGAGAAGAGAGACATGACGTAGTTTGGCTTGATCTGGCGAATGCATATGGATCAGTTCCACACGATATGATCCAGCTGGCTCTTGAAATGTATCACATCCCAGAAAACATCCGAACAATGCTGAGGAAGTATTTCCAAGGGTTCTCAATGCGGTTCTCTACCAAAGAATACACCACGGACTGGATAGACCTAGAGGTGGGCATTGCAATGGGCTGTGCAATCTCTCCCATACTGTTCGTGTTGGCAATGGAAGTCATCTTGAAAGCTGCAATGAAGAGTTCAGGTCCAGTGAATCTGGGAGATGGATACCAGATGCCTCCTCTGAAAGCTTTCATGGATGACACAACAGTCTTGTCCACGGATGAGGAAGAGACACACCAAATCTTAAAGCAGCTGGATGAGCTGGTGGCCTCTTCAAGAATGAGGTTCAAACCTAAGAAATCCCGAAGTCTCTCACTGCGAAAAGGAAAAGTGGCAGATTCAGTCAAATTCATGGTAGCCAACCAAGCCATCCCCACTGTCACAGAAGAGCCAGTAAAAAGTCTCGGAAGATGGTATGATGACTCCCTGAAAGACACACAAAGGGGATGTGAAACCAAGCAAACAGCAGAAGAAGGCCTGAAGAAAATAGATAACTGCGGACTGCCAGGCAAATACAAAGTCTGGTGTCTACAGTTCATGCTGATACCAAAGCTGCTGTGGCCACTGCTAATCTATGACATTTGCACCAGCACAGTCGAAGCAATGGAAGCCAAAATCAACAAATACACAAGAAAATGGCTCGGTGTCCCACCTGGTCTCACTGATGTCGCATTCTACTGTCGTCAAGCAATGCTGAAGCTACCTCTCAAATCCATAGTGGAGGAATACAAAGTTGGAAAAGCAAGACTGTTGAGCATGCTGGAGGAATCGGAAGACAATATCGTGAGATCAGTTCATCCAAAGCTGAGAACTGGCAGAAAGTGGAAAGTCCAAGAGGCTGTAAACAATGCCAAGAGAAACCTCAGCATCAAAGAAATAATTGGACACACGCAAACCAACAGACAGGGACTGGGAGCAACAAAAATGCAGTGGTGGTCCAAAGCCAAAGGGAAGGAAAAAAGAGACATGATCATACAGGAGTTGAAGGAAGAAGAAGATGTCAAAAGAGTGCAGAAGGCAGTCCAGCAAGGTCAACAGGGGCAATGGACAACATGGGACAGTGCACTCCAAAGAAGTCTCAGCTGGAACGATATGTGGCACATGGCTCCTCTAAGGATAAGCTTCCTCCTCAGATCTGTATATGACCTGCTCCCCTCGAATGCAAACTTAGTGAAATGGGGGAAATCAGACGACCCAGCATGTCCGCTCTGTCAGAAGAAACAAACAGTGGAACATGTCCTAAGCTCTTGCAAAGTAGCGCTAGCCCAAGGAAGGTATACATGGAGGCACAACCAAGTTCTGAAAGTGATCACAGACGTGGTTAGCGAAAACACCATGACCCCAAACGCACCAATTGCAATGACAACGTTCTACAAAGCAGGAGGGAAACAGGTCTGGCCCGAAAGTGCTATGACAACCAGCACATTGCCAAAGGGTCTTCTGGATGGAGCAGTCGACTGGGAGTGTACAGCAGACCTCCCAGAGTGGAGAAATTACCCAGATGTCATCAGCAAGACAGGCATGAGACCAGACATCGCTCTCCACTCTGACTCCTCGAAACAAGTGATTCTGATAGAACTCACTGTGCCATACGAAAGCAGAATGGAAGAAGCACATATCTACAAGACCGAAAAATACGCCGGTCTTGCCAGCACCCTGAAGAAAGCAGGTCTGCGGGTCAAAATCTTCGCCATAGAGGTCGGGGCAAGAGGGTTTGTGGGCACCTCCGCTTATGATCTCATGAAACAACTCGCCATTTCTGGGAAGAAGAGGACTAGAGCCCTTAAAGCGATGGCAGAGGCAGCAGAAAGGAGCTCAAGCTGGATCTGGGCAAGGAGGAACCAAAAGTGAACTTCATAAGGATTAAATTCCCTACAGATGATGTGTGCCCCGTTAGCACATTGGTAAAACCGCGTACCGCGGTTCTGAAGCGCAGAATCGACCAGGTTCGCTCCCCGGCGTGGGGGAAAAAAAAAAATAGACAACAGCAGAAGGGCATCCAGGAGTCATGACCTGGATGTGGCCCGGCCCCCCGAGAGTGTAAGGAGTTCAGGGCCGAAACACTTGTCTAAAGGGGGTTACTTCTCTGAAGACCTTCTGTTGTCTAGCTCTCCGTAGAGTTTCTTTCTACCCCCCATACTGGTATTTTATTAGCCTACCACTGGAATAGTCTTGGTTACATGTAAATGACACGTGTATGTGTGTATCTTACCTTCAAAAAAGTAACATACATATAAAATAAATGAATATATAATTAAAGGTCTGAATCACAACACAACCAGCCATTCTGTATAAACTCGTCTCACATGACAGAAAATGCCCAAATGCTCGGCCGTCTATCAGCTAGGTGAAGCCAATGTTTTCTTTATCATTTATCGCCAACATAACCCGGTGTACCCAGGCGGTCGCCTACGAACCAGGCCCGACGTTGCTTAACTTCGGTGATCGGACGAGAACCGGTGTTTTCAACGTGGTATGGCCGTAGGCAGAAACTGGGCTCGTCCGGGCTCGTCCATGCTCATAATGCAGGGGTAGTGGGTTCAATTCTCATGCTGATCACGTTTATACGCCGGCTAGTTTTCTTTCGATACAGCCGTGGAAACAACGTCTGATATCTCGAGTTCAATCCCAGCCCGCAACATTCAAAACTGGCCTGTTTCTCTGCCTATTTTCAATGTTTCCATCATTCTGATGATGTAAGCTTGGCGTTTCGTAAATTCCTTCTCCCCTACCCCATCCCTTTGGAGATGTGAGTGTCCTGAGAGTGGCGAGGCATTGGTGCTCCGGGTCCCATCGGCACCCTTGTGGAGTATTTCTTGTTAACATCTTAATGTAGCCAAGTGAATCATCATCATCATCATCATCATCATCATCATCAAGTGTCCTGCCGCATGGCGTTAGCGATCAGGGCCCTCCATATGTACTCAAAAAGAAAAAAGCTGACCACATATCTCCTCTCCTGGCACAACTTCACTGGCTCCCTGTATCAAAGCGCTTTACAGTACAAACTAGACACCATGTGCTACAAAAGCCTCAATAACGCAGCCCCCGATTACCTGTCAAGCCTACTTGAGATCTATCTTCCCTCACGTACCCTCCGCTCTGCTTCCGATCCTCTGACTTTTCGCTTTCCACGCACTAAGCTCAATACCTATGGTCCACGAGCCTTCTCTGTTTCTGGTCCACTCTCCTGGAACAGACTTCCTCTCTCAGTCCGTCAGCAACCTACTTTTGTCTCCTTCAAGTCCGCTCTCAAAACTCACCTTTTCTCCGCATAAAATCCTAACCTCACTCAACCCCCCCCCTCTGCAGCCTGTCTCCGCTCGGAGGGAATCACATGGTTATAATATATAATTGTATATGCTATGCTCTCTATAATTTTCCATTGCTTTTATTCTTGCTTTTATTGCTTTTATTCTTTCTCCCCATTTATAGCCATGCGTGTGTGTGTGTGTGTGTGTGTGTGTGTGTGTGCGTGCGTGTGTGTGCGTGCGTGCGTGCGTGCGTGCTTACGTGTGTGTCTGCTTCAGCGCTTAGATTTGATTTTATCAAGATTTTGCGCTATATAAATATTGTAATTATTATTATTATTATTATCTATCCCTTGTTGCCGCAAGCACATCTTCCACCCTCTCTGTCCTCAGCCACCCTGCAAGTCCGTTCAATATTTTCTCTCCGAGTCTATCTGGTGTTTTCTTTCCCTCCAGCTTTCCTGTTGTGACCAGGTGCTCTAATTCCCCTTTCCTCATAAAACGGCTGATAAATTTTGCCTGTCTTTTCCTAATCTTCCTTATGAATGATTTTCTTGTGTCTGCCTCCATCAAGACTATCTCGTTTGTTTTCTTTGCTGTTCATGGAACTCTCACCATTCTTCTTAGAAACCACATCTCGGCTGCCTCAATCTTGTTCTGGCTTTGCTTATTGACTGTCCACGCCTCACAACCGTATAACATTATCGGTTCAATATTACATTCAAGAACTCTCTTCCTGGTATTAATTGATAGGCATTTGTTGGTAAGAGTGCTTTTCATCTTCTTGAACGCTATTTCAAGACCTTTTGCTGGCGTACAAGGTTTCGTGCAGGCTCAAGGAGTCTGTAGGTTGATTTGCTGGCAGATTTGGGTAAGTGGAGCGTCTATGGTGTTTTCCGAGTACAATGAATTCGTCTTGAACGAATTTCGAATTCCTTGATTTTCTTTTTTTGTTTATGAATGTTTTTGCTTGATGTTTCAGAATGGCTCTTCTTCAGTTGCTGTGCATTGGTCTGTGTGTTTTGTTTGTGAACGGAGGTGAGACAATGTTGCATTCATAATTTGAATTTGTGTTTTTGTATCAGCATCCTCTGTGTGTGTGTGTGCGTGTGTGTGTGTGTGTGTGTGTGTGTGTGTGTGTGTGTGTGTGTGTGTGTGTGTGTGTGTCTGTGTGTCTGTGTGTCTGTGTGTGTCCGTGTCTGTATGTATGTGTGTGTGTGTGTCTGTGTGTGTGTCTGTGTGTGCGTGTGTGGGTGGGTGGGTGTCAATGTGGGTGTACGTTTGAATGTGTGTGTGTGTGTGTGTGTGTGTGTGTGTGTGTGTGTGTGTGTGTGTGTGTGTGTGTGTGTGTGTGTCGTTGTGTGTGTGTCGGTGTCGGTGTAGTTGTACGTTTGAATGTGTGTGTGTGTGTGTGTGTGTGTGTGTGTGTGTGTGTGTGTGTGTGTGTGTGTGTGCATGTGCAGGTGCATGTGTGTGAGCTTGTGTGTGTACATGTGTGTACATATGCATGTGTGTGTGAGTGTGTGTGTGTGGACATGTGCATATGTGTGTGTGAGTGTGTGTGTATGTGTGTGTGTGTGCCTGCGTGAATGCATGTGTGTGTGCGCGCGTATGCATCTTTGTATGTGTGTGTATGTGTGTGTGTGTGTGTGTGTGTGTGTGCTCGCGCGTTCGCGTGTATGTGTCTTTGTGTGTGTGTGTGTGTGTGTGTGTGTGTGTGTGTGTGTGTGTGTGTGTGTGTGTGTGTGTGTGTGTGTGTGTGTGTGTGTGTGTGTGTATGTGTGTGCATGTGTATACGAGTATTGCTTTTATGTTTTTGTACACTTGAATTTCTATATATCACTTGGCCCTTCTCTTTGCCACGTGTGTGTTCACGGGTGTACGTGCGCACGCGAGCGCACACGCGTGTGTGTATGTAAGTGAGTGTGTGTGTGTGTGTGTGTGTGCGCGCACGCAAGCGAGCGTATGTACCTATGTATGTATGTGTGTGCATGTTTATACACGTATTGTTTTAAGAATAAAAGACTAAGTCAATCTTGAACATAAGACCAATATATTGTATGTATTTATCTCCTCTCTAATAGTTGTGTGTAGGGTAGTTGCAGAGTATGTATAGGTAGGCTTGGGCGCTCCTTTTTCGAGCTTACAGTTTTTGTGCTTTGTATCTGCTTCTATGCTAGCTGAATGGGTAGCGCAAACTATGTTAGATTTGAGAAGTTTCACAACATGGGAGATAATTCCTACGTGACTCTCAAGAGTTATGTCCTTTGGTTGGTATTGTTTTAATGTTTGCAAATACTGGAATTCCTTTACATTACTTTAGCTGTTGACTTTGCCATGGTTGCTAGTATCTGGATCGCTTTGGTTCTTGGTGCCTGGGTCGCTGTGGTTCATAGTGTCTGGGTCACTGTGGTTCCTGGGTCGCTATGGTTACTAGTGCCTGGGTCACTGTGGTTCATAGTGTCTGGGTCACTGTGGTTCCT
>JAPXFY010000033.1:32763607-32788607 GCA_030674185.1 Monoplex corrugatus
AAGCAGTATGCTTGCCTGGTATCCATTCATTAACAATGATAGATCCAATCCAGAAATTCTCTTCGAGGGCAGCAGAGACACCATCAGCACTGTCCAGGCTTTAAAACTTGTACAGAAGGGCATGAACATCTCCGTGAAATACTAGATCAGGCTCTGGTGTATTCCATATTCCTGTATGCACGCGACACATAGACCCACACAGCGGATTTGGAAAGACGAATCCAAGGCAAGGAAATGAGGAGTTATCGTAAGTATATTAAACACCAAATACACTGATATATCACCATATCACCAATGAACAAATGTGCCAAACCATCAAACAGCACACTGGACCATACAAAGATCTGCTGACTTCATCCAAAACAAGTGTGATTGCCAGCATTCACGCAAAACAGGAACCAGAAAAACGAAAACGAAATAAAAAGAGAATCAGAACGCGTATTTGATACTGTCCTATTATTTCTTGTTGTTGTTGTTTTTGTTTGTTTGTTTGTTTGTTTGTTTGATTGTTTGTTTGTTTGATTGTTTGTTTGTTTGTTTGTTTGATTGATTGTTTGATTGTTTGTTTGTTTGTTGATTGTTTGTTTGTTTGTTTGTTTGATTGATTGTTTGATTGTTTGTTTGTTTGTTTGTTTGTTTGATTGTTTGTTTGTTTGTTTGTTTGTTTGTTTGTTTTATTGTTTGTTGTTTGTTTGTTTGTTTGTTATTCTCCTCCTCCTCCTCTTATTCGTCTTCTTCTTCCTCGTTTCCCTTAACTCTGGGGAAAAATATTGGAGTGCTGTAATAAGGATTGTTCTTCAGGTTCTTCCAGCTCTGTGAGTTGTGTGTCAAAGTCTGGGTCTCTGCAGATTTTTTCTCTGTCCACTCCGCAATTTTATCAATCCATCTTTCTTTTTTTTTCTCTCATTCCCTTTGTTTCCCTCCTTCTACAATTTACTAAGTTAAATGCTTAAGTGCTTAAATAATGTTTATTTTATTCTTTTATCGTGTTTTTTTTCCAGTTCTTGCGTACTTAATACAACCAGACAAGACAGGCGCAAATTTTCGGCCAATTGGCCTTTGTCAAAAGTAGACGTAAGATCAAGAAACGAGCAAAACAAAAAAAAATTAGGAGAAAAAAAAAAAGACTGAAACTTCCTGCTGTTGTCCAGGGAGAAAAGTACTAAAAATGACATCACAATGTTCCTTGACATCAATTCAAAATTACGAGAAAAAGATTGAAACTTCTCTCTGCTGCTTCGTCAGTGGGAGAAAAATATAAAAAATGACATCACGATGTTCCTGACGTAATATATCACAAACACATTGTGATGTAATTTAGTCTTGAGTAATATTACTAAAACACATTGTGATGTAATTGCCCTCTGAGAAATATTTACAAAAACACAATGTGGTGTAATTGTCCACGTAATATTTACTCACAAAAATTGTGACTAATTTAGTCCTCTGACGTAATATTTACTCACAACAAATGTGATGTAATTTTAGTCTTCCACAGACTTTAGTTAATTAAAATAGCCTTGTTATGGTCATGAAACTGATAAATTGTTCGGAATTATAGAAGGAGGGAGACAGAGGGAAGACAACAAAAAAACACAAAAAAGAAGAGGATGATAACATTACGGAAAAGACAGGAAAAAAAAAAGAAAAACATTGCAGAAGCCAGACTTTGACACAAACTCACAGAGCTGAAGAGTCTGAGGAACAATTTTGTTGCGCTCAAGACTTTTACAGAGTCAAGGAAAAGAGGAAGAAGAAGACGAAGAAGAAGAGGAGGAAGAGAAGAAGAAGAAAATAGAGAAATAGGAAAAAGAAGCAGTGGATGAGGAGAAAAGAAAAAGAATAAATAAGAAAAAAAAGAAGACGAGAAGAGGAGGAAAAGAAGAAGAAGAAAAGAACAAAAGACAGAAAAGAACAAGAAGAACAGAAAAGAAGAAGAAGAAGAAGCGAAGAAAAGAAGAAGCGAAGAAGAAGAAGAATGCGAAGAAAATGAAAGAAGAATGCGAAGAAAATGCGAAGAAATGAAGAATGCGAAGAAAAGAACGAAGAAGAGCGGGAAGAAGAAGAAGAGAATGCGAAGGAAGAAAAAGAAGAGGAAAAAGAAGAAAGAAAAGAAGAAGAAGAAGAAGAAGAAGAAGAAGAAGAAGAAGAAGAAGAAGAAGAAAAACAAAACAAGAACAAGAACAAAAAACAAGAAGAACAAGAACAAGAACAAGAAGAACAGAAGAACAAGAAGAACAGAAGAAGAACAAGAAGAAGAACAAGAAGAAAAGAAGAAGAACAAGAAGAAGAACAAAAACAGAACAAGAAGAACAAGAACAAGAACAAGAAGAACAAAAAAGAACAAGAAGAACAAGAAGAACAAGAAGAAGAACAAGAAGAACAAAGAAGAAGAACAAGAAGAACAAGAAGAACAAGAAAACAAGAACAAGAACGAAGAAAAGAAGAACAAGAACAAGAACAAGAACAAGAAGAACAAGAGAACAAGAAGAAAAGAAACAAGAACAAGAACAACAAGAACAAGAACAACAAGAACAAGAAGAAGAACAAGAACAAGAAGAACAGAACAAGAACAAGAAGAACAAGAACAAGAACAACAAGAACAGAACAAGAACAAGAAAAAGAACAAGAAAGGAAAATTCCAGACGAAAAGAAACAGACGAAAAAGAAGAAGACGAGGAAGAGGGAGAAGGCTAGAAGGAAAAGAAAAACAGAAAGAAGAAGAAAGAAAGAAGCAGAAGAAGGAGAAGAAGGAGAAGGAGAAGAAGAAGAAAAAGAAAGAGAAGAAAAAGAAGAGAAGAGAAGAAGAAAATGATGATGAGATGATGATGATGATGATGATGATGATGATGATGATGATGATGATGATGATGATGATGATGAATGATGATGATGATGATGATGATGATGATGATGATGATGATGGATGATGATGATGATGATGATGATGAGTGTTTTTAACACGCAGAAATTGTGGTATCCATGCACTTCGGATGCTGAGTGTATGACAAGGATTTCTGCTTAGATGTTTGTGCAACTGAGCTCTTAATCTAAGAACATGTGTTCTTAGTGAGTAATCGGTATAGCTCTCGCAGATGTGTGTGTGATGTGTATGTGTATGTGTGTGTTGTTGTAGATGTGTTGTTGTTGGTGGTTTGCTGTGTGTGTGGTGTGTATTGTGTGTGTGAGTTTGTGTGTGTTATATGATGTGTGTGTGCTGTGTGGTGTGTGTATGGTGGGTGAGGGTGAGTGTGGTGTGTGTGTGTTCTTTGTGTGTAAGTTATGGGCTTGTGTTCTCTCTCTCTCTCCTCTACTCTCTCTCTCTCTCTCTCTCTCTCTCTCTCCCTTTTCTCTTCTCTTCTTCTTTCTCTCTTCTCTTCTTCTCTCTCTCTCTCTCCTCTCTCTCTTCTTCTTTTCTTCTTGTGAGTACCATACAACCCTCTCAGTGTGTGTGTGTGGTGTGTGTGAAGTGTGTGTGTGTGTCTGTGTGTGTGTGTGTCTGTGTTGTGTGTGTCTGTGTGTTTGTGTGTGTCTGTGTGTTGTGTTGTATGTGTGTGTGTCGTGTTGTGTGTGTGTGTGTGTGTGTGTGTGTGTTCTTCTATGAGTATACAGTCTTCAGTGTTGTGTGTGTGTGTGTGTGTGTTGTGTGTGTGTGTGGTGTTGTTGTGTGTGTGTGTGTGTGTGTGTTGTGATATGTGTGTGTGTGTGTGTTTTCTGTGTGGTTCTGTTGTGGTTTTGTATGTGTGTGTGTGTGTTTCTGAGTGTGCGTGTCTTGTGTGTATGAATTGTGTGTATGTGTGTGTGTGTGTGTGATTGTGTGTGTGTGTGAGTGTGTGTGTGTTCTGTGTGTGTGTGGTGTTCTGTGTGTGTGTGTGAGTGTTCTGTGTGTGTTTGTGTGTTTGTGTGTGTGTGTGTGTGTGTGTGTTCTCTGTGTGTGTGTGTTCTTCTTGTGAGTACCATACAGCTCTTTCTAGTGTGGTGTTCTTGTGTGTATGAATGTGGTGTATGTGTGTGTTGTTTATGGGTTGTGGAGTGTGTTTCTGTTGGTGTGAGTGTTCTGTGTGTGTGTGAGTTCTGTGTGTGTGTGTGTGCTGGTGCGTGTGTGTGTGTGTTGTGTGTGTGTGCGTGAGTGAGTTACGTGTGAGTGGTGTGTGGTGTGTATGCATGTGTTCTGTGTGTGTGTGTGTGTGTGTGTGTGTGTGTGTGTGTGTGTGTGTGTGTGTGTGAATGTGTCAGTGTGTGTGTTTTATGTGTGTGTTTTCTCTCTCTCTCTCTCTCTCTCTCTCTCTCTCTCTCTCTCTGTTGCGTGGTGTGTGTGTGTATTCGTGTGCATATGTATGTGTGTGTGTGCACGCGCCCGCGCGGGCGAGAGAGAGAGAGAGAGAGAGAGAGAGAGAGAGGAAAAGAGGGAGAGAGAGAGAAAAGAGAGAGAGAAAAGACAGAGAGCGAGAGAGAGAAACTGTGTGTGTGTGTTGTGTGTGTGTGTGTGTGTGTGTGTGTGTGTGTGTGTGTGTGTGTGTGTGTGTGGTGTGTGTGTGTGTGTGTGTATTTGTTCGAGTGATATGATGTAAACGATGATAACGTGATGCCAACGACGACGACGACGATGATGATGATGATGACGACGACGACGACGATGACGATATATACGATGATGAGGACAATGACGAGGATGATGGTGATGATGACGATATGACGACGACGACAATAATGATGACGAGGCTGATGACGATGGTGTTGACAACGATGACGACGATGACGAAGATGACGGTGACAAACGACGATGCTGACGATGACAAAGAGGAGGAGGAGGATGTTGACGATGATGACGACGATATTGATGATGACGGACAACGACTATGATGAGGAGGAGAAGGAGGAGAATGACAACGACAACGACGACGACGACGACGATGACCACAAAAAACCCAAACAAAAACAAAAACAAAACAAAACAACCAATGACAGACGACGAAGATAACAGACAGACGAGGATGATAACGAATACACCTTACCCGGTCCTCCCCCTCCCCCTTTCCCACCCCCCATCCCCCACCCCCCAACCACACAGCATGCCTAAGTACCACCACCAGCTATACCCGTTATCCGGGAGGGCACCTGCAGAACAACATCAACGGGAAAGCGCGAAGAGTCAGCCTGCAGACGTGCAAGGACAAATGCAACGACGACCCGAAATGTGTTGCCTTCACCATGAAGGACAAGGAGGACAAGTCCAAATGCTATTTCCACCACGTCAGGGCCGGCGAGGCCGAGAGCGACTTCAAGAAGCGAGGGAAGAAATGGAGTTACTATCAGAAAAAACTGCCTGTAATAAAAGAAAATGCTAGAATAAAATGATGATGATGATGATGATAATGATGATAATAATAATGACACAAATTTGGCAATGAGATGCAAGTCTTTTGTAGGAAAGCTTTACGAGACTGCATAGTTTAAAACAATAATGATTATAATAATAATAATAATAATAATAATAATAATAATAATAATAATAATAATAATAATAATGACAAAAATTGACAGAGATGCAAGTCTTTGTAGGAAACTTGTTCAAGACTGCATAGTTTTAAAAAATCATGATAATAAAAGAAATTGTCAAACAGATGGAAGTCTTTTGTAGAAAAGCTGTACACGACTGCATAGTTAAAAAAAATCATAATAACAAAAAAATGACAAAGATATGTTAGTCTTTTGTAAGAAAGTTGTACAAGACTGCATAGTTTAAAAAAGCATACTAACAAATAATAACGAAGAGATGTAAGTCTTTTGCAGCGAAGCTATATAATATTGCATAGTTTAAAAACTTTTGGGGGTTTTGTTTTATTTCTTGCTAAGCTGAGATTTGTAGGACTGAGCTGTTTAGGAAATTGTTCTTAATCGAAAAAGCTGTGACATGCAATACGTTCTTTCTGTCCATTGTGCCATTATTATGCCCACTGATGTGTACGACTTCAAAGATGATTTTCCGTCAATGAGATCTGTAAGACTGAGTTGTTTAGGAAATATTTCATGATCAGAAAAGGTTGTGACATGCAAAACTTTCTTATTGTTCGTGGTTCCATTATTACGCCCACTGGCGTGTACGAAATCACTGGTGAATTTTCATCAATGAGATCTGTAAGACAAGGAAATATTTCATGATCAGAAAAGCTGTGACATGCAAAACTTTCTTATTGTCCGTGGTTCCATTATTACGCCCACTGGCGTGTACGAAATCACTGGTGATTTTTCCATCAATGAGATCTGTAAGACAAGGAAATATTTCATGATCAGAAAAGCTGTGACATGCAATACGTTCTTTCTTCCCATTGAGCCGTTATCATGCCACTGGCGCGTGAGGACGTCAGTGATGATTGTCCACATCCCTCTGTTCAGATCCAGCCTCTGTACAGTACGTAACCCCAGGTATGTTGAAGGCCTCGGGGGTCCTCTATTATCCCTATGACACCCGCATTCAATTCCACCAACTGCAAAAAAAGGCTTAAACCTTTGACTCCCTCACCCTATCCACCAGGACAGGATAAGCGAGTCAAAGGGTTTAGTTTTTTGCTGTGCTTAACATGGTTGACAATGCAGGGTGCTGGTGGATAGGGTGCGGGATATGAAGGGGTTAATCGCCACCAGGTGTTCTTCCGTTCTTCCTCTCTGACGTCTTCCTTCTGCTGGTGGTCCGGTGAAGAGCATTCCAGGTGATGTCTTGCTCTTCTCGGATGATGTGCCCAACTCATCTCCATCACTTTTCTTGTGATGATGGTACCCATACTCTCTTTCACTGCGTTGGACAAGTAGTTTTATTGGATGGAGATGTCATTGGACCAGAAGATCCGTATGACATCTTCCTTCTGGTTGTCCGGTGAAGAGCATTCCAGGTGATGTTATCTTGCTCTTCTCGGATGATGTGTCCAACCCGTCTCCCTGTGATGATGGTACCCATACTCTCTTTCACTGCGTTGGACAAGCAATTTGTTGGATGGAGATGACGTTGCACCAGGAGATCCGTATGACTTCTTTTGGAAGTTCTTTTGTATGGAAGGCTGATAGCTTGGTTCCCTCCTGTGGGGATGCCTGGGGCTCTTTCAGTATAAATAGTATCCCTACCTTGTGGAAATTCTGTGCTAGAAATTTCCTTTTTACCCACTGGACGAGGCAGCAGGGAAGTTTTAGTCTGTTTCTTATTATCTGTAATTTTGGTGTCTGTTTGTGATCGTGCATTCGCCCTTGACAAAGGCCGGTTGGCCGAAAATTTGCACCTGTCTTGTCTTGTTGTATTGAATGCGCGTTCTTTTTCGGTTTTCGTGTTTTTCTGGTTCCTTTTTTCTGTCACTCTCATTGTTCCTTTGCTTTCTGTCATTTCTTCCTATAATTTTCTTGCCTTGCTGGTCCATTCACCTGTATGTGTTTGATAAAGTCTTACATATCTTCTCTTAGGATCGATAATTGAGTTACATGTATTGAGTGCATTTTAGCTCTAGGGAAATCAGTTATGCAGATGCAATTTTAGGTATTTTAGGTAAGTTTTTATACATTAGTGTCTTTTTTATGTTTAAATTTGCATTTGTATTTTTTAAAAACCTCTGTGTAATAACATGGACCGAATGGTCAACGGCAGGAGCATCTCCTTAGATTATGTGCTCGAAAGCATTGATACGGTGTACTTAATTTTCTGTTGTTGTTTTTTTTTTCCTTGTTGAAGTATTGTGTATGTTCTGAAACAGGTTATAGCCCTGATATGGCTCTACGCAGTCGGCTGGGCTTTAAACCAAAATAACAGTAGTAATAATAGTATCAGTTTAATTATAAGGTCGTTCTCTGCCATCGTCCAGCCTTCTGAGCTGTACAATAGGGTGGAAAAGACATAAGCTCTAGTACAGTCTCAGTTTGGTGTTGATGGGTACTGGGGGGACCTGCCCTTGTTGTTCAGCGTTCTGAATGTGTTTCTGGCTTTGTTGACACGAATTCTCAAAAGAAAAAAAACAAGTTGAGAATTCTGCCATCTCACTTCTTAAAGACTCTAGAGATATGGGAACTCCTTTGCATTTCAGTCTTCATTCTCTAATATGTTGGATTTTGTTTATTGCTGTTATTATCATTATTGTTATTATTATTATTAGTAGTAGTACTGTTATTATTATTATTGTTGTTGTTGTTGTTGCTATTATTATCCTTACTGTTGTTGTTGTTAGTGGTGATAGTAGTGGTAGTATAGTAGTAGTAGTAGCAATATGCTATATATTATTATTATTATTATTATTATTATTATTATTATTATTATATTGTCATCATCAGCATTATTATTATTATTATTATTATCTTTTTATTCTCTGTTGGCCAATATGGACTAGAAATACCAAGACAACAACAATTGATAGATGCTGAAAATAAAATGTCAAATAAGCCTTGGGTTGTTTTTTTTCGCAATGTCATGCTCAGCGTGCATGGCTTCTCTCTTTCACTTTCTCTTTGTCTGTCTGTCTCTCTCTCTCTCACTGTCTGTTTGTCTATCTGTGTCTGTCTATCTGTGTGTCTGTCTCTCTGTCTCTGTTTCCATCTCTCTCTCTCTGTCTGCCTGTCTGTCTGACTATCTGTCTGCCAGTCTGTCTGCCTTTCTTTCTCGCTCTCCCTCTCTGTTTCTCTCTTTTTCTCTCTTTCTCTCTCTATCTCTTTCTCTCTCTCTCTTTCTCTCTCTCTCTGTCTCTGTCTGTCTGTCTGTCTGTCTGTCTGTTTCTCTCTCTCTCTCTCTCCATCATGAGCGAAATCTAAAGCTTAAACAACTGGATTCTGAGAATAAGAACAAGAACAACACAACAACAACAACAGCAACAACGACAGCACACCACACCATCACCATCACCACCACCATCACCACCACCACCACCACACAACAACAACAACAATGAAACAAAACACAGCAAACAGAACTGATGGGGTTGGAACCTGCAATGCTTCCAGTCTTCAATGAGTTCTCGATAACCCCTGCGCCACGGTGCCTGGTCTTCTTCAGTGAATCATTTCAGTCATGTAAAATAAAAAAATTAAAAAATGTCTTGAACTGAGAAAACTACAATGACATTGATAACAAAAATAACAAAATAACAACAACAACAATGATAATAACAACAACAATAACAACTATAACAAACAATAGTAATACTAACAACAACAGACATGTAAAAATGTTTTGATCTGAGAAAACTACAATGACATCGATAACAAAAATAACAACAACAACGATAAAAACAACAACAACAACTATAGCAAACAACAGTAAAACTAACAACAACAACAATCATGCAAAATATATAAATTTTTAAAATGTCTAAAACTGAAAAAACAGCATTGACATTGATAACAAAAACAATAACAAAAACAGTAATAATAACAATAATAACAACTATAACAAAACAACAGTAATACTAACAACAAAAACAATCATGTAAAATGAAAAACGTCTTGAACTGAGAAAACAATGACAGTGATAACAAAAATAACAGCAACAAATACAACGATAACAACAACAACAATAATAACTAACAAACAACAAACAACAGTAATACTAACAACAACAATCATGTAAAATAAAATAAAAATGTCTTGAACTGAGAAAATAACAATGACATTGATAACAAAAATAACAACAACGACAATGATAATAACAACAACATAACAACTATAACAAACAAATGTAACACTAACAACAATAATCATGTAAAAAAATTTAAAATGTGTTGAACTGAGAAAACAACATGGACACTGATAACAAAAATAACACAAACAAACAATGACACTAATAACAACAAAAATAACAACTGTAGCAAACTACAATAATACTAACAACAGCAATAATCATGTAAAATTAAAGAAGTCTTGAACTGAGAAAACAATGATATCGATAACAAAAACAACAACAACAATAGTAAAAATAATAATAATATTAAAAATACTAAAAATGATTATAATAATGATAATAATAATAACAACAACGGCAACTATAACAAACAACAGCAATACTAACAACAACAATAATCAGGTAGAATAAAAGATGTCTTGAACTGAGAAAACAACAATGACACCTTTAACAAAAATAACAACAACAAACAATGATAACAACAACAATAACAACTATAACAAACAACAGTAATACCAACAACAACAACAACAACAATCATGTAAAATTTTAAAAAAGTCTTGAACTGAGAAAACAACAATGACATTGATAACAAAAGTAACAACAACAACGACAATACTAACAACAATAACAACTATAGCAAACAACAGTAATGCTAACAACAACAACAACAACAACAACAACACTAGTAACAACAATATCAACAACGACAACAACAATAACCATGTTTTCATATATACACATATCCTAATCATTAATTGAGTAGACATCTGCTCAAAATATATTAGTAGTAATGTTCTTTAGCCTCTCACCTGTCTTCTTAAACGAGGCTTTAAACTGGTTACTTTAAAATAAATAAACAAACAAACAAACATAAAGAAAGAAACAAACATTCGCTGTTGTGTTAGAATCTGACCACAAAAGATAATCATCATCATCATCAGGTGCCCTGCCGCATGGCGTTGGCGACCATGGACTTCCAACCATCTCTATCTCTCGTTGCCCCCAGCATCTCCCCACCCTCTTCATCCCCAGCCACTCTGCAAGTCCGTCCAGTATTCTCTCCCTGGGTCTACCTGGTGCTCTCTTTCCCTCCAGCTTTCCCGTTGTGACCAGGTGCTCCAAATCCCCCTTCCTCATAAAATGGCCTATAAATGTTGCTTGTCTTTTCGTAATCTTCCTTATGAGTGATCTATTTGTGTCTGCCTCCATCAAGACTGTCTGGTTTGTTTTCTTTGCTGTCCATGGAACTCTCAACATTCTTCTGAGAAACCACATCTCGGCTCCCTCGATCCTGCTCTGGCTTTGCTTGCTGACTGTCCACGCCTCGCATCCGTACAACAGTTTTGGTTCTATATAACATTCAAGGACTCTCTTTCTGATGTTAATTGATAGGCATTTGTTGGTAAGAATGCTTGTCATCTTCTTGAATGCTGTTTTGGCTTGGCTGATTCTGTCAGCTATTTCCGATGTGCTTCTGCCGTCTGATGAAATGACCGTTCCCAGGTATTTGAACTTATTTACCTGTGTCAAGGTTGTGCCATTTGTTTTTATTTTGCATGAGGGGATTTCATGTTTTTTACTGATCACCATGACTTCAGTCTTCCTGCTGTTTAGTTCCAACCCCTTACCTTTGCTTTCTGTTTCTAGTATATTCACAAGGTTTTGTAGGTCCCTTTCATTTTCTGCAATTAGCACGGTGTCATCTGCGTACCGAATGTTGTTTATCATTTTCCCTCCAACCTTTAATCCAGGGTCTTCTTCTAGGTTTCTCATGATGTTTTCGCTATATAGTGAAAACATATCTGGTTACAAAACAACCCTGTCTGACTCCTCTTTTGAGATTTTGAAAAGAGCTTATATTGTTTTCTATTCTCATTGCAGTTGTTTGTTCCCAGTACATATTCCTGATTATTCGTAGATCTTTTCCATCAACATTGAGTCTCTCCAGTGGTTGATCAATTCATCATGTCGTACCCGATCGAAAGCCTTGGTATAGTCAACAAAGCATAAATACAAATCTTTATTCATCTCAATTGACCCCTCTATGATAGTTCTTAGGATGTATATGGCATTAATAGTTCCTTTCCCCTCCACAAATCCACACTGTTCTTCTGCTATTTCTCTTTTGATTCTATTCCTTGTCCTCATCATGATTATTCTTAACAGGATTTTGTTACATGACTCATCAAACTGATTGTGGGGATGGAGTTCGCATTCTATAGCCCCTGTCTTCTTTGGAAGTGAAATGAAAATTGATTTTGACATATCTTTGGGGATTTTTCCAGTGTCATAAATTTCATTTAGGAGGACTGTTATTTTTTTATGCTAAATTCCTCCAGGGCTTCAATCATCTCTGTAGTAATGTTGCCTGGTCCTGGGGCTTTTCCTGGTTTCATCTTTTTCAGTGCTGCTCTAACTTCATTTTCATTATGGGTGGTCCTTCAAAGTTCTTTTTTATAATGTGTTCTTCGTTTCTGTCATCAACAAAAAGGTCATTAATGTACTCTCCCCATCTGTCTAATATTTTGTCTTTTTCCATGATAAGCGTGCCATCTTTCGATTTTAAGCAACCAGTTGATGTGCATGTATTTTTCCTGTGGACAATTTCTTCAATTCGTCTGTACATACCCTGAGGATCCATTTTGTGTCGTTCTTCTATCTCTTTGCATTTTGTGTTCAGCCAAGCTTCCTTAGCTTCATTGCACCTATACCTGATTTCTTTGTTTATCTTCCTGTATATCTCCTATAAAAAATAATATAGAGAAAAAATTCCAATCGAAACCAGGTTGTTAAAATTGACTGTCGTCAAATTATTAGTCTAACGATACATGATTATTTTTCTTCATCAAATTACATAAACACATTATGTAATGCTTTTTAAAAATATTTTTTTTATTCTCTCTCTATATATGTCTGTCTGTCTCTCTTTCTCTCTCTGTCCGTCTGTCTCTCTCTCTCTGCGTCTCTCTCCTCTCTCTTCTCTCGTCTCTGTCTGTCTGTCTTTCTGTCTCTGTCTGTCTCTCTTTCTTTATCTCTCTCTCTTTGTCTCTGTTTCTCTCTCTCTCTTTCTCTCACTCACTGTCTCTCTATCTCTCTCTCTCTTCTGTCTGTCTGTCGCTCTGTCTCTGTCTCTCAGTCTGTCTCTCTGTCTCTGGTTCTCTCTCTGTTTCTCTCTGTCTCTATCTCTCTTTTCTGTCTGTCCGTCTCTGTCTCTTTCTCTCCTTAAGTCAGGCTGGATGGCTCAGTGCTAGTGGCTCAGTGGATAGAACAGTAAACTCAAGATACGCTAAGTCACCTGGGGTTCAATCACAGCTCGCAACATAAAAAACCTGGTCTGTTGGCTTATACCTTACCTTAACGTTCTAACCATTCTGGTGGCGTCAGTTCAGTATTTCCTTGGTCCAGCTCTTTCCTCTTTCTCCCCATTTTCAAGACTTTGCCAGTGCAATGGATTTTGTGTAGGTTCAAGAGAGTCTGTCAATTTACTGGATGTAACGCATATGGAATGGTCCCAATGCGATGAATCCTTATACACTCTGACAGTGTCCTTATATTGGCTTTTGACAGTGTCCTTATATTGGCTTTTGACAGTGTCCTTATACTGGCTTTGACAGTGTCCTTATACTGGCTTTGACAGTGTCCTTATACTGGCTTTGACAGTGTCCTTATACTGGCTTTTGACAGTGTCCTTACACTGGCTTTAACAATGTCCTTATATTGGCTTTTGACAGTGTCCGTATACTGGCTTTTGACAGTGTCCTTATACTGGCTTTTGACAGTGTCCTTATACTGGCTTTTGACAGTCATTATACTGGCTTTTGACAGTGTCCTTATACTGGCTTTGACAGTGTCCTTATATTGACTTTTGACAGTGTCCATATACTGGCTTTGACAGTGTCCTTATACTGGCTTTCACAGTGTCCATATACTAGCTTTGACAGTGTCCTTATACTAGCTTTGACAGTGTCATTATACTGGTTTTGACAGTGTTCTTATACTGGTTTTGACAGTGTCCTTATACTGGCTTTGACAGTGTCCTTATACTGGCTTTGACAGTGTACTTATACTGGCTTTGACAGTGTACTTATACTGGTTTTGACGGTATCCTTATACTGGTTTTGACAGTGTCCTTATACTGGCTTTGACAATGTCCTTATACTGGTTTGACAGTGTCCTTATACTGGATTTGACAGTGTCCATATACTAGCTTTGACAGTGTCATTATACTAGCTTTGACAGTGTCATTATACTGGTTTTGACAGTGTCCTTATACTGGTTTTGACAGTGTCATTATACTGGATTTGACAGTGTCCATATACTAGCTTTGACAGTGTCATTATACTGGATTTGACAGTGTCCATATACTAGCTTTGACAGTGTCATTATACTAGCTTTGACAGTGTCATTATACTGGCTTTGACAGTGTCCTTATACTGGTTTTGACAGTGTCCTTATAATGGCGTCGACAGTGTCCTTATACTAGGTTTGACAGTGTCCTTATACTGGTTTTGACAGTGTCCTTATACTGGTTTTTGACAGTGTCCTTATACTGGCTTTGACAGTGTCCTTATACTGGCTTTGACAGTGTCCTTATAATGGCTTTGACAGTGTCCTTATAATGGCTTTGACAGTGTCCTTATACTGGCTTTGACAGTGTCCTTATAATGGCTTTGACAGTGTCCTTATAATGGCTTTGACAGTGTCCCTCCCTATACTGCTTTGAAAGTGTCCTTATACTGGCTTTGACAGTGTCTTTATGCTGGCTTTGACAGTGTCCTTATAATGGCTTTGACAGTGTCCCTATACTAGCTTTGAAAGTGTCCTTATACTGGCTTTGACAGTGTCCTTATACTGGCTTTGACAGTGTCCCTATACTAGCTTTGAAAGTGTCCTTATACTGGCTTTGACAGTGTCCTTATACTGGCTTTGACAGTGTCCTTATACTAGCTTTGACAGTGTCCCTATACTAGCTTTGAAAGTGTCCTTATACTGGCTTTGACAGTGTCCTTATAATGGCTTTGACAGTGTCCCTATACTAGCTTTGAAAGTGTCCTTATACTGGCTTTGACAGTGTCCTTATACTGGCTTTGACAGTGTCCTTATACTGGCTTTGACAGTGTCCTTATACTGGTTTTTGACAGTGTTTTTATACTGCTTTGAAAGTGTCCTTATACTGGCTTTGACAGTGTCCTTATACTGGCTTTGACAGTGTCTTATACTGGCTTTGACAGTGTCCTTATACTGGTTTTTGACAGTGTCCTTATACTGCCTTTGACAGTGTCCTTATATGGTTTTGACAGTGTCCTTATACTGGCTTTGACACTGTCGTTTATACTGGTTTTGACAGTGTCTGTATACTGACTTTTGACAATATCCTTATACGGGTTTTGACTCTGTCCTTGTAGTGGCTTTGACAGTTTCCTTATACTGGCTTTGATATTGTCCTTATACTGGCTTTTGATATTGTCCTTATACTGGCTTTTGATATTGTCCTTATACTGGCTTTTGAATTGTCCTTATACTGGCTTTTGATATTGTCCTTATACTGGCTTTTGATATTGTCCTTATACTGGCTTTTGATATTGTCCTTATACTGACTTTTGATATTGTCCTTATACTGACTTTGACGGTGTCCTTATACAGGCTTTTGATAGTGGTCCTTATACTGACTTTTGATTATTGTCCTTATACTGACTTTTGATATTGTCCTTATACTGACTTTGACGGTGTCCTTATACAGGCTTTTGATAGTGTCCTTATACTGACTTTTGATATTGTCCTTATACTGACTTTGACGGTGTCCTTATACTGACTTTGACGGTGTCCTTATACTGGCTTTTGATATTGTCCTTATACTGACTTTTGATATTGTCCTTATACTGACTTTGACGGTGTCCTTATACAGGCTTTTGATAGTGTCCTTATACTGACTTTTGATATTGTCCTTATACTGACTTTGACGGTGTCCTTATACTGGCTTTTGATATTGTCCTTATACTGACTTTTGATATTGTACTTATACTGACTTTGACGGTGTCCTTATACAGGCTTTTGATAGTGTCCTTATACTGGTTTTTGGCATCGTCCTTGTGGTGGCTTTGACAGTGTAGTATCCTTATACTGGTTTTGACAGTGTCCTTACATTGGCTCGGACATGTCCTCATACTGGTTTTTGACAGCGTTTTATACTGGTTTGACAATGTCCTTATACTGGCTTTAGCAGTGTCCCTATACTGGCTTTGACAGTGTGCTTGTACTGCTTTGACAATGTCCTTATACTGGTTTTGACATTGTGCTTGTACTGGCTTTGACAGTATCCCTTATACTGTTTTTGACTGTGTCCTTATAATGGCTTTTGACTGTGTCCTTATAATGGCTTTTGACTGTGTCCTTATAATGGAATGGCTTTGACAGTAGTCTTTATACGGCTTTGGGCATGCGTCCTGGGGTGTTATTTTCCACGTACCGCTCACTGTATAGCAGACACCTGGGCATGCAGGTGCTCATTCACGCGGGTGACATGCCCTATCTATCACACCTGGGCTTGATGTGAATGGCTCGATGCGGTGCTGTCAGCATAGTCCAAGACCTCTAGAACTGTGAAGCTGTTCGTGAGAAACGTATGGGAGGGGGATGTTTTATTGAAACAGACACTAACACACAGCAAACAGTTCCTTTTCTCACACTGGACCCAGCAGCAGGGAAGTTTCAGTCTTTTTCTCCTAATTTTTGTATCTGGTGTTGTTTGTTTATCTTACGCTGACATAGGCCGTGGCCGAAATTTGCGCCTGTCTTTTTTGTATTAATACGCGCTCTTTTCTTTTTTCGTTTTTTTTTTTTTCTGGTTCCTGTTTGCTTGAACGAGGGCAGTCACACTTTTTTGGATTTTATAAAACTGAGTTTAGTGCATGGGACTTGTTAGATTTCATATTAATGATTTCATACCGGCGTATTAGTTTGGGAATGTTTGGTGCCACCTTCATATAAAACTGTTTAGTGCCAAGAGGAGTGAGGAGAGGAGAGTTGAAGCGACCCTCAAATCAAATATTTGCATTTTCGTGAACGGCTGTGTGAGAATGTAGTTGATGGAATCAAGAGATCATTTGAGAGGTTGAAATTGTAAACAATTGGTTTTTTTTTGAAATAGTGATTGGAACTGATATGTATATTGTGTGATATTATACGGAGAGATACATCTAGATATCTGTTGAGTGTTTGGAGATCTGATTGTTCTGATTGTGTGCATGAGTCTGATGATGACTGTCTGATTGGTGAAGATGTAAAAAAAATTTATAACTGAGATAATGCATATTTGCTAAACAGACAGAAACACAGACTGGCTACACGCAGCACACACACACACACACGCACTACACAACCACACACACACAGCACGCACACACACGCACACACCCGCACACACACGCACGACACACACCGCACACACACACAAGATCAAAATTGACAATTTTCAAAAACCCTCTTCACTCCTCCTGTATTCCCCCCCCCCCCCCTTATTTTTTTTTCTTTTTTGTCTAAAATCACTTTAGTGAAGAATAGACATTAAATCGAAGACCACACCACACACACACACACACACACACACACACACACACACACACACACACACACACAACACACACACACGCACAATATATATATAATTATATACATACGGAAAGTCGACAGTTTGGGGGGAATGTTTTATTGAAATAGACACCAACACACAGCAAACAGTTCAGTTAAAATCATCAGTTCACATAATTACTGTAGACATTATTCAGGTTACATAATCATGAGAGGGGGGGGGGGAGTGCTTTGTGTATGCACACGCGCACAGAGTCATTATAAATACAAAGACACACACACACACACAACACACACACACACACACACACACACACACACACACACACACACACACCGTCTAATATCACTCATAGTGAAAAGACGTTAAATCAAAGAACGAACACACACACACACACACACACACACACACACACACACACACACACACACACACACACCCACACACAGAAAAGAGAAGAGAGAGACAGAGAGAAGAGAGACAGAGAGAGAGAGAGAGTCTAGCATCACTCGTACTGAAAAGACGTTAAATGAAAGAAACACCAAAACACACACACACACACACACACACACACACACACACACACACACACACACACACACACACAAATATGTATGTGCGAGCATGCTTTTTGCTAAAACACATACGCAGGACCTGTGCACATACGGTTACCACACATACCCAGATATAAGCCACTATGCACAGTTTATACACATGATTTCAGTAGGTGTTAATTTTTATAATCCACACGAGTTAGAACAAAAATTAAAAAATTATATAAGGGATCGGGGTAACAATAAACGGGGGGGGGGGGGGGGGGTAGACGGCACATCTCCCTCTCCCTCGTGTCTGTCTCTCTTTCTGTCACATTCTCTCTCTCTCTCTCTCTCACATACACACACACTTGCTCTCTCTCTCTCTCTCTCTCTCTCTCTCTCTCTCTCTCTCTCTGTCTCACATGAACGAAGGGATGGAAATTATAGTTAAATTTGTCGATATATTTATCATTGTACATACTCCATAACTCGTTAGCAGCATAGTCATACAGAGAATAAACCGAACAACAAGACGCCATTACTTACAATGCACACACAGTAAGGACTAAGGGTCCCGAAGACAGGGGAGTGGGAACATGAAAGAGTTAAACGCACAGAAACAAACATACAGTGATGATATTATAGTGATTCAAAGTGCCAAACGCACAGAAACATACAGTCAGGATATTACAATGATTCAAAATCAACATGCCAAATCACAGAAACATACGGTCAATATATTACAATGATTTAAATTCAAAGTGCCAAACACACAGAAACACACAATCAGGACATTATAATGATTCAAATTCAAAGTCCATACGCACAGAAACACACAATCAGGATATTATAATGATTCAAATTCAAAGTGCCATACGCACAGAAACATACAATCAAGACATTACAATGATTCAAAGTGCCCAACGCACAGAAACATACAATCAAGACATTACAATGATTCAAAGTGCCAAACGCACAGAAACACACAATCAGGACATTACAATGATTCAAAGTGCCAAATGCACAGAAACATACAATCAAGACATTACAATGATTCAAAGTGCCCCAACGCACAGAAACATACAATCAAGACATTACAATGATTCAAAGTGCCAAACGCACAGAAACACACAATCAGGACATTACAATGATTCAAAGTGCCAAATGCACAGAAACAAACAATCAAGACATTACAATGATTCAAATTCAGACAGCCAAACACACAGAAACATATAGTGATGACATTACATGTATAATGATTCAAAGTGCCAAAAACACAGAAAACATATAGTGATGACATTACATGTATAATGATTCAAAGTGCCAAACACACAGAAACATATAGTGATGACATTATAGTGATTCAAAGACTCAAACGCACAGAAACATGATTCAAAGTATCACACGCACAGAAACATACAATCGGGACATTACCATGGTTCAAACCCCAAATGCAAAATGCACATACAGTCAACACATCACACTATTTCAAATCCAGAAACCCACAGAAATATCGTCAAGACATTACAATGATTCCAAGTGCAAAACGCACAGTGATATACGTGTAATATACGTGTAGTAATTTCGCATCCACGATTTGTAATTTTTGGGTCCTCCCAATACCCCCCAAACTGTCTTGAAATAAATATTCCTCTAATTTGTTTTTAGAAAGCACTGGTCTTTTTATGTATACATTCTAATCACATATGAAAGACAGGGTGAAATAACGCAAAAACAGACCAAAAAAAAAAGAAAAAAAAGACTGTGTGTGTGTGTGTGTGTGTGCGTGCGTGTGTGCGTGCGTGTGTGCGTGCGTGTGTGTGTGTGTGCGTGTGTGTGTGTGTGTGTGTGTGTGTGTGTGTGTGTGTGTCTGTGTGTGTGTGTGTTCCATTTAAGTGCACAAAATGTACATGAATTTAATGACCAAACTGTACAGATTTCAATCTAGGACAAAAAAAAAAAAAAAAAAAAAAAAAAAAACCCTAGTCGTGAACATGCGTTAAGTTTAATATTTTTGTCTTGACGAATCCCCATATTTATTAACTGTTTATAAATGACTGGATGAAGAAATACAAATCACATAAAACCAATAATCAAAAGAAAAATACAGGTGAGGAAATACAAAATACAAAAACCCAACAATCAAAAAACAAAAACCCCAACAATCAAAAAACAAAAACCCAACAATCAAAAAAAACAAAAACCCCAACAATCAAAAAAACAAAAACCCAACAATCAAAAAAAACAAACCCCAACAATCAAAAAAAACAAAACCCAACAATCAAAAAAACAAAAACCCCAACAATCAAAAAAAACAAAAACCCAACAATCAAAAAAAAAAAAAAACCCCAACAATCAAAAAAACAAAACCCCAACAATCAAAAAAACAAAAACCCCAAAATCAAAAAAACAAAAACCCCAACAATCAAAAAAAAAAAACCCCAACAATCAAAAAACAAAAACCCCAACAATCAAAAAACAAAAACCCAACAATCAAAAAAACAAAAACCCAACAATAAAAAAAACAAAAACCCAACAATACAAAAAAAAACAAAAACCAACAATCAAAAAAACAAAAACCAACAATCAAAAAAAAACAAAACCCCAACAATAAAAAAAAACAAAAACCCCAACAATAAAAAAAAAAAACAAAAAACCCAACAATCAAAAAAAAAAAAGACCCCAACAATCAAAAAAAACAAAAACCCCAACAATCAAAAAAAACAAAAACCCCAACAATCAAAAAAACAAAAACCCCAACAATCAAAAAAACAAAACCCCAACAATCAAAAAAACAAAAACCCCAACAATCAAAAAAACAAAAACCCAACAATCAAAAAAACAAAAACCCACAATCATAAAAACACAAAACCCCAACATAAAAAAAACAAAACCCCACAATAAAAAAATCAAAAACCCCAACAATCAAAAAAAAAACAAAAAACAAAATAAAAAAAACGGTTAGTACAACATACAATGATCATAATCTTGTGTGCATCAGCAGCATAAACAATTAACAAAAACGAAGTACACCACTGTTGTCAGTTTCAATTATTATTGTTGTTCTTCTCTTGTCTTAGATAACACTAGACAGACAGAAAGCTTATGATCGTATATGTCGTGTTAGTGGCCGATCATGTTACCGATTGTATAATATAACAACACGTTATATTTACTTGAGAATTTACACAAAGACTATTACCCATTTTACTCGACACATTTTTTTTAATGAGAAATTTTATAACGGACATATTTGACGTAATCGAGACATTTTATATAATTGATATTTACATAATTGAGACATTTACACAGCAAAGACATTTGACATGGTTGACGCATTTTACAAAAAAAAAAAAACGTTTTATATAATTGACACATTTTAATAACCGATATTTTCATGTAATTGTGATATTTTACACAACAAACACATTTTACACACAGATATTTTTACACAGCAAACACATTTTACACAACACATTTTACATGATTGACACATTTTACACAACACATACATTTGACATAATTGACACAGTTTACACAACACATACATTTTACACATCAAACGCATCTTACACAACTGACACATTTTGCAAAACAAACACTTTTTTTATTACATAATTGACAGAATTTACATAACTGACACATTTACTGTTTAGCATGACTGTGCGTCAACATTTACATATCCACAGAAAACCGTCGAAGAGCGGTTGGCATGGCGATTAGATGCCCGCTGTCGATACCAGAAGTCTCAAGTTCGTTTTCCAAATTGAACACGGGATTCCCTGCTCTACACACCACCCCCACCTCCACCCCCAAGGCGCCCTCGCCTCCACCTCCTTTAGACAGAGGTTAGTGTGTTAGTCTTTCAGGTGACTCTATAAATCGTTATCCATGTACGCATGCCGGATGTCCGAGTTTGTTATATCTTTAGTAGTCATATGACGAATACCTAGTCTGCCGGGCTGTAAGTAATATGAACTTTATGTAGTCGGCTGGGCTGCTATGTGAACTTGAACTCGAGTTGGCTGGCTATAAGCAATATGAAATTTGAACCTTAAATGGTTAGCTGGGCTGTAAGCAATATGAACCTTGAACATCTAATAGTCTAATAGTCGCCTGGGCTATAAGGAATCATCATCTTCATCATCAGGTGCCCTGCCGCATGGCGTTGGCGACCATGGACTTCCATCTGCCTCTATCTCTCGTTGCCCCTAGCATCTCCCCCACCCTCCTCATCCCCAGCCACTCTGCAAGTCCGTCCAGCATTTTCTCCCTGGGTCTACCCGGTGCTCTCTTTCCCTCCAGCTTTCCCGTTGTGACCAGGTGCTCCAAATCCCTTTACTCATAAAATGGCCTACAAATGTTGCCTGTCTTTTCCTAATCTTCCTTATGAGTGATCTACTTGTGTCTGCCTCCATCAAGACTGTCTCGTTTGTTTTCTTTGCTGTCCATGGAACCCTCAACATTCTGCGAACCCTAAACTCAGATTTAAAAACATCAAAGTTGCTATAAGCAATACGAACCTTAAACCTCTAGTAGTCGACTTGGCTATACGTAAATGAACTAAACCTCTAGTAGTCGACTTGCTATACGTAAAATGAACTAAACCTCTAGTAGTCGACTTGGCTATACGTAAAATGAACCTTAAACCTCTAGTAGTCGACTTGGCTAATGACTAACGTAAAATGAACCTTAAACCTCTAGTAGTCGACTTGGCTATACGTAAAATGAACCTTAAACCTCTAGTAGTCGACTTGGCTATACGTAAAATGAACCTTAAACCTCTAGTAGTCGACTTGGCTATACGTAAAATGAACCTTAAACCTCTAGTAGTCGACTTGGCTATACGTAAAATGAACCTTAAACCTCTAGTAGTCGACTTGGCTATATAAGCAAACAAATGAACCTTGAATCCTCTAGTAGTCGATTTGGCTATAAGCAAAACGAACCTTGAACTCTAGTAGTCGACTTAGGCTATAAGCAAAATGAACCTTGAACCTCTAGTAGTCGACTAGGCTATAAGCAAAATGAACCTTGAACCTTTAGGTAGTCGACTAGGCTATAAGTAAAACGAACCTTGAACCTCTAGTGGTCGATTTGGTTATAAGCAAAATGAACCTTGACCTCTAGTAGTCGACTTGGCTATAAGCAAAATGAACCTTGAACCTCTAGTAGTCGACTAGGCTTATAAGCATTATGAACCTTGACCTTCTTATAGTCGACCAGGCTACAAGCGAAACGAACCTTGGAACTTTATAGTCAACTAGGCTTTAAGCAAAACGAACATTGAACTTCTAGTAGTCGACTGGGCTATAAGCGATAGGAACCTTGAACCTTGAATGGAATTTGCTGAAGAATTGCATTTTAGACTTGCAGGTTAACGGAGAGCATGGTTTTTTAACTGTTGTCTTTTATCTTAACTGGTTTGTCGTTTTTGACGTGGTGTTAGCCCTGATATGGATCTAGTAGCCGGCTGGGCCATAAGCAGTATGAACTGAACTGAGTTTGCTGATAAAGATTTACTACATTCGTGCAGTTCCATATGCACCCCCCCCCCAAATATGCCAGCAATTATCTGGCAGACTCCCTATGCCTGCGCAAAACTCCATGCGTTGACAAGGTCTTGGAGAACGGAGGCGAAGAAGGTACCTACGAATATAAGCTGACACCACCAGATTTACAAAAGTATTGAGATGGGATCGAGAACAGGCCAATTTTCAATGTTTTTGCGGGCTGGGATTGAACTTGAGATATCAGATCTTGAGTCCATGGCTCTATCAAAAGAACCAACAAGCCTGTATATATATATATATACACTTAAGTTGTTTTAAATGTGCGACCTGCAGACTAATCAAGGATTATAACTCTTGAGAGTCATGTGGGAGTTATCTCCCATGTTGTAGAATTTCTCAAAATCCAACATGGTTTGCGCTACCCATTCAGCTAACACAGAAGCTTGAAATTAATCTTTAAAAAATTCTCCCTGCTTCCCTCTTATTTTCTTCGACATGCAGACGTTTCATGAACGAATTTGATAAATAACCAGTTTCCAAGTATTTAGGAAGTAAAAAAAGGAAAAGAAACTAACGATACATAAATTCAGTAAATTGACATCAGTAATAGTTTTACATCACCATGCATATGATCAATAGTTATAGTATAATAAATACAATACGACATCCATGACCATTTTATCACACAGGCACATGAAAAAAATAATAGTTCGATAACTCCAAAACTAAAAACATTTCAGTGCTCGAAAAATATTTCAAGTCACACAAGGCAATCTGTGCAGTGCTTTATCAAAACATCTCTTTGCTCTCTAACAGTCAATGCACATTCAATTTGAAATTTTAAAAAAAAAGGTAAAACGGTTGGTCGTCCATAACCCCGAAGGTCTTACAGGAGTGAGATGACAGAGACCTCAACTTTTCTCGGAGCCAGCATTATGGGGGCGGGCGGTGTCCTTCCCCCCCCCCCTCCCTCTTTAAGTATAAATAGTTTACCTACGTTCTGGAAATTGTGCTAGAAATTTACTCTTTTCCCAACTGATGGAAATTTTATGCATTCTTTTTCCCATCTTCTGGAATTCTATCCTAGAATTTTCCATTTTTTCTGTCGCTTCCCCCATCCTGTGCAGTACCAAATGGCCTAAAAATTAAACTTTAAAAAAATGTTTGATCTGGCCAATCATGATTTATGGATGCGAAGCCTGGACTCTCAGAAAAGCTGATTACAAAAAAAAATTGAGGCAACAGAGATGTGGTTTTATCGGAGACTACAACATGTCAAATGGACAGAAGAACTAAAGACAGTGTCCTGGAAGAACTTGACACCACCAGAAAACTTCTAACAGACAGCAACATGAGAAGACTAAAAAATAAGTTGACCATGTGTCACGTAGCAAGAACACAGACCTCAAGGCAACCATTTTTCAAGGAAAAACAGAGGCAAATAAAGAAAAAAAAAGGCAGACCTCCAATCTCATACATCGAGAACATAACCAACATTAGTGGCCCAAATATTCAAGACGATGTCCACAAAAGTCAAGACAGGGCCGTTTGGAGGAAAGTGACGGTGTCAATGAGTACAACGGCCAACACTGAGCCTGGTGACACCGAAAGGTGAGACCTTCACCTTGTGTTCCTCATTTTCTTTTTTTCAGGATTAACAAGGTGGTGTGTGCAATTTAATTAATATGGTTATTGCTCTGATATACTCTGCAAA
>JAPXFY010000033.1:32793607-32803607 GCA_030674185.1 Monoplex corrugatus
ATTAACCGCGTCACACTCGGCATAAAACGGAGTAGTTTCCCCTGAACCGAATAGTTGTGTTCATGTGAGCCTTAACGCAATCGACTTGAAACTTCCGATTTGAATTTCACTTACAGCAGTGCTAGTGTTTCGTTTTGTTGTGTACCTTTCTGACCTGAACTTGGTGATCTCCCCTCTCCCCCCCCCCCCCCGCCCTTGTTTTTTCTATTGTTGTTGTTGTTGTCAAAATTTGTAGTTTTCAACAGATATATTCGTCTGTGCGTTTGATGAAGCTTAGTCCAAAACGATTCGTCTTTTAAGCGTTCCTGTTCGATTTTAACACGTTTCTCAGTTTGTTTACTTGTTCCCGTCATTCAGAAATGACTGCTGAAATTGTCTACTGACGCTTTAATAATTCAGACTACAAAAAATATTCATAAGGAAATGCGTGCAAAGATGACATTTGTAATTATGTACACAAGTCACGCAACGTTTTATTCAAGATCCATGGTCTACTACATATATAATATATATATATTAACATGGAGAATGGGAGGAGAACAGTGACGACATAGTGAGAAAAGAAGTTATAATACATACTCTTTATCTCCCTTTTCCTCAACTCTTTATCTCCCTTCTTCCCAACTCTTTATCTCCCTTCTTCCCAACTCTTTATCTCTCTTTTCCTCAACTCTTTATCTCCCTTTTCCTCAACTCTTTATCTCCCTTCTTCCCAACTCTTTATCTCCCTTCTTCCCAACTTTATCTCCCTTTTCCTCAACTCTTTATCTCCCTTTTCCCAACTCTTTTCTCCCTTCTTCCCAACTGTTTATCTCCTTCTTCCCAACTCTTTATCTCCCTTCTTCCCAATTTTATCTTTATCTCCCTTTTCCCTCAACTCTTACTCCCTTAACCCCCCATCCAACACCACGACCACTCACTTATCCTAACCTCTCATACAAGTACGTTCTACCACCCCTCCTCACCCTCCCCAACGTGCATGACACACAAGCCACCACACAAAGTTAAAACACACTCCACCCACACACGCACACACACCCCCAAACAAGAACACCACACACACACACAAACACACACACACACAAAGACCACCTCCCGCTACTTCCTTCCTACATCCACGCACAGATATTAACCCTTTGACTCCCGCACCCTGTCCACCAAAAACTTAACCCTTTGATTCCCTCACCCTGCAGCAGGAAGCTGGTGGATAGGGTGAGGGAATCAAAGGGTTAAGTTTTTTGCTTTGCTAGCATGGGTGATAATGCAAGATGCTAGTGGGCAGTGTGCCAGAGTCAAAGGGTTAAAGAAATCCCATACCCTACCAAATCCCCAGCCTCCGCGCGGGCACGGCGAGGGATCTTTCAGAATCCCCACTTTCTGAAAAATTCTGTACTAGACATTTCCTCTTTTCTGTCACTCTCTTCATTTCTGCCTTGCTCCTTTGCTTTGTGTCATCCTCTGCCATGTTGTCACATGTATGTGTTATATAAAGTCTGAATACTTTCTCTTAAGATTTATATCTAGGTCTATTGACTGCATATTTTCTCTCTCTTTTTTTTTTTTGGCGCTAAACAGGTGGGACGTGCAGAAACAATTACAGGTAACTGGGGCCAGTTTTTCTACATGCATTAATATCCTTGTGTGTTAATATCCATGTAGATGTATTAATATCTTATGTGTTAGTATCCATGTAGATGTATTAATGTCCTTGTGTGTTAGTATCCATGTAGATGTATTAATGTCCTTGTGTGTTAGTATCCATGTATATGTATTAATATCTTGTGTGTTAATATCCATGTATATGTATCTTGTGTGTTAATATCCATGTATATGTATTAATATCTTGTGTGTTAATATCCATGTATATGTATTGATATCTTGTGTGTTAATATCCATGTATATGTATTGATATCTTGTGTGTTAATATCCATGTATATGTATTGATATCTTGTGTGTTAGTATCCATGTATATGTATTGATATCTTGTGTGTTAATATCCATGTATATGTATCTTGTGTGTTAATATCCATGTATATGTATTGATATCTTGTGTGTTAATATCCATGTATATGTATTAATATCTTGTGTGTTAGTATCCATGTAGATGTATTGATATCTTGTGTGTTAGTATCCATGTAGATGTATTGATATCTTGTGTGTTAGTATCCATGTAAAATGTATTAATATCCTTAGGTGTTATATCATGTCTATTACTTACATCTGTGTGTTATATCCTGTAATGTATTAATGTTGGTGTTAATATCCATGTAGAGTATTAAGGTCCTTGGGTTAATATCTGTAGATGTATTAATGTCCTTGTGTGTTAATATCCAGGTAGATGTATTGATATCTTTGTGTGTTAGTATCCATGTAGATGTATTAATATCCTTGGTGTTATATCCATGTATATGTATTAATATCCTTGTGTGCTATATCCATGTATATGTATTAATGTCCTTGAGTGTTAATATCCATGTAGATGTATTGATATCTTGTGAGTTAGTATCCATGTATAATGTATTAATGTCCTTGAGTGTTAGTATCCATGTATATGTATTGAATATTTTGTGTGTCAGTATCCATGTATATGTATTAATATCTTGTGTGTTAGTATCCATGTAGATGTATTAATGTCCTTGTTTCTATTCTTATTCAGTTTTATTCTTCTAAGCACTCTGGTGATAAAATTGGACACGTGGTCAACGTCAGGGGCATATTCTCAGATTACGTGCACGAATACGTTGGTACGTGTACTTTATTTTCTTTTCCAAGTATTTATTTTTTCAGCAGGGTTTTTTGTGTACGTTTTGGAGTGGTTCTAGCCCTGATATTGCTTTAGGCGTTCAGCTGGGATTACAAAACAACAACAAGAACAAAAATAGCAACCCCCCTACCCCTCATGCACACACAAACAACAAAAGAGATCATCCTAGCCATACACCTCCCCCCTTCACCATCACACCACACCAACACACACACACACCACACACACACACACACACACACACACACACATACACAATGAAGAGAGGCCCTCCACAGGATTGGAACCTCGGCTCTCCTCCCCCGTCCCCTCAGGATCGCACCATGCAGGATATACTGCTGAGCCAGCCGTTGCCTGGTTTCATCAGCTGCCATTGTGACGTCGTTTGCTCACCTTGATGAACATGTACCGCTTCTCTGACGTCCGTGAGCATGTGGCATTGTTCACCTGTACGAGAAGAGAAGAAAATAAAATTATGATGGATGGACTCTCCTTCATTGTTGATGGAGGAGGAGGCATATTGGTCTTTTGTTGCCTGGTTATGGGTCTTTTTGTGGGACACAAGACCAATCTTGGTTACGGGTCTTCGCTTCAGATACAAGACCAAGCCTGGTTATGGGTACAAATCCTGGTTATGGGTTTTCGTGTAGGACACAAGTTCAGCTTAAGGGTCTTTGTGTGAGATACAAAACCAATCTTGGTTATGGGTCTATGTGTGGGATACAAGACCTGGTTATGGGTCATTGTGTGAGATACAAGACCAAGCCTAGTAATGGGTCTTTGTGTAGGATACAAGACCTGGTTATGGGTCTTTGAATGGGATCGAAGACCTGGTTATATGGGTCTGTGTGTGGGATACAAGATCTGGTTATGGGTCTTTGTGTGGGACACCAGACCTGACCTGGTTATGGGTCTTTATGTAGGATACAAGACCAATCCTGGTTATGGGGTCTTCGCCGAGATACAAGACGAAGACTAGTTATGGGTCTTTGTGTATGACATAAGTTCTGGTTATGGGTCTTTGTGTGGGGTACAAAACATATCCTGGTTATGGGTCTTTGTGTGGGATACAAGACCAATCCTGGTTATGGGTCTTCGTGTGGGATACAAGACCTTACCTGGTTAATGGTCTTCGTGTGGGATACAAGACATATCCTAGTTATGGGTCTTTGTGTGGGATACAATCCTGGTTATGGGTCTTTGTGTGGGATACAATCCTAGTTATGGGTCTTTGTGTGGGATACAATCCTGGTTATGGGTCTTTGTGTGGGATACAATCCTGGTTATGGGTCTTTGTGTGGGATACAATCCTGGTTATGGGTCTTCATGGGGGATACAAGACTAGTCCAGGTTATGGGTCTTCGTGTGGTGTACAAGACTAGTCCTGGTTATGGGTCTTTGTGTGGGATACAAGACTAGTCCTGGTTATGGGTCTTTGTGTGGTGTACAAGACTAGTCCTGGTTATGGGTCTTTGTGTGGGATACAAGACCAATCCTGGTTATGGGTTGTCATGTGGTGTACAAGACTAGTCCTGGTTATGGGTCTTCGTGGGGGATACAAGACTAGTCCTGGTTATGGGTCTTTGTGTGGGATACAAGACTAGTCCTGGTTATGGGTCTTTGAGTGGGATACAAGACTAGTCCTGGTTATGGGTCTTTGTGTGGGATACAAGACTAGTCCTGGTTATGGGTCTTCGTGTGGTGTACAAGACTAGTCCTGGTTATGGGTCTTTGTGTGGGATACAAGACCAATCCTGGTTATGAGTTGTCATGTGGTATACAATACCTGGTTATGGGTTGTCATGTGGGATACAAGACCTGGTTATGGGTCTTCGTGTGGTATACAAGACCTGGTTATGAGTTGTCATGTGGTATACAAGACCTGGTTATGTGTTGTCGTGTGGTATACAAGACCTGGTTATGTGTTGTCATGTGGGATACAAGACTTAGTTATGTGTTGTCGTGTGGGATACAAGACCTGGTTATGAGTTGTCGTGTGGTATACAAGACCTGGTTATGTGTTGTCGTGTGATATACAAGACCTAGTTATGTGTTGTCATGTGGGATACAAGACCTAGTTATGTGTTGTTGTGTGGTATACAAGACCTGGTTGTGTGTTGTCATGTGGGATACAAGACCTAGTTATGTGTTGTCGTGTGGTATACAAGACCTGGTTATGTGTTGTCGTGTGGGATACAAGTCCTAGTTATGTGTTGTTGTGTGGTATACAAGACCTGGTTATGGGTTGTCATGTGGTATACAAGACCTGGTTATGTGTTGTCATGTGGTATACAAGACCTGGTTATGTGTTGTCGTGTGGTATACAAGACCTAGTTATGTGTTGTCATGTAGTATACAAGACCTGGTTATGGGTTGTCGTCTGGTATACAAGACCTAGTTATGTGTTGTCGTGTGGTATACAAGACCTGGTTATGTGTTGTCGTGTGGGATACAAGTCCTGGTTATGAGTTGTCGTGTGGTATACAAGACCTGGTTATGTGTTGTCGTGTGGGATACAAGTCCTGGTTATGAGTTGTCGTGTGGTATACAAGACCTGGTTATGGGTTGTCGTGTGATATACAAGACCTGGTTATGTGTTGTCATGTGGTATACAAGACCTAGTTATGTGTTGTCATGTGGGATACAAGACCTAGTTATGTGTTGTTGTGTGGTATACAAGACCTGGTTGTGTGTTGTCATGTGGGATACAAGACCTGGTTATGGGTCTTCGTGTGGTATACAAGACCTGGTTATGAGTTGTCATGTGGTATACAAGACCTGGTTATGGGTCTTCGTGTGGTATACAAGACCTGGTTATGAGTTGTCATGTGGTATACAAGACCTGGTTATGGGTTGTCGTGTGGTATACAAGACCTGGTTATGGGTTGCCGTGTGGTATACAAGACCTGGTTATGAGTTGTCGTGTGGTATACAAGACCTGGTTATGTGTTGTCGTGTGGGATACAAGACCTAGTTATGAGTTGTCGTGTGGTATACAAGACCTGGTTATGTGTTGTCGTGTGGGATACAAGACCTAGTTATGAGTTGTCGTGTGGTATACAAGACCTGGTTATGTGTTGTCGTGTGGGATACAAGACCTAGTTATGAGTTGTCGTGTGGTATACAAGACTAATCCTGGTTATGTGTTGTCGTGTGGGATACAAGACCTAGCTATGAGTTGTCGTGTGGTATACAAGACCTGGTTATGTGTTGTCGTGTGGGATACAAGACCTAGTTATGAGTTGTCGTGTGGTATACAAGACTAATCCTGGTTATGTGTTGTCGTGTGGGATACAAGACCTAGTTATGAGTTGTCATGTGGTATACAAGACTAATCCTGGTTATGGATCTTCGTGTGGGATACAAATACTCCGTTAAATCCTTTTGAAATTTAAAAACAGTTTTCAGCATGATTTTACAGAATTGGAACAGTTCTTACTCCCCCCTCTCTCTCTCTGTTTGCTCGCACAAGAGAGAGAGAGAGAGAGAGAGAGAGAGAGAGAGAGAGAGAGAGAGAGAGAGAGATAGACAGAGACGGAGACAGAGAGAGAGACAGAGAGAGAGAGACAGAGAGGCAGAGAGAGAGAGAGAGAGAAAGAGAGCGACAGACAGAAGAGAGACAGACAGATAGAGACAGAGACAGAGAGAGAGACAGAGACAGAGAGACAGACAGAGAGACAGACAGACAGACAGACTGAGAGAGGGGGGGGGGGGTACTTACAAAAACGCCATAAAATCCCTTGTGGTACTTGTCGGTGGCTGTCAGCATCAGTTTGCACAGCTGGGACAGTTCCTGTTTTCCCTCCGTCTCCTGACAAGTCTCGTCCACCCCCCACCCTGGGTAGTACCCGTAAGCCAGCCGTAATCCGTCCACCCTGAAACACACACACACACACACACACGGGCAATAAGATGTATTTCATAAAATAAAACCAAACCACGGAGCATATACTCCAAAGATGTCCCCTTCACCAGGTGGCAAGACAGGACGTGTGGCCGACAGACACTCCGCTGACAACCAAACTCCATGGCTGCAGACAGGAGCTGGAAAAGACGGCTGCATTCATCGCCCGGACTCAGATGATTGTGTAGCAGCGTACGCCAAGAAGAAGAAGAAGGTAAAATAAAAATGTAGACGTGATGTCCTTAAGATTGAGGCAGTCGAGACGTGGTTTCTAAGAAGAATGTTGAGAGTTCCATGGACAGCAAAGAAAACAAACGAGACAGTCTTGATGGAGGCAGACACAAGAAGATCATTGATAAGGAAGATTAGGAAAAGACAGGCAATATTTATAGGCCATGTTATGAGGATGGGGGAATTAGAGCACCTGGCCACAACAGGAAAGCTGGAGGGAAAGAGAGCACCAGGTAGACCCCAGGGAGAAAATATTAGACGGACTTGCACAGTGGCTGAAGACAGAGAGGGTGGAAGATGTGCCTGCTGCAACAAGGGATAGATACATATGGAGGGCCATGATCGCCAACGCCATGTGGCAAGGACTTGATGATGATGATGATGATGATGATGATGATGATGATGATGATGATGATGACGATGATGATGAAGAAGATGTCTTTATGTTCAATCCCAGCCTGCAACATAGTTTCAGTTTCAGTTTCTCAAGACGACGTCTCTGCGCTCGGAACGAATTCCATATGCACTAACGTCAGAGGAGGTGCCATGTGTATGATGATCATGGCAAAAGCCTTAATCAAGCCTGAGCATACACCCATGAGCTGGCCAGGTCCTGAGGCCCTACCTAGAGTATGGTTTACCTTGTCTACATTTTATACTGGTATTTTATCAGCCTATCACTGGGATACTCTTGGTTGCAAGTAAATGACATGGGTATGTGTGTATCTTACCTTAAAAAAAAAGTAACAGATACACACAGCAAACAACTAAATATTAAAAGGTCCGAATTGCAACACAACTATTCTTTATAAACTCGTCTTACAAGACAGAAAAACACCACCACCACCACCCAATCAACGCACAAATGTTCAGCTGTCTATCGAATAGTTGAAGACAATCTATTCTTAATCATAGATAGGTATCTAAGTAGACAATCTTTTCTTAAATTAATCACAGATATGTATGCAAGTGAGTGAGTAAGTAAATAAGTAAGTGAGTTAGTAAGTAAGTAAGTATATAAGTAAGTAAGTAAGTAAGTAAGTAAGTATATAAGTAAGTAAGTAAGTAAGTATATAAGTAAGTAAGTAAGTATATAAGTAAGTAAGTAAAAGTAAGTAAGTAAGTAAGTAAGTAAGTAAGTAAGTAAGTAGTAAGTAAGTAAGTATAAGTAAGTAAGTATATAAGTAAGTAAGTAAGTATATAAGTTAAGTAAGTAAGTAAGTAAGTAAGTAAGTAAGTAAGTATATAAGTAAGTAAGTAAGTAAGTAAGTAAGTAATAGTAAGTAAGTAAGTAAGTAAGTAAGAAGTAAGTAATAAGTAAGTAAGTAAGTAAGTAAGTAAGTAAGTAAGTAAGTAAGTAAGTAATAAGTAAGTAAGTAAGTAAGTAATAAGTAAGTAAGTAAGTATATAAGTAAGTAAGTAAGTAAGTATATAAGTAAGTAAGTAAGTAAGTAAGTATATAAGTAAGTAAGTAAGTAAGTAAGTAAGTAAGTAAGATAAGTAAGTAAGTAAGTAAGTAAGTAAGTAAGTAAGTAAGTAAGTAAGTAAGTAAGTAAGTAAGAAGTAAGTAATAGTAAGTAAGTAAGTAAGTAATAAGTAAGTAAGTAAGTAAGTAAGTAGTAAGTAAGTAAGTATAAGTAGAGTAAGTAAGTAAGTAAGTAAGTAAGTAAGTAAGTAAGTAAGTAAGTAAGTAAGTAAGTAAGTAAGAAAGTAAGTAAGTCAGTTAAACATAAAAACTGGCCTGTTCGCTGCCCATTGTTAAAACGCTCTATCGGTATATTTCGTTTGAAAATAGCATACACAACAATATCTAAAAAATCTAAAGCTTAACGTTTCAACATATTGCTTCGGAAGGGTATATAATGAGTACACAATGAAAATTAAAAGGTCACAATTAATTTAGAAATGCATTTATTTAAAATTCTTTGGTATAATTTGGCCTCCCTGTCCCGACCGAGGTTTGGTTTCGTCTGCTTTTACAGCGAATGGTGATACATTTTCTTGCACTTTTAACAAATTATTCAAAGCATTTCATCATTTCGATAGACAGTCTTATTTCGATTTAATGCGCACTAAAGAAAAAAGTCTTTTTCAGTTTATTCTATATGAACAAGTTTGTGATGTTTCTAAAACGGAAGGAATGTACATAAAATGTGACCCGTTTTCACGAAATGAGTCCTAACTCGCAGGCAGCGAAAAGCGTAGAGGCCCGGAAAAGGTGTGATGGGTCGATTTTGTCAATTTTTACTTTTCGTCAAAACTGGAATATTTAATCTTTAAATTACATGTACATGCACTCAGCACTATATAATTCAATCGGAAAATGTATATAAAATGCGTTTTAACCAGATAACGGCATGCTTTTTGTGTCAGAAAAATGGATATATAAACTTAAATAACAAGACAATTACAGTAGATTTTCACACCAATTTTTGTGTGCTATTGTGGCACGATGTGTTTACCATGGTACAAAATTTGGTAAAGATTGGTGAAGTACAATTACCTGTTACTAAGGTAAAACTTCACTGAAGTGGTGAAAATTTTAAAACTTGATTTTCTCAAAATGGCTGTTTGCTATGTTACACACTTCAAACACCCATAACTTCCTTATTTTTAGGAGTAGAATAATAAATTTCATATGAAAAGAAAGTTAACAATCTGGACATTTTGAAAATCATAATATCCTAAAATCTGTTATTTTCACCTTAGGACTCATTTTGTTAAAACGGGTCACAAACAGAAGGTGGAATGTATTGAATTTTTGCATGGCTACGCGCGCTGGCTGACCACTGGTGCCAGTGATGAGATACATGTAACAGAACCGGCTGCCAATGCTAAGTGCTCTTGGGTAGGGGTTAATAGTCGGGATGAGTGTGTGGTATGGAAAACACCTGCTTCTGTACCGACAGGACTGAGTATACTGATAAGGCAACATTTATAGGCCATTTTATGAGGAAAGGGGATTTGGAGCACCTGGTCACAACGGGAAAGCTGGAGGGAAAGAGAGCACCAGGTAGACCTTGGGAGAAAATACTAGACGGACTTGCAGAGTGGCTGAAGACAAGGAGGGTGGAAAAGATGCTTGAGGCAACAAGAGATAG
>JAPXFY010000033.1:32808607-32813607 GCA_030674185.1 Monoplex corrugatus
CTGATGCAAGGAACCGTAAAAAAGAGACTGTTATGTCGGTTACATACGGGTCACACATCCTACGCTCATTCGTACCTTTTACGAAATGAAGAAGCACCATGGTGTATACCATGTGATGAACTGTTCAGCATCAGACACCACCTCCTCAATTATTGGGACTTGTACGATGTGAGACAAAAGCACTACACGGCAGACTCCTTAAAGAACCTCTTGCGAGACGTCCCTCCTGATACAGTTTTCCAGTTTTTACAAGAGATCAATAGATTTCACATGATATGATTTGCGTGTTTTTCTTTAATTGCATTTTAGACTTGCAAGGTTAACGCTGAGCATAGTTTTTTAACTGTTGTCTTTTATCTTAACCTGGTTGTCGTTTTTTGACGTGGTGTTAGCCTGATATGGCTCTAGTAGTCGGCTGGGCTATGAGCAATATGAACTTGAACTTGACTACCTCAGGAGGGATGTGATAATGAATTGCTAAGCTCATTTTTTTTTATAATGTGCCAGTTTTTAAAAAGAACAAATGTTATGAGAAAAGTTCTGTTTGCATGAATACAATGAATGTATAATTATCGTCGTCTCTCTACGTGGGATGCCGGGGCTTTCAGTCTAAACAGTATCCTCATCCATGAAAATTCTGAGCCAGAAATTTCCTTCTTTCTATCACTTTCTTTGTTTCTGCCTTGCTCCTTTTGTTTCTCTCGTCTTTACCGTTCTGATTTTCTGCCTTGTTGGTCCATTCACCTGTATGCTTTCCATAAAACCTTACACACTGTTAAAATTAATAACTGGAAACACAGACTAATTGCATTTTAGCTCTAAGGAAATACGGACTGCTTGATTTCAATTTTAGAACATAACTCTTGAGAATTATCCCCATGTTGTACTTCTCAAATCTAACACGGTTTGCGCTACCCATTCAGCTAGCATAGAAGCAGATACAAAGTACAAAAATAGTAAGCTCAGAACACTCCTCTAAAACACTCCTTTGTATCTGCTTCTATGCTAGCTGAATGGGTAGCGCAAACTGTGTTAGATTTGAGAAGTACAACATGGGAGATAATTCTCAAGAGTTATGTCCTTTGATTAATATTATAAAAAACTTCTCCCTGCTTCCTCTTATTTCTTTGGTATATTCAATTTTAGAGACAATGGGCCACTTTTTATGTACAGTACTCGTCATGTTTATGCATATGAGTCCAGATTTGATATTTTTCTTCCCCACCTCCGTGTGATAAATTGGGCGGAATGGCTGACGCCAGGGCCATATCCGTAAATTATTTGTGTGAATGCAATGATGGGTGCGCTTAATTTTCTTCTCGGGGCTTTTTTTCCTGGGGTCATCGATATGTTTAGACGTGTATATGTTTTGAGACTATATAGCTCTGATATGATTGAGCGGTCGGCTGGGCTTTAAACAATGGTAATATCAATAATACTGGCTTTTCTTTACCTATATAAAACAACGTTAGATTGTTTCATAACAGCTAGAGAGATGTTGTGTGAGTGTGAAATGTGTCAACAAGACTTTCTCAACTGTTTCGGGGTGGGCCTTTTATCAAAGGTATAGATCGTTGCAAAGTCGAACCAGAAAAACACGAAAACAGAATCAGAACGCGCATTCAATACAACAAGACAAGACAGGCGCAAATTTTTGGACAACTGGCCTTTGTCAAGCGTGAATGTAAGACCACAAACACCAAGTACAAAATTAGGAGAAAAAGACTAAAACTTCCCTGCTGCTTCGTCCAGTGGGAGAAGAGGACTACATGAAAGGTCAAGGTCAAGGCCACAGGAACACAAACGCCTACAAATTGCACTCTTTGATGGAAAGGGTTCTAAAGAGCACTTTCTCAGAAATATTTCAAAATATTTACATAACGTTTTCAGCAGGCCTATATAAAAAACAACAAACAACACACACACACGCGCGCGCGCGCGCACAACACACACACACACACACACACACACACAGACAGACAGAGAGAGAGACAGAGAGAGAGAGAGAGAGAGAGAGAGAGAAAGAGAGAGAGAAACTGGGAAAGACACATGCCTAAGCATAATGGAATGACTGCCATGATCTGAACTAGACATAAAAACGCGCACAAGCGCATGCATTCACAAGAGAGAGAGAAAGAGAGAGAGAGACAGACAGACAAACAGACAGACAGACAGAGAGATGGAGAGAGAAGAGAGAAGGAGATGGAGACAGAGAGAGAGACATGGAGACAGACAGACAGAGAGAGAGAGAAGAGACAGACAGAAAGAGAGAGAGACATGGAGACAGACAGACAGACACACAGCAGAGAGACAGAACAGAGAAAGAGAGAAGAGAGAGAGAGAGACATGGAGACAGAGAGTGAGTGAGAGAGAGACAGACAGAAGAGAAGAAAGAGAGAGAGAGAGAGAGAGACAGAGAGACAGAGAGACAAGAGACAGAGACAGAGACACGCTAGAACGCTACGAGACTGGAAACACGACATAACCGTCATAGTAGGAACAACTGCCAAGCCCAGCAAAAATGTGAGTCAGGTCTAGATTTACAGAACAATACCTTGTCAAAACACTGACATGTGAGGGATTATGAATACCACTTTCAGTTTTCCCCCGAGGAGCAGAACAAATTACACAAGTCCACGCACGCACGCACGCACACACACACACACACACACACACACACACACACACACACACACACAAACACACAAAACCCAGCACACACGCGCGCGACTCACACACACAAAACTCAGCACACACACGCGCTCGCACACACACACACACACGCACACACACAACCCAGCACACACACACACACACACACACACCACACACATACACACACACACTCTAACTTTAACTTTATTCGGTGTGTATTTTAGTGTTACAATTTCCCTTCACGTTCTTGAAGTTAATTGTTAGTGTTAAGTTCTCGTTCCATTTTACTGTTCCCCACCTGCTAATGTCTTTTTTCTCTGTCTTCCCTCTGCCAAATCCAACCCGTCCAACTATCGTTCTACATTTTTATTTTTTTTAAATTTTTTTAAAAATAATTTCCCCTCCCCCCCTCCCCCGTCTAATATCACTTATAGTGAAAAGACGTTAAATTAAAGAACGAACACACACACTCACTCACACACACACACACACACACACACACGCACACACACACACACACACACACATACAACCCAGCACACACACACACACACACACACACACACACACACACACACACACACTCACTCACTCACTCACTCACTCACTCTGTCTGTCTGTCTGTCTCTCTCTCTTTCTCTCTCTAAAGACGATGATTTAGAACAAATGCTCATTGGTATACTGACCAATGACTCAACAGAAAAATATAATAATTAATATAGTTAAATTTCTCGTAGCTGCCTTCAAGATACGAGAAAACATTATTTATTGCAAACGTAGTAACGTGAAGTATTACGTGTCTGCATTTACAAGAGCAGAGGTACAAGATTATCTGGGGGTTTTTTTATAATTTTTTTTAGGATAGAATGTTGTCTGTTGTCTGCTACTGCATTTATGACAAATGTGTGTGTACTGATTCTCCCCCCCATGAAAGGAATTGTTGGTCTTTATTCGTTAAAATTCCGAGCACTCTCTCTCTCTTTCTTTGTCTGTCTGTCTGTTGACCTGGATGAGTCATTTCTCTTGTTTTAAAAGACGGGAATGGGGAAAATCTTGTCTCCACAGAAATCCCTGAGGTGCCGTGATGACAGTATGTCGGTCATGTCTTAGGTATACTGTTATATATCGTTCGTACTTTTTTTTTACTGGAACACACACACACACACACACACACACACACACACACACACACACACACACACACACACACACACACACACACACACACACACACACACCACACAAACAAAGAAACAAACAAATAAACCAAACCAATCCAAACAAACAAACAAAAAACACACGAGCTGACTACGCTGTTATATTCGTAACGTACGAATTCACAGTCTGAGCTTTTGTAAAGAGGATGTATATACAGTAATTTACAACCAGGGCTAGTTGGTAGAGCCATGGACTAAAAAATCTGATATCTTGAGTTCAATCCCAGCCCGCAACATTAAAAAACTGGTCTGGTCGCTGCCCCATCTTAATGTTTCCATCAATCTGGTGGTGGTGTCAGCTTAGTATTTGACAGGTCCCTTCTCCCCTTTCCCCGTTTCAAGACCTTGCCAGCGCATAGGGTTTTGTGCAGGCTCAGGAAATCTGTCAGATCATTGCTGAAAGATTTGGGAAAAGCGCATGTGGAGTTGTCCCAGTGCGGTGAATTCCTCTTGAAACAACTCCAATAACTTACAACCAGAAAACAAAACCAAACTGTCCGGAATTTTGGAGATACTTCCCCCCGTGGGGATGCTGGGGGCTCTTTCAGTATAAATAGTAACCCCACCTTCTGGAAATTCTGTGCTAGAAATTTCCTCTTTTCTGTCACTCGGTTTGTTTCTGCCTTGTTCCTTTTGCTTTTTGTCATTTCTTCCTGTCATTTTCTGCCTTGCTGGTCCATTCACCTGTATCATCATCATCATCAGGTGCCCTGCTGCATGGCTTTGGCGACCATGGACTTCCATCTGTCTCTATCTCTTGTTGCCCCAAGCATCTCCTCCACCTGTATGTGTTCGGTAAAGTCGAACGTACTTTCTCTTAGGATTGATATGCGTACATGTATTAAGTGCATTTACTGCTCTTGGGAAATGAGATATGAGAAACCAATTTTATGTAATTCAGGACTGTTTTGATACGTTTTAGTGTCTTTAGTCATGTTTCTGTATTCAGGTATGTTTTTTAATCCCCTGTGTGATAAATTGGGCGGAGTGGTCAACGCCAGGTACATCTCCTTAGAATATGTGCACGAATGCATTGATACTGTACTTAATTTTCTTTTTCTTCACTATTTAACCCTTTACTTACCAGAAAATAGGTCATTGTCTAACTATTGACCAAGTAATATTAGG
>JAPXFY010000033.1:32816107-32833607 GCA_030674185.1 Monoplex corrugatus
ACATGTACGCATGATGGACATATGTTTGCACTGCGCATTCGGCTGGGCCTTAAACAAAAATAACGGTAACAATATTTGCACTGACTCCCGAATAGATGACAACCTTGCCACATTTGGTAAGCTTGAGGTACGAATGATCCCTTGAGTTCCACTGGGGGACGCTTTGAATACTTTGTGTACCTTAACTGGTGTGGCCATGGTCCTGACATACCTAACTTGTAATGTTAAAACTGAACATGAATTGACTTGGTTTAAACTGATGAACCCTGTGACGTTAAAAACTGGACATGAATTGACTTAGTTTTAAACTGATAAACCTTGCGACGTCAGAACCGGACTTGAATTGGTTTAGTTTAAACTGATGAACCCTGTGAAGTTAAAACTGGACATGAATTGGCTTAAACTGATGAACCCTGTGATGTTAAAACTGGACATGAATTAGTTTAAACTGATGAACCCTGTGAAGTTAAAACTGGACATGAATTGGTTTAAACTGATGAACCCTGTGAAGTTAAAAGTGGACATGAATTGGCTTAGTTTTAAACTGATGAACCCTGTGATGTTAAAACTGGACATGAATTGCCTTATTTAAACTGATGCTCCAGATAAGATTATCCATGCCGGAAAAAGTAAAGAGGTAGAGATGAGACTAAGCGTGATCGCATCTTCGTCTCTGTCTTCATCGTCATTTTCAACTTTACGAGTCTGTCCGTGTGCTTTCTGGCCTGCGCAAGAAATGCTAAAGAACCCTCGGCAGTTGAAAATCGTGAAGAGCAAGGCATTCGCCCAAGTTTCATTTCCCAGGTCTCTCCCCTGAAGGCCAAGTTTCATTTCCCAGGTCCTTCCCATTTTTGAAGTCTTGGTTAGAAAATAAAGGAAGAGGCACTGCATTGCGGCGACGCCCTCTCAACGGGGAGAGCAGCCCGAGTTTCACATGGTAAATCCAGTGTGACCAAACCAACCAACCAACCGACCGACCAATCAACCAACCAACCAACCGACCAACCAACCAACCGACCGACCAACCAATCAACCGACCAACCAACCAACCGACCAACCAATTAACCGACCAACCAACCGACTGACCAATCAACTGACTGACCAACCAACCGACAGACCAACCAACCAACCGACCGACCCACCCACCCAACCAACCAACCAACCGACTGACCAACCAACCGACTGACCAACCAACCAACCAACCAACCAACCAACCAACCAACCAACCAGCCGACCAACCAACCAACCAACCAACCAACCAGCCAACCAACCAACTAACCAACCGACCAACCAACCAGCCAACCAACCGACCAACCAACCAGCCAACCAACCAACCGACCAACCAATCAACCAACTGACTAACCAACCAACCAGTCAACCAACAAACCAACTAACCAACCAACCAACCAACCAACCAACCGACCAACCAACCAACCGACCAACCAACCGACCAACCAACCAACCAACCAACCGACCAACCAACCAACCGACCAACCAACCAACCAACCGACCAACCAACCAACCAACCAACCAACCAAACAACCAACAGAATACCTGCCATACACAACCAGCAACCCCACGTCTGAATCACATGGCCTTGGGATGAAGGATTGTGCGATAGTCCCTCCTGAAAGTACACTGTCTGGATTTATGGCGGACGGTTCCAAGATGTATGGATGCCCAGTGAACGGCCATCCATTGTCCCTTCTCCCAGCACGGCAACGCTCTTGGGGTGACGATTTAGTGTTTGCCATAGTTCATCACACACTTTTTTTTCCCTAGACCCAAAAATGCACTTAACCCTCTAGAGCCTGAATGTACTTTTAGACTACGGAAAATTATTTCTTATGAAAAAACATCATCAGATACAACAAAGAAACACATTTTCGGTGTTATTTTTAATTAAAGTGAAAAAATGACAAAGTTAGAAAAATTATCATATATGACAAGAGCGGCTTTTGCGGTACCAAGACCGATCTTATCATATATGATAAATTGTTTCTGGAACAGAAATTCATTGCAGGTTTATTCAGCTAACTGTTTTCAAATTTCTAATCAGTGCAGTTCATTTCTGTTTAAGCGTTTTTTGTGCTAGATTTCATAGTTATTTGAGCAGATGGAGCCCCGCAAAGCTGTTTCTGTCCTTGTTGAAGCAAAGGTTCACTTTGCACTTTGGGCAGAACGTAGGTCAGACTCTGGCAGTTCCTGTTTTTGCACGATGTCCTGGCGCTGTTCCATTGGGACAGGTGGGCAACACCATCCAGACGGACATCAGGGGTGGGAACAGACTGTCTGGCAATCTTGGCTGGAGGTGGTGACGTCACACAGCCGCTCGGGCGACCAGCTGCATTCTTCATCAGCACCAGGACATCAGCAATCTGGCTCTGAAAGATGCTGAGCTTTACTGACTTGAGGTTCAGCAGCGTGCAGTGCTTCTTGTACCACAGCCAGCTGTTAACAACAGCAACTGCGATGGTGTGATAGAAAATGTACATGTAGAAACGCCTCGACTTTAGCGGGAACTTGTAGAGGCTTGTGAGGTTGTCAATCAGATCCACCCTACCCATAAATTTGTTGTACTCTTTGATGATGGCAGGCTGGGGAATGGTGACTTTCTGCTTCTGCTTTTGTCATATCGTGATGCCTCACCTTGAGGTTTCACACCAACATAAGTAGAGACAGTGTCCACAGTCTTGTTGTCAAACCAGCGCACAGCAACAACATTCGACATCAGTTCTACCTTGACATCACAGGCTCCCCTTCCTTCCTGCTTCAGCTCCTTCTCAGACTTCAGGCTGAGGCCTTTGAACCTGTTGGCTCGAAAGGTTTCGACAAAGTAAATGGATTTGGCTTTCAAGGTTTGAATAAGAGGCAAGTTGGAAAAGACGTTGTCAGCGAAGACTTTATAGTTTAAATCTCTCTGAAGACCTCGTGTCATCTTTATGACTACTTCCCCTCCAAGACCAAGACCTCCAGGCGTTCTTCTCTGTCCATCCGCTGATCCTTGATAAACCTGAAAGTCATCTCCTGGCCTCCACTGATCTCCACTACTGTCAGAAGGGTCAAGATCACTCTGATCATCAGCAACAAACCGGCAAACGTTTGTCACTGGAACTCGTGTTGTCATGCTGAAAACAGATAAAAGATCCTAACTTTACTGATTTTTCTTTACAGATTACATATAATATGCAACATTCTAACAGACAAACACTAAAAAAATCATTTCTGAATCAAAGGAATCATTCAAAGCAACAATCAAAGTTAGCTTTTCTACAGCTAGAAAAGGGCACTTGCGACCTTTAACGCCTCTCTTATCATTTCTGATAAATGGCGGACGAGTTGTCTTTTCCTGAAGTTTCCACAAAGGCCGTTCTTATCACATATGATAAACCGTTTTTATGTCATTTTTATGACTAACATTAATCTGCTTCATATAAAATTATCATATGCTTGAAATCTACATACTACTGTGCATTTATTAAGCCCAATTAAAAATAGATGTGTACTCACATGTTTGTGTACCAGAGGCTCAAAAACAGAGGACTGTAAGGAAGCTGGTAACTGCTAGCGGTCAGTGTAGAAAATGAAGTGTGAGAAATAACAGACACGGCGCCAGGGTGTGGTGGCATGGTGTTAGTGTAGTCCTTGCCTGTCTGGAACCGGATATTCTAGGCGGATGCATCAGGTTATCACTAAAGTTGCGCTACAGGAGCTTGATTTTGGATTTATCATATCTGTAGTGGTCGGCGCTAGAGGGTTAATACATGTACCCAACTTATCAATCCTAAAAGAAAGTACGTAAGACTTTATCGAACACATACAGGTGAATGGACCAGCAAGGCAGAAAATGACAGGAAGAAATGACAGAAAACAAAGGAACAAGCAGAAACAAAGACAGTGACAGAAAAGAGGAAATTTCCAGCACAATATTTCCAGAAGGTGGGGATACTATTTATACTGAAAGAACCCCCCCGGCATCCCCACCGGGAGGGGAGACTACCGGCTATGTAGCTCAAAACCTTGATCTCCAACAAAGTTCTACATGTTTGTCCGATATGACAAAATCAACTTACGAGCATTCTCGTTTCCGTTTGCGTTGGTTTGCCAACGCAAACGGAAACGAGAATGCTCGCAAGTTGATATATATATATGCTCGCAAGTTGATATATATATATATATATATATATATATATATATATATATATGTATACATACATACATATATTTCTCTTAGGATTGATAATTAGGTACACGTATCAAGTGCATTTTTGGGTCTACGGAAAAAGTGTGTGTAATCATATAAAATAGACTAAACTAAAATAGATATATAAGGACACACACACACACACACACACACACACACACACACACACACACACACATATATATATATATATATATATATATATAGATATATATGTATGTGTGTGTGTGTAACGTGGAGTTTCTTGATGATGGGTGCCTGAAGGTGAACAAGGGGTTAGGAATGGAACAGTGAACACGCGCATTTGTCACGCGCGCGTCCACATGTGCTCTGTGGGGCATAATTATATGCATTCATGTGTATGTCCTCCGTCTGCATGTGTGCGTGTGCATACGTGCGTGTTGTGTGTGTGCGCGCGCGCGTGCACGCGTGCGTGCGTGCGTGTGTGCGTTTGTGTGTGTGTGTGTGTGTGTGTGCTTGAAACAAACGAGGGGAAAAGATGGATTAGAAGGGTTGGGAGGGGGGGGGGGGAGAATGTGCAAGGGAGCGGAACGAAGAGTTATGGAAATCATTTCTGGAACTAATCTGGTCGGGTCCAGTCTGACTCGTCTACAGCGTTAGGCCGAATCTGTCCTGGCACTAACAACACGTAGCAGATAGCTGTGTGCAGAGTTTCCTACCCCTGACGTTTGAAACATACTGGTGTTTGTTTGTTTGTTTGTAATCTTACCCTTGTCTTGTCTTGTTTTATTTCTTTTTCTTTTGGTTCCTATCCAAGGACAGTTGCAAACAACTTAACACCTTGGGAACTTAAGACTTAAGACTGGGGAACCTTGTCAGTCCTAGGATAGGCTGTCAAGCACCAGGAGAAGTCAAACGCTCCAACCCAGCGGGTCCCCCGGGTGGCGGATAGGGGAATGCCCTGTTATGGGGTAGCTGTGAATATTCAATAAACAGTTACAGACCAAATCATGGGAGGCCCTTTGGCAAGGTCGAGCACCCATCAGCCACCCTTGCTGGGGTTACAAGGAAACCGTGGAGAGCAGCATGGTGGATGTGCACATCAGCGGTGGAACTTTGTCTAGTCAACGGTGAAGTACACAAGACGCTGGACAGAGACGCCCAGGGTCACCTAGTTCGGTCAGAGAACTACTGCTCACACTTGTATGGAGTGGCGACCGCAAGTGATTATCTAGCTAAAGAAAGCAATGAAATGACACAGATTCAAAGAAGTTCATCCCACATCGCTCATCACGCGGTCAACCAAGGAGCGCGTCCTGCAACGGTGTCTCAGGCTGCAGTCGAAAAATCAGCTCTGAGACCAAAATAATCAAAATACCAAAAACTCGAAGCTTCAATACAGGACTGATGAAAGGAAAGAAAGACATCTTAATAGCTACTCTCAATGCCCGTACACTTCTAGCCGAGCAAGCTCGACATGATGATGATGATGATGATGGTAAGACCTTGGAACAACCGCTCACACAGTACGATTGTACACATTGTTTATGGGTCGGTGTGAGCTAACCTTGTTAACAGGGTCCCATTTATTCGGTTACCAGAAGAACATCACCCACCCTCTCTGTCGTCAGCCACTCTGCAAGTCCGTCTAGCATTTTCTCCCTGCGTCTATCTGGTTGTTCTCTTTCCCTCCAGTGTTGTGACCAGGCGCTCTAATTTCTCTTGCCTCATAAATATCCTGTTATATGTGTGCAGTTGTATAGTGTAAAATATGAACATGCTTGTGGGAAAGATATTCAAATGCACTTTCAGTCTTGAAAAAAAAAACAATCGTGAGCTTGGTTTTCAACTGTTGTCTTTTTAATCAAATTCTGAGTTGTTTTTATCTATATGGTTGTAGTAGTTGGTTAGGCTATGAGCAGTATGAACTTGAACAGTACCATTGCACACAATATGCCCATATGTATCGTTGTATAATGATTTGTGTGCAATTGTTCTGCACCGACTCAGCTATTGAGGAGGCCGGGGCTCTTTCAGTATAAATAGTATTCCCACCCTCTGGAAATTCTGTGCTAGAAATTTCCACTTTTCTGTCACTCGGTTTGTTTCTGCCTTGTTCCTTTGCTTTCTGTCATTTGTTTCTATCAAATTCTGCCTTGCTGGTTCATTCACCTGTATGTGTTCGATATAGTCTTATGTACTTTCTCTTAGGATTGACAATTGGGTACATGTATTAAGTGCATTTCTGGCTTTAGGGAACTGAGATATGCGGAAGCAATTTTAGATAACTTGGGCCTGTTTCTATATGATTTAGTTTCCTTAGTTATGTTTAAATTTGTATTCAGGTATGTTTTTTAAGTCCCTTGTGTGATAAATTGGACGGAGTGATCAACGCCAGGGGCATATCCTTAGATTATGTGCACGAACATTTCGACATGGGCACTTAATTTTCCTTTTCTTTTTACCTGTTGAAGTACATGTGTATGTGCGTAGGAATGGTTATAGCCCTGATATGGCTCTACTCAGTCAGCTGGGCTTTTAAACAGAAAATAATAGCAACGCCCATGTGTGCCATTGTAGCCTACAACGATGTGTTTGTAATTGTTCTCCGCTGACTCAGCAAGTGAGGAGGCCAACACATCTGTCGCACAACAGTCTGCTCTATATATGAGGTTCATATGTTGGCAATCAGGCGTCACATCTCTGCTGCGCCGAGGAAAGATGAAAGAGATAAAGTTGGCCCTGGTGTCAAGGACGGGATAGAGGGGGGAGGAGGTAGTGTGAGAGGGAGGGGGAGAGAGAGAGAGCGAGAGAGAGAGAGAGCGAGAGAAAGAGCGAGAGAGAGAGAAAGAGAGTGAGAACGCGCGCGCGCGAGAGAGAGAGAGCGAAAGAGAGAGAGAGAGCGAGGGAAACAGCGAAAGACAGAGCGAGAGAGAGAGAGAGAGAGAGAGAGCGAGAGCGAGGCAGAGCGAGAGAGATCGAGAGAGACAGAGCGAGAGAGAGACAGAGAGAGCGAGCGAGAGAGAGACAGAGAGCGAGAGAGAGACAGAGAGGGAGCGAACGAGAGAGAGAGAGAGAAATATCTCTCATTAAATATGTGTCCTTGCACGCACATTTATTGTATTACGTGCGGATGGTTTATTCCTGTTGCAGCCGCTGCACTGTTGTGGTGATGGACTATCAGTTCGTCAGGCGTTCTGATTTTAACCCTTTCGCTACTTCGTCCTATGCTGAAATTTAACTGTCGTCATATGTCACCCTATCTATCGTCATATCTCAACCTATCTATCGTCATATCTCACCCTACCTATCTATCGTCATATCTCACCCTACCTATCTATCGTCATATCTCACCCTACCTATCTATCGTCATATCTCACCCTACCTATCTATCGTCATATCTCACCCTACCTATCTATCGTCATATCTCACCCTATCTATCTATTGTCATATCTCACCCTACCTATCTATCGTCATATCTCACCCTACCTATCTATTGTCATATCTCACCCTACCTATCTATTGTCATATCTCACCCTACCTATCTATTGTCATATCTCACCCTACCTATCTATGTCATATCTCACCCTATCTATCTATGTCATATCTCACCCTATCCTATCTATCGTCATATCTCACCCTACCTATCTATCGTCATATCTCACCCTATCTATCTATCGTCATATCTCACCCTATCTATCTATCGTCATATCTCACCTCTATCTATCGTCATATCTCACCCTGCTATCTATGTCATATCTCACCCTACCTATCTATCGTCATATCTCACCCTACTATCTATGTCATATCTCACCACTATCTATCGTCATATCTCACCCTACCTATCTATCGTCATATCTCACCCTACCTATCTATTGTCATATCTCACCTACTATCTATCGTCATACTCACCTATCTATTATCGTCATATCTCACCCTATCTATCGTCATATTCTACCCTACCTATCTATCGTCATATCTCACCCTAATCATCGTATATCTACTCTATCTATCGTCATACTCCCTATCTATCGTCATATCTCACCCTACCTATCTATCGTCATATCTCACCCTATCTATCGTCATATCTCACCCTTCTATCTATCGTCATATCTCACCCTGTCTATCTATCGTCATATCTCACCCTACTATCTATCGTCATATCTCACCCTATCTATCTATCGTCATATCTCACCCTTCTACTCATATCTCACCCTACTCTATCGTCATATCTCACCCTACTATCTATCGTCATATCTCACCCTGTCTATCTATCGTCATATCTCACCTGTCTATCTATCGTCATATCTCACCCTACATCTATCGTATATCCTCCATCGTCATATCGTCATATCTCACCCACTATCTATCGTCATATCTCACCCTGTCTATCTATCGTCATATCTCACCCTACCTATCTATCGTCATATCTCACCCTACTATCTATCGTCATATTACCTTCTATCTATCGTATATCTCACCCTTGTCATATCTCACCCTAACTATCTATCGTCTCATATCTCACCCACCTATCTATCGTCATATACTCACCCTATCTATCTATCGTCATATCTCACCCTATCTATCTATCTCATATCTCACCCTATCTATCTATCGTCATATCTCATCCTATCTATCTATCGTCATATCTCACCCTATCTATCTATCTCATATCTCACCTATCTATCTATCTCATATCTCACCCTATCTATCTATCGTCATATCTCACCTATCTATCTATCGTCATATCTCACCCTTCTATCTATCGTCATATCTCACCCTATCTATCTATCATCATATTTCACCCTATCTATCTATCGTCATACCTCACCTTCTATCTATCGTCATACCTCACCCTATCTATCTATCGTCATATCTCACCCTATCTATCATCGATACTCACCCTATCTATCTATCGTCATACTCACCTTTCTATCTATCGTCATATCTCACCCTATTATACGTATATCTCCATTATCTCATACTCACCCTACCTATCTATCATCATATCTCACCCTATCTATCTATCACCTATATCTATCACTATCATATCTATCGTCATACCTCACCCTATCTACCTATCGTCATATCTCACCCTGTATATCTATCGTCATATCTCACCCTGTCTATCTATCGTCATATCTCACCCTATCTATTCGTCATATCTCACCCTGTCTATCTATCGTCATATCTCACCCTGTCTATCTATCGTCATATCTCACCCTGTCTATCTATCGTCATATCTCATCCTATCTATCTATCGTCATATCTCACCTACTATCTATCGTCATATCTCACCACTACTATCTATCGTCATATCTCACCCTGTCTATCTATCGTCATATCTCACCCTGTCTATCTATCGTCATATCTCACCCTATCTATCTATCGTCATACTTCACCCTGTCTATCTATCGTCATATCTCACCCTGTCTATCTATCGTCATATCTCACCCTACCTATCTATCGTCATATCTCACCCTACCTATCTATCGTCATATCTCACCCTACCTATCTATTGTCATATCTCACCCTACCTATCTATGATCTATCTCACCCTACTTCTATCGTCATAACACCCTACCTATCTATTGTCATATCTCACCCTACCTATCTATTGTCATATCTCACCCTGTCTATCTATCGTCATATCTCACCCTACCTATCTATTGTCATATCTCACCCTACCTATCTATCGTCATATCTCACCCCTATCTATCTATCGTCATATCTCACCCTATCTATCTATTGTCATATCTCACCCTATCTATCTATCGTCATATCTCACCCTATCTATCTATCGTCATATCTCACCCTACCTATCTATCGTCATATCTCACCCTATCTATCTATTGTCATATCTCACCCTATCTATCGTCATATCTCACCCTATCTATCTATCGTCATATCTCACCCTACCTATCTATCGTCATATCTCACCCTATCTATCTATCGTCATGTCTCACCCTATCTATCTATCGTCATATCTCACCCTACCTATCTATTGTCATATCTCACCCTACCTATCTATCGTCATATCTCACCCTACCTATCTATCGTCATATCTCACCCTACCTATCTATTGTCATATCTCACCCTATCTATCTATCGTCATATCTCACCCTATCTATCGTCATATCTCACCCTATCTATTGTCATATCTCACCCTACCTATCTATCGTCATATCTCACCCTACCTATCTATCGTCATATCTCACTCTACGTATCTATCGTCATATCTCACCCTACCTATCTATTGTCATATCTCACCCTACCTCATCATCATCATCATCATTCTCCTGCCCGTGATGGGCGTAGAGGAGAGATGAGAGACACTCTTGAAGCCAGCCGTCGCCAACCGGTCCTGTCCTCCGCCTGTCGCACCAGCGTGGGGCCATCCAACCTGGTCCATTCTTTGATGTTGTCCATCCAGCATTTGGCTTGTCGTCCCCTTCGTCTGCCGCCTCCCAGTGTACCCTGGAGGACCGTTTTGGGCAGTGAGTTGTGGCGTGTGACATGCCCGAACCACGACAGCTTCCTGTTCTTGACTGTTGCCAGGAGGGGTTCTTGTGGGCCTGCGAGTGTTGTTATTTGGCTCCACACAAAGTCGTTTGTCTTCCGATCTTGCCAAGAGATCCCGAGCAAGCGCCTGAAGCATTTAGTTTCAAACGTCTGGATTCTCTTGGTGGTCTCTGCTGTCATGGTCCAGCTCTCGCATCCATACAGCAGGATGGGGAGCACCAGGGACTTGTACAGCTTCATCTTCGATGGAAAGCCGATCTCTCTGCTCTTCCAGATCTTGTTTAGCTTTACCATCGCTGCTGTTGCGATCGCTAGTCTGGTCTTGATTTCTGTTGTAGAGCGACCGTCTTTGGTGAGAGTGGCGCCAAGGTATTTGAAAGCGTCCACTTCTTCAAGCTGTTGCCTGTTCATGTAGATTTCAGCATGGGTGTTGGTTGTGCTGTTGACCAGGACTTTGCTTTTTTCTGTGCTCACTTCCATTCCGTGTGCACCTGCACTTTCTTCCAGAGACACCCTACCTATCTATCGTCATATCTCACCCTACCTATCTATTGTCATATCTCACCCTACCTATCTATTGTCATATCTCACCCTACCTATCTATCGTCATATCTCACCCTACCTATCTATTGTCATATCTCACCCTACCTATCTATCGTCATATCTCACCCTATCTATCTATCGTCATATCTCACCCTATCTATCTATCGTCATATCTCACCCTATCTATTGTCATATCTCACCCTATCTATCTATCGTCATATCTCACCCTATCTATCTATCATCATATCTCACCCTATCTATCTATCATCATATCTCACCCTACCTATCTATCATCATATCTCACCCTACCTATCTATCGTCATATCTCACCCTATCTATCTATCGTCATATCTCACCCTATCTATCTATCGTCATATCTCACCCTACCTACCTATCGTCATATCTCACTCTGTCTGTCTATCGTCATATCTCACTCTGTCTATGTATCGTCATATCTCACTCTATCTATCTATCGTCATATCTCACCCTGTCTATCTATCGTCATATCTCACCCTATCTATCTATCGTCATATCTCACCCTCTCTGTCTATCGTCATATCCCCTGTCTGTCTATCGTCATATCTCACTCTGTCTATCTATCGTCATATCTCACCCTATCTATCTATCGTCATATCTCACCCTGTCTATCTATCGTCAGATCTCACCCTGTCTATCTATCGTCATGTCTCATTCTGTCTATCTATCGTCATATCTCACCCTATCTATCTATCGTCATATCTCACCCTATCTATCTATCGTCATATCTCACCCTATCTATCTATCGTCATATCTCACCCTATTTATCGTCATATCCCACCCTGTCTATCTATCGTCATATCTCACCCTATCTATCGTCATATCTCACTCTATCTATCTATCGTCATATCTCACCCTATCTATCTATCGTCATATCTCACCCTATCTATCTATCGTCATATCTCACCCTACCTATCTATCGTCATATCTCACCCTACCTACCTAAGGTCATATCTCACCCTATCTATCGTCATATCTCATCCTATCTATCTATCGTCATATCTCACCCTATCTATCTATCGTCATATCTCACCCTATCTATCTATCGTCATGTCTCACCCTATCTATCTATCGTCATATCTCACCCTATCTATCTATCGTCATGTCTCACCCTATCTATCTATCGTCATATCTCACCCTATCTATCTATCATCATATCTCACCCTATCTATCTATCGTCATATCTCACCCTATCTATCTATCGTCATGTCTCACCCTATCTATCTATCGTCATATCTCACCCTATCTATCGTCATATCTCACCCTATCTATCGTCATATCTCACCCTATCTATCTATCGTCATATTTCACCCTATCTATCGTCATATCTCACCCTATCTATCGTCATATCTCACCCTACCTATCTATCGTCATATCTCACCCTATCTATCGTCATATCTCACCCTACCTATCTATCGTCATATCTCACCCTATCTATCGTCATATCTCACCCTACCTATCTATCGTCATATCTCACCCTACCTATCTATCGTCATATCTCACCCTATCTATCGTCATATCTCACCCTACCTATCTATCGTCGTATCTTACCCTACCTATCTATCGTCATATCTCACCCTATCTATCGTCATATCTCACCCTACCTATCTATCGTCATATCTCACCCTATCTATCGTCATATCTCACCCTACCTATCTATCGTCATATCTCACCCTATCTATCTATCGTCATATCTCACCCTATCTATCGTCATATCTCACCCTATCTATCTATCGTCATATCTCACCCTATCTATCGTCATATCTCACCCTATCTATCGTCATATCTCACTCTATCTATCGTCATATCTCACCCTGTCTATCGTCATATCTCACCCTATCTATCGTCATATCTCATCCTATCTATCGTCATATCTCACCCTATCTATCGTCATATCTCACCCTATCTATTGTCACATTTCTCCCTATCTATCGTCATATCTCACCATACCTTCCTGCCTGATGGATTTTTATTTATTTATTTGCTAGTTTTGTTTAAAGCCCAGCTGACTGCCTAGGACTAAAACCATTTCAAAACATACACAATACTTCAACAGGAAAAAAAAAAAAAAGAAAGAAAATTGAGCACACATATGAATGCATTCGCGCACATAATCTAAGAAGATGCCCCTGGCGTTGAACACTCCGTACAATTTATCGCACGGTACGGATAGATGTATCCGCTACTGGTAACCTGGAACCTAGTATTACCTGTCACAGGGTCGAATTGCTGGCGACTAAACCAGCAATCCCACCAGTCCTCTCAGGAGGATGGTGAGGAGGGTAGCTAGAAACCCTGGTGGAAATAAATTAGATCCATCAAAGGGCGCCAGCTCTGGAGAGCTACCCGCGGCCATCTAGCTAAGGGAGTAAATCCTGACAGTAAATCCGGTGTGGGGCCCCTAAGGCGGTTGGATGGCAAATTTTGTCACTTTCCGGCAGCTCCTGCGGCCGCGTTGGCACCAAAACGTAACAGCCCTGCTGTTCCTTTGGATCTGTCAGCGAGGTGGAGAGGGGGGACAAGTTGCATGGGCAACAGCCTGTCTTCCATATTACACTGCCCAGGCTTACATCCGTCCATTCATCCACAAACACTCTGCACCTACGACCTGGAGAGGACACTCCAGCCTCGCCACTAACACTAGTATCGGCACAACACGGGAAGCAACAGATACCGGTGATAAGTCATTGCTCAACTGGCGTAGAGCTGACGCCAGGGTTGGTTTTGACGGTGGGAGAGACCTTCGTGTCTTACTGGACAGCTACCGCCCGCCTAAGCTGGGCAGCCCCCAGCCAGTTAGGTGCTGTCCCGCCACGACCTGCCTTCTTCATTGGGTGCATGAAGATTAGGAGAAAATCTGACAAGCAGGTCGTTAATTACCGCACCAAACAAAAAAAAAAATTGAAATTCAAGAAACGGATCAGGAAAAGGATCAGCAGTGAAACTGGGCTGTTGGAATGTCCGAACAATGATGCCTGGGCTCTCCCAAGATCTGCAAGACATCAGCGACGCCAGAAAACCCGCCGTCATAAACAGTGAACTAAAGAGGCTCAATGTGGACATTGCCACTCTGCAGGAAACACGGCTGGCTGACTCAGGAACACTAAAGGAAAGGGACTACACCTTCTTCTGGCAAGGAAAGAGTTCTGATGCCCCAAGAGAGCACGGAGTAGGCTTTGCAGTAAGGAATAGCCTGCTGAACATGATTGAACCAAGTAGCGGCGGTTCAGAACGACTCTTGACTCTCCGCCTCAACACCACCGAAGGCTATGTCACTCTCATCAGCGTTTATGCCCCAACTCTGTCCGCCTCTCCAGACACCAAGGATGAGTTCTACGAAAATCTTGCATCAACCATAAGGAACATCCCCAGGACAGAACAACTTTTGTTTTCCCCTGGGCGACTTCAACGCCAGAGTGGGTGCAGACAATGACTCATGGCCCTTCTGCCTCGGTTCCTTTGGAGTGGGGAAAATGAATGGGAAAGGACAGGGACTGCTTGAGTTTTGCGCCTGCCATGAACTGTGCATCGCCAACTCCTTCTTCAAGACGAAGCCTCAGCACAAAGTCTCCTGGAGGCATCCCCGCTCAAAACATTGGCACCAACTGGATTTGATCCTAGTAAGACGTGCCGCTATCAAAAACGTTCTCCACACTCGCTCTTATCACAGCGCAGACTGCGACACAGACCACTCTCTGGTATGTTGCAAGATCAGGCTACAACCAAAGAAGTTCCACTGCTCAAAGAAACAAGGGAACCCTCGCACTGACATCAGCAAGATGTCTCAACCAGATCTTGTAGAACAGTTCGCAGAGGCCTTTCAGAGAGAATACGATGCATTGCAGCCCAGAGACTGCCACTGAGAGATGGGAAACGCTACGAGACACCATGCACCGCATTGCTATGGCCACCTTTGGGAAGAAAACTGTGAAGTCCCACGACTGGTTTGAGGCCAAATCATCAGAGATGACTCCCACTGTTGAGGCCAAGCGTGCCGCACTCACCAAGTATAAGCGGTCACCCAGTGAGAAGAACCTGCAAATCCTCAGGGCTGCCAGAAGTAAGGTTCAGCTTAACGCCAGGCGCTGCGCAAACGAGTACTGGACAGAGCTCAGCGAAGAGATACAGAGTGCTGCTGAAAGAGGCAACATCCGAGGAATGTATGATGGCATCAAGAAGGCACTGGGACCAACACAGAGCAAGATCGCCCCCCTCAAATCCTCCACTGGGGAAGTAATCAGCAATCCTAGCCAACAGATGGAAAGATGGGCGGAACACTACTCCGACCTCTACTCCACACAGAACATGGTGTCCCCCTTAGCCCTCGATGCCATCAAGTGCATGCCGGTAATGGAAGAACTTGACGCAGAGCCAACTGCGGACGAACTCAGCAAGGCCATTGATAGCCTGGCATCAGGGAAGGCACCTGGCAACGACGGAATTCCCCCAGACCTCATCAAGCACTGCAAGACTTCTCTTCTGCACCCTTTGCACGCAGTTCTCTGTCAGTGTTGGAATGAGGGAGCTGTACCACAGGGCATGAGGGACGTCAAGATCGTCACCCTGTACAAAAACAAGGGCGAAAGGAGCGACTGCAACAACTACAGAGGTATCTCTCTCCTCAGCATTGTTGGCAAAGTCTATGCTCGGGTCCTCCTAATCCGCCTGCAGAAACTGGCTGAACGCGTCTACCCGGAATCACAGTGTGGTTTTCGAGCACAGAGATCCACGGTAGACATGGTCTTCTCCCTTCGCCAAATCCAGGAGAAGTGCAGAGAGCAGCGGATGCCCCTGTATGTGGCATTCATTGACCTCGCCAAGGCCTTTGACCTAGTCAGCAGAGATGGCCTTTTCAGGGCTCTCCGAAAAATTGGCTGCCCCCCCAAACTGCACAGCTTAATTGAGTCCTTCCACTCAAACATGAAAGGGATGGTGCAGTTCAACGGAAACCTCTCCAAGCCCTTCGACGTACGCAGCGGTGTGAAACAAGGCTGCGTCCTGGCCCCAACCCTCTTTGGAATCTTCTTCGCTCTCCTCCTGAGGCATGCGTTCAGCACAGCGCAAGAAGGGATCCACCTGCGGACCAGATCAGATGGCAGGCTCTTCAACCTCGCCCGCCTCAGAAAAAGGACAAAGGTCCGTGAAGCCCTCATCAGAGACATGCTATTTGCCGATGATGCCGCAGCTGTGACCCATACTCAGCGGGACATGCAGTCACTAATGGACCGCTTCTCCCAGGCCTGCAAAGATTTTGGTCTGACCATCAGTCTTAAGAAGACAAACGTCCTGGGCCAAGACACGCCATCTCCACCAGCCATCACCATTGATGACTACGAGCTTGAAGCCATCCATCAATTCACATATCTTGGGTCCACCATCACCGATAACCTCTCCCTTGACACAGAGGTCGACAAGAGGATCGGGAAGGCAGCCACAACACTAGCCCGCCTCACGCAAAGGGTGTGGACAAATCCCAAGCTGACCACAAAGACAAAGATGGCTGTATACAACGCCTGTGTCCTCAGCACCTTGCTGTATGGAAGCGAGACGTGGACCACGCATGCTCATCAGGAGAAAAGGCTCAATACCTTCTACCTGAGAAGCCTACGGCGCATACTTGGCATTTCCTAGCAAGACAAGGTGACCAACACCGAAGTCCTAACCTGCGCTGGCCTCCCAACCATGCATACCATGCTGAGACAGCGTCGGCTGCGCTGGTTGGGCCACGTTCGCCGCATGGAAGATGGTCGCATCCCAAAAGACATCCTTTATGGTGAGCTTGTCACAGGGCAGAGAAACATTGGCCGCCCACAGCTAAGATACAAAGACGTTTGCAAGCGTGACATGAAGGCGCTTGAGATCAACACTGAGTCCTGGGAGACCTCGCAGACGCCCGCAACAGCTGGAGAACTACTCTCAAGAAACAGCTGCGGATTGGTGAGGACAAACTGTCAGCTGCTGCAGCAGAAAAGTGAGTTCGCAGAAAAGGGATGACAGTCAACAGACCAGCATCAGCATACACATGCGACCGCTGCGACAGAGACTGCCTCTCTTGCATTGGTCTGTACAGTCACAGGCGACGCTGCTTGGACCAAGCAGACAGCCCATCTAGACATTAGAACGGATGTACTTTGTCCATGGTCAGTCATGACCGAAGGAGGCCTACTACTACGGGGGATTTAAAAAAAACAAACAAACCTGATTTCAAATTAAAACATAAGTACGGACACTAAA